>JALIZF010001690.1:0-592218 GCA_029948255.1 Telmatactis stephensoni | reverse complement strand
AGCTGATCAGGAAAGATGCTTATACTGGTCCTGATTTTTTAAAATTCAAGGCTTTTTATTGCTTATATATTGAAATGCTCGAAAGTGATTGGAAAACGGTTCAAAGGTAGAGGCTATAGCCCATAGAAATGCCCAAAATTTCTCACAAAATTAAAAAATACCGAGGCTTCATATTTTTGAAAACACTTAAAAGCTGTCCGAAATCTTGATAATTTATAGGCTATAGGCCATAGAAAATGCTTGGAAATGGCCCAAATTTAATGCAAGAGAATCATGAAACTTTGTGAAAACTATGAATCTCTTATTGCTGGAATCCTTTGGTTGAAAAACATCTTTTTACCTGAAGTAGCTTTTGTGTTTGATTGAGTTCCACTTCTATATTAGCACAATTGATGCTTTAATATTGAGTAAACAATTTGTATATAATAAAGGCTGCTTGATACTGCCCCAACTCCATGTACACTGCTGGGACTTGCACCCAGTCCTCTTGGCCGTGACCAAGCGTGCTCTAATACATACTACAATGTTCTCGTTTCGTTGAAGGCATCCTGAAACGTACTAAACTCTGCGGACAAAATCGTTGATAAACATGAAAAAACAGACTAACGATTATAAAATATTGTAATGATAAAGTTGACCTATCCCCGGACAGGGCAGCAATTTCAATTTCTTTCCTCGGGCGGATAATGCTAACAATTACGTTTTGCAAGTTCACTTTACTCTAATTAGTTAGTTCCCTCTCAAGGATTTACCAAGAGGGGAGGGAATACGTACGTACCACGCCGGGCACAAAGGACCCCAAAATCGGCACCGTTAAATGTGCCATTTTTGCTCGAACCTTTGTATCGTTAACAATATTTGATCATTTGCAATGAAATTGTCAGTTATGATTAACTATAAGTGGCGATATATTTTGCCATTTTTAAAAGTTACCATTGACGTGATTTTGACGTCATAGCGAATTGTTACATTTTTCGAGAACATCCAGATTACTTCAAGAGATTATCAAAGGTACATAGTTTGAAAGAGAATGCTATTCTCTAAAATTTGGTGCAATTTCTATCTCGATCCGACATTCCGTTGTTGAGTTATAAGGGATTTTTGTTTCACGATGACGTCATAAAAGTGACGTCACTAATAACCATTAAAAGCCATTAGAAGCCATTGGAAACCACAAGTGGTGATGCAACGAACATGTATTACTATTATGAAGTGTTTCTACATAACTAAGTTAAAACTTTTGGTCATCGAGCTTTATTAGGGATATTTCAAATAATCGGTGACGTCATTATGACGTTAGAGGATTTTGCTATATATTCTTATTAATGTTTCTAATACTTATCTTCAAAAAATCAAAAATCTAAAAACATACGATTTGGGGGACTACAAAGCTCTTTCACTATGCAAAGTATAAGAACGACCGAACTTCAAACAAAAAAGTTGAATGAAGAAGTAATTTTTATTAATTTCCTTTACCATTTCCCATATGATTATTAGATTATTAGACAATTACTTCTTCTTCATTCAACTTTTTTGTTTGAAGTTCGGTTGTTCTTATACTTTACATAGTGAAAGAGCTTTGTAGTCCCCCAAATCGTATGTTTTTAGATTTTTGATTTTTTGAAGATAAGTATTAGAAATAAGTATAAGAATATATAGCAAAATCCTCTAACGTCATAATGACGTCACCGATTATTTGAAATATCCCTAATAAAGCTCGATGACCAAAAGTTTTAACTTAGTTATGTAGAAACACTTCATAATAGTAATACATGTTCGTTACATCACCACTTGTGGTTTCCAATGGCTTCTAATGGCTTTTAATGGTTATTAGTGACGTCACTTTTATGACGTCATCGTGAAACAAAAATCCCTTATAACTCAACAACGGAATGTCGGATCGAGATAGAAATTGCACCAAATTTTAGGGAATAGCATTCTCTTTCAAACTATGTACCTTTGATAATCTCTTGAAGTAATCTGGATGTTCTCGAAAAATGTAACAATTCGCTATGACGTCAAAATCACGTCAATGGTAACTTTTAAAAATGGCAAAATAAATCGCCACCTATAGTTAGGCATCACTGACAATTTCATTGCAAATGATTAAATATTGTTGAAGATGCAAAGGTTAGAGCAAAAATGGCACATTTAACGGTGCCGATTTGGGGGTCCTTTGTGCCCGGCGTGTACGAGATAAAAATAATATCGATTTTAAAGCTGTAAAACAACCCAGAAAGAACAAATTCTTGATTGCAAAGTATTCAAATAGTCAGAAAGTTATATCGTTTGAATCTTTGAAATATTGTAATTAAAATTAAGATATTTTTTTAGTTAGAACCCCTGCCCTCGTTCCAAGTTCACTTCACGCTAATTAGTTACTTCCTTCTCAAGTGTAGCTAAGGGAGCATTCTTTTTTTAGGAGCGGGGGTGGGCCGGAGGAATTGAGGGGTGGGCCAAAAGAAATTTACTCTATGAAAAGGGGTGGGTCATGTTTTTCTGAAAGTTAAACCAGGTCAAGGGACCTTATTTTCATATTTGGAAGTGGGGTGGGTCATTAATATAGTTCAATTCCTTACCGTGGGGGCTTGTATTTTTTTGTATTTGATTCCTGCAATTCCTCCGGCCCACCCCCCTCCTAAAAAATGAATGCTCCCTAAGAACTATTGTTATAACTTTCGACTATTTGTTTTACATGGCTCTTCGCATACAGCAAACCAAATGCACTATAAAAGGTTCAACGTCTTCGATACTTTACAGATTATCATAAACATAATATAAACAAATAAAGCAGATTCTCTGGGATTTTTTTAACGAGTGAAGAATCAAGTCATACTCCAAACTGGACATTCACCTAAGATTTTTACATTTCCAAGGCAAATTAGCTCTATATATTATTTGAATTGGAATTGTTCATTCGTTCCTAGCATCGGGATTCTAAATTAAGAACCTTAAACAATTCCTATCAATTTCTTGTTTTCCTACTAAAAGCAGTAAAGGCGCTGTTACACTGTGCAATTTTCTCAGCAACTTGTCTCGCAACGGCGTTGTGAAACCAGTTGCTGAGAAAATTATGGCCCTGTTACACTGTGCAATTTTCCCTAGCGACGTGCAATATTTTTGTCCGAGGCAAGCTGGGAGCGAGATTCAAGATGGCGAAATGAGAAATTGCGCATGCGCTCGTAGAAAACGTGCCTCAAAAATTGCGAGGAAAGTTGCTGGAGGGGTGACACTGTGCAATGGCATTGCAAGCTGCTGCAATGCGTTGCGAAAAATATACCTGAGTTCTACTTCGTGCAACGCTACGCGCAACAAAAAAAATTGCGAGACAACCCCTATTACACTGTGCAATCCTCCAGCAACTTGTTTCGCAACGCCGTTTGTGACAGCGCCTTAAAAGTCAACTTACCTTGCTCGCATTAATAGCCGCAGTGTTCTCGCAGTGATTTCACCAACACAATTACGTCACGTTTCTCGTGTCTACAGCTTATCCAATGAATTAAAGAATGATATAAAAGCAGGAATATTAAAGAGAACACGTACGACTATATACAAACATATTTTTAAATTCATTCAGGGCCTCAATCAGCTTCAATTCAACTCTCTATGAAAAAAACTCACAGATCGTTATATTGAAAACAAACGTGAAACTACAATTTAAAAAATGCTTGATGTATATAATTTAATAATAACATTTCTCTCTGCTTCTCTCTCCCCTCCCTGTCCTCTTAATTTTTCTCCTTTCTTTTTTGTCCGTGTATTTAAACTCAGATCTCGACAAACTGCCAAAAATGGGTAGGAAAAAAACATGCGAAGCAAATAAGTTTCTCGCTGCATTGAATGGATTAAGTCCAACGAAGAGGGTCGCGTAAAAGTAACAGCATTTTTACAGCACATTTTTTTCTTCGGAAAAAAATCTAAAAAGAGTGGAATCGAACCGCGCCATTAGATAAAGGGAAAAATGTAAAAAGAAACATCTTAACAACAAAAAAAGAAAGAAAGAAAGAAAAGAAAAAAAGAAAAAAAAAAGGAAAAGGTAGGGGAATCGAACCCGGTCCATTAGGTTATAAAGCAACGCATTATCCCACTGCGCCACCGGAATCGTTAATTTGCACAACAATAGACAGTCAAGGCATACGATATAAAAGCTCACATTGTCCTCCAAATCCCTCAGTAGACCAGTTAGTCTAGTGGTAAGGTACAGTTATTTGTGGCCTAGGATCCGACTGTTTCCTCCCTCTTTGACTGCGAAGCTTGCTGCGTTCTACCGGATAGCGCGGAAGGGGCCGAAATCTCCATCCTATACGTAACATGCGATGATTCAGCGTTTGTCTGGATGCATGGTCCGATTTTTAGGTTTTGCATAAAATTCGCACACTAATTTGCTTTTGGTAACAGGTTCGAGCCGTACCTGGGGCAAATGTTTTTCTTTTTTCGCTTTTTTCTCTGTTGCAGTTACTTCTTTATTTCTTTTTTACCCATTTGGATTAAAACAAAAGGATTTTTAGTTGATTTCATAAGGTACTTACTGAGAAAACCAACTATTTTTCATTTTCAAACTCGATAATTACAAATACAAAAATGTAGTTATCTATAGAATAAACAACCATTTAGGCTAATGTCACAACAAATAAATAAAAATAAATGATAATGAAAGCGAGAAGAATGTGGATCAGTAGCACTATTGCTAGATATAATCAATTTTGTTGAGCTGACAAAACGTAACATGCGACGATTCAGCGTTTGTCTGGATGCATGGTCCGTTTTTTCTTTCTTTCCACGTTTTGCATAAAATAAGCATGCTTATTTGCATTTGGTAGCAGGTTCGAATCTTACCTGTGTCAATATATATATATATGAGCAGTTGCAGAAAAAAAGGGGTCTTAAAAGTTAAGATCGTATCCCTTTGATAAACGTCTTTCTAATAACGTTTCCAAATTTCTCTCAAATGAATGTTTAGTAAGGCTCCTTTTGTGCTGAAATCTCTCATCATGACAGCGCGCAAGTAAGCTCACCTTGGGTATTCTTCAATGGTGACTGTCTACAAGTCTTATCGAACACTAGATGCACAGTGGCTTTCGACGGCAATACTCCTATAAGACAATACCAGCTTTTAGTGCTAATTGGAGACTGCTTTAGTAAGAAATAAAGGCAGAAAATCCTCGGTTGCAGAACAAAAGGGATCTTAAAAATTAAGATCCCTTTGATAAACGTCTTTCTAATAACGTTTCCAAATTTCTCTCAAATGAACGTTTAGTAAGGCTCCTTTTGTGCTGAAATCTCTCATCATGACAGCGCGCAAGTAAGCTCACCTTGGGTATTCTTCAATGGTGACTGTCTACAAGTCTTATCGAACACTAGATGCACAGTGGCTTTCGACGGCAATACTCCTATAAGACAATACCAGCTTTTAGTGCTAATTGGAGACTGCTTTAGTAAGAAATAAAGGCAGAAAATCCTCGGTTGCAGAACAAAAGGGATCTTAAAAATTAAGATCCCTTTGATAAACGTCTTTCTAATAACGTTTCCAAATTTCTCTCAAATGGACGTTTCGTAAGGCTCCTTTTGTGCTGAAATCTCTCATGTATATATGTATGTATGTATCTTGGTTTTATACTTCGTCTAAAAAATAGTGTCAGAGCCAGAGCTCCTTTAATAAAAAATAATTTAATATATCTTTTTAATTTCCTATTCAAATAACCGCCATTTGTTTTTGTTTTTGGATGATCGTCTTCAACCCCCATTCCACATTTTCTGGCCAAGCGATTTTAAATCCAACTAAAAAATCTTTTTCATAAACTGCGCCGGTAAAAGACCTCAAAAAGTGTCCCAAACCGCGAAAATTTGGAAAGCTGTTAGCCGAACAGTCAGTTTTCGCACATGGCAAATATGTTTTTCTACCCCGTCAGTGAATCGTCTTCTTAGCAGGCGCAGTTTGTATCGTCCTGCAAACGGTTTGTTGAGTGAAGAGTTGCGTGACTGACACAAAATGCGTTTGCGTAGGACACTAGTGGTATCCAAAGCCTCGTTCTCATTTCACTAGCTGTTCATAAATTTTATGATTAGCGATTCAAGCTGCTTTATAGTCAAATCGTCATTATCAGTACACGATAGTATGCACTAAAACCCAGACTTTGGATAGTACAAGGCTCACTCAAATATATCTTACAAAAACAGATGGGAAATTTGTTTGCGCATGCGTCGCGGGAAAGTTAAAACTGTAAACAGTATGGTTACCAGTAGTCAACATGATAAAGAATGTTGAGCTTTCTAAACATCCTCTTTCCCTATAAATGTCTTTTTTTTCGAACTTGAAGTCCAATTATTGATGCTTTAAATGCTCTCAGAGCTATTACAAGTACTACATGGATTATCTTGGGTTGAAGAAAATTTACGGTTGTCCTTCGTTAAATTCGGTGAGGAGAATGCTGGATAGAGTATACAAAATTCCGAAGTTTGGTTGTTAATCGGATCAAAATTGTACGAGCATTTCAAAAGCCCAAACATTTACTAAGAAACTGTATGGATTACCGGACAACTTGCAATTGTTCCGTCCTTCATCAGGAGTCCATTACTAATGGACTCCTGCCTTCATACATTTCTTCGTAATATTTTGAATGGCTCTCTCTCCTTCAATATTAACCCGATTAACACCAAACTTCGGAGTTTTGTATAGGTCGATGTGCTTTTTCTGACTATGTGGGTCTTGTATTGATCATCACAGTATTTAGAGATTTGTACCAGTCCCTAATGGCTTGAAATCCGTTAATGGACAGAGCATACTGAATCTGCGTATGATCCTTCCGCTTCTGCTTCAATCTTGTACCCACGTTCCTCTTGGTCAGCGACCGAGAAAGGAAAGGCTCTGGCCAAGTTCCTCCAAGTTCCTTGGAGCACTCTAACTGGTTGATAGAACAAAAGAAGAGGCGTTTGAATTCTGCATTCTTCCCATATTTTGAGAATCGATATTTCCTAGAATTATTCTAAATTATTATTTCCAGAAAGATTTTCGATAAAACTGTTCAGAATGGCCTGAACCATCGTCAGAATTATAAAAGGATTGTCCAACTACCTCGCATCTAACCTGGGAAGGATATGAGCAGGCAATGAAATTGTGGTCTGTTTGTCATTGAAGTGTGTTTGTGTTCGAAGAGCGCCGTTGGACTAGCGATTCAAATTCACTTGAGAAACTTCAAAACGGCTTAAAATGAACCACACAAATAACACAGATGACTCATGGAAATATCGTTCTTTTACCTCTGAGTATATTTCTAAAGTAAGAAGCATAAAAACAAACTCTGGATCAGGGAATTTGTGTCACAAATAGAATTGCTATACGCAGTTCAGCCCAGTCCGTGAATAGCGGACTAAACAGTTTTGTAAATTTCAAAAAAAAATTCCACAGCAAATCTAGAGATAGGTTAAAACCCAGTCGAGCCACCTTAAGGTGCGGTAACACGAGCAACAAAATCACTCAACTTGTTGCTAAAGGAGTTGAAAAGCAGTGCTGCGCATTTTTCCACGCGACTACAAACTTGTATCGCAACAAATTAAATTAAAATTGTTGCAAGTTGAGAAATTTTGTTGCAGAAAGGTCGTACTACTTCTTGCAACAAAATTATAAAATGTCGCACGTATTACCACCTCGGCTAAACTCGTTGCGGCAAATGATTTTATCGGCCAATGAGAATACAGGATTCTCTCAACTTGCAACAATTTTGTCGCGAGACAAGTTGAATAGGCCATTTGCACGATGGCGTCATTACTCGTGCCCAGGCCTTTAGGCCGGCACGAGTCTAGGTTTGCGTCTTCTATCGAATACCGGTCGTTCCGCCCGAGAGTCGTTCCGCCCGAAGCCACTCCGCCCGAAATTTAGGTCGTTCCACCCGATATCTAAGTCGATACGCCCGATGAAAGTTTATTTGTAAATACTGTGTTTCACTGAATTTGAAATCGAAAATTGTGTTTTTAGGGGAGTGAATGACTCTATCTGGAGTGATAAATGAACTGAAGCGTCCATAGATACGAAATGTAAACAAAGCGAGTGCCTCGAGATTGTCGCTTGAATTACGACTTTTTCTTGTCAATAAAATACCTCTATCCATGAATCTTATTGCTTTCAACTCAAGAACGACTAGTTGGACCTTATTTAATACTCAAACAACATCAAACAGACGTAAAATGGAATGATTTGAGATGAGTTGTCTCTATCAAGCTAGCTTCTATTCCCTAAGCGGAATTATAATTACCGCGCGATCGACCGAGAAAACAACTGAAACAAGAACTGAAAATTTTTAACTTCAAAAAGTCAAAATTGCCAATTCACAATGATCTTCTTTTCACAAGTTGTTTTCTTGAAAAACAGACAAAGGTTCAATGTCGCATCTCACATGTGCAGTACATTATATGCAAATGAGATGACAAGTAGAAACAAAACATTTGACTTTTGCATTGAATTCGGCAGATATGAGATGTGACGTAACTAGGTCTAACCCCCGTCTTTTCCCGTAAAAACAGACATGTTAATTTATCTTGATCGATGATGATAACTTAATTTCTTTGAATTTGTTCTACAGACAGTGACTCTGAAGATTTTGTGTGCCCCTTTTATAGGTCTGACTCGGATCAATTAGTATTCAATAAAACGTCGTTGATTGGATCATACCAATACAAAAGAACTTGTAAAAACATTTATGTAACAAAAGCATCTCGAACTATTAACCACATTGGTCTCCCGCTAGGGAGAGTGTAAAGAGTTGAGTGTAAACAAATCTAAGTTGTAATTTAACCACTTGTTTTGATCATGATTTTCATTCAAATGATAAATAAGAACATTATTTTAAAGTATCTTTCAAATAGGAACATTGATCCCAATCCTTAACAGATATTTCGAGTCAGTAATTAGAAGCAAAACACTTTCGGGCGGAACGACTTGACAACGCCAACGAGTTGAGTGTAAACAAATCTAAGTTGTAATTTAACCACTTGTTTTGATCATGATTTTCATTCAAATGATAAATAAGAACATTATTTTAAAGTATCTTTCAAATAGGAACATTGATCCCAATCCTTAACAGATATTTCGAGTGTAATTAGAAGCGAAAAACTTTCGGGCGGAACGACTTGACAACGCCAACGAGTTGAGTGTAAACAAATCTAAGTTGTAATTTAACCACTTGTTTTGATCATGATTTTCATTCAAATGATAAATACGAACATTATTTTAAAGTATCTTTCAAATAGGAACATTGATCCCAATCCTTAACAGATATTTCGAGTGTAATTAGAAGCGAAAAACTTTCGGGTGGAACGACTTGGTGACCGTGATTGACTGTAAACAAACCTATAATATTCGTATTGTAACCACATGTTTTGGTGATGATTTTGATTAGCTAGTCAAATAAAAACAGTATTTTGAAATGTCTTACAGATTGAAACATTCATTGATCCCTTCTATGAACTATACATTGACCCTTATCCTTAACAGATATAAACGTTGACCATTATCATTCGACAGGTGCTGATTGACAAGAATAAACTCAATATAAGACTCGATCGTTTCTGGTCATTTCTTTTTATTATATAAAGATCATATACAACAATGTCACTTTCAACTACTCCATAGTAACACAGTAACACAGTATTTACAAATAAACTATCATCGGGCGTATCGACTTAGATATCGGGCGGAGTGACCTAAACTTCGGGCGGAGTGACTTCGGGCGGAACGACTCTCGGGCGGAACGACCGGTTACCCTTCTATCTATCAGTCTATCTGTAAGTCTATCGTCGTAGTCGAGAATGTGCCATGAAAACGAGGCAAGCCACAGGCACCCCAGGCAATCATTTAGAGCAGCGTACGTATAAAGCAAACGGACGGGTCCGGGTTCGAATCCTCATGGTTTAAAAAGGATTTTTTTTTTCGCCTTACTATGTAATAAATATTAGCTTTTCATTTTTTTTGTATGCTTTTTTCTGGTTTTGAAGCATTTTAAACTGTTTTTTAATTTGATTTAATTTCCAATATATTTTGACTCAAGCGACAGCTTGTCTGGCTCAGGAGAAATTTGAGAATTTCTTATCATTGACTGCACGTTTTCAGGATAAAAGGAACGATTAAAAACATTATGTATTTCAAATGAATGTTCTCTGTAATTAAATGGTATGGCTGACATTTTTTGGCGTACAAACTAAAATACATACTATTAGAAAGTCAATGATTACAAAGCAACCGCTACTTGAAAATATCAAAGAAAATAGACCGAGGTCAAACAGGTTACCCAAACAGGACGGTGTGCTTTCGTGACGCTACAATGAGTCTGCAACATCATGCCGTACAGGCATTTGTCAACATGTGAACCGCTGTTACCCTAGCAGCTATAAAATTAAATAAATATCAGGCATAAAGGCAGCTCATATCTAAATGCCTTAATTTTTAATTGGAAATTTAGGATCGAGACCGATACCTTCATGAGTTCAAATCAGCTTGCCGGCAAAGCAGACAAATATTCCGCCGTTCAGTACCGAACTCAAAACGTGACCAAACTGGCTTTAAAACAGATTTATTTTCATGCCAGACTGAATTCCACTTGGGCACGAGTAAACGCACTATGTGCGTCTAGTTTTACTACAACTACCAGAATGCTCTACGAATTTTCATTCTTATTCAGATTTTTATTCCCTTTTGAGTATAGCAAAACAATTGGCACTAATTATTTTACAAGAAAGTGTGCAAAGCATTCTGGTAGTTTTAGTATATGACGCCATCATGCAAATGGCCTATTGGAGTGGAAAAACGCACACCATTGCTTTTCAACTCGTTTCGCAGCAAATTGCTGCGAGACAAGTCGAGTGATTTTGTTGCTCGTATCACTGTTCTGAGGTTTAGCGAGAGGATGCAAACATAACATAACATTGCTAACATTCCATACGTCGTAGTATTCGCTCCTTTACATCAGTAGGAGACCACCACAGGAAGCCCAACTAAGTAGCGAAAAGAACAACTTGTGGCATCAGCCAAGATGTTAAGACTGACATTGAACAAAGAATGCATAAACAGAAAATTTAGCTTTATTGGATTACTGAAGCTCATTAAAGATACTCAAAATAATGGGAGTCAACTGTTCATTTAATATAACATGGCTGGTCTCTGTTGGCCTCCCAAACTTTTGACACGCTCGCTCTTTTGTTAATTAAAATATTCATAAGTTCTTTATTTTCGTTCAAAGAATCCTAGAGAAACTTCCATGGCAGAATGTCTTTATAAATTCATCTTATTTTTGTACAAACGATAGCCAATTATTTTGTATTTACAAACGCAGGAATTTCAAACAGGTGACCTAACTAAGTAAAAACTTTTATATGGACCTAAATAAAATCCTGCCAATTTATTTCTCGAAGATCCCTAACTATATATACGCCGAGCAGACATTTCAGGGCATGTCACGATCCTAAATGCATTGCGTGACACCTCCATAAAACACTTGCGTGACGTTCTGATAACTGTTATTAACTCTTTAGTCTCAAATCTTACGAATAAATGCGATAAAATAGAAAAAACCCGTTGATATCGTTGTCCATTAAATTATCACTCCATCGCATTATATTTACATTGTTCATTACAAAACTTTTGCATCGTCACTTTTAGGAGTTTCTCAAGTTACCTCTAATTTTGCTTTTAACATAAATATCATTGCTCAAAGGATGTAGACTTGAGAATAAAAATACGAACTACCTTGATACTTCCTTTAGGCAATACGTGGAGTTGTCTATGATTAAAATGAAGAGATGACATAAGAGTGTAGGGAGTGTTACTCTGCGTATCACTGGCAACAAGATGCTGTACATGAAGTTATGTCGTTGTTGATGTGTTAATTGTTTCCAATTATTTTTATGACGGGGCATGCCATGCAGGTCTTCACTATTTCCTGGTCTTGCGTTGTTGTTGGACGGTTCCTGGTTAATGAGGTAAGGTCGTTGGGTCCATACCAAGGGTCTGCCTTGTATTAACCCTTAGTCGTGTGCATCTGGAATTTCACCGTGGTTTGTTGGACCTACGAATGCCCCTTTTGATGACTCTTTTTGAGGCAGTGCCTGCTCCTGCAGTAAAAGCAGACCCTGTACCGATTGTGAAGGCCCCTCCTGTTGGCTGTGAAGGTATGCTATTGGCAGCAGGAGAACCAAAGTTGAATCCTCCACTTGCCCCTGAAAAGAACAGTTACTGGAATTAGTTTTACATGTATAATGCAAAATAATAATAAAATTCATCACACTACATGTTGTACCCCTATGGGAAATTCCTCTTTAACACCCAGTGTGGGTCCATTGGAGGTTGCTTAAAACAAGAACCGAGTGGATCATCATTATAAACCACAATGCAAAAGCTATTCCAATTGCCTTTTTCACTAAGACGGCACGGCTTGTTTATGAGAATCGTCTTGAACAATAGAAATTTAAACAAAAATTTCATCTTCTAAGAAAATTTTCTAAATCTCAAATAGCCTGGTCAAGTGCATTTGATGGCTGTTACTAATTTTCGTCATTCTACAAACGCATTTGACATAAATTCCTTTGTACCGTTTGTCTGCCCCCCTCTAACAAAAAAGATCCATAGCGTTTAAACAATGGCATTATTTGACGTAAAAGTCATGAATAAATAAGGCAATTAGTATAAAATAAGCTTGGTAATAGTGAACAATATGTACCGTACGGGACTATTGCTTTAAAGTGTCTTGTTGTGTTACCTTGTGATGGTGGGTTTGCTGCACCAAAAGTAGGGGCTGGGGCTGTGCCACCAAACACTGGAGGATTAGTGTTAGTTGGAGCACCAAATTTAAATGATGATGGCTGTTGTACCCCAGAGAAGTTAAACCCTGGGTTGCTTGATGGTGCAGGGAAACTAAAGGGAGTGGCAGATGGTGTTGCTACTGACGAACCAAACGATGGCACTGCAGTGGAAAAATAGCAAATTAAAATTCACCTATGGAAAACCAATATTTAATATTTTGGATAAAGCAAGCTTTTACACAAAACAATTTAGGATGGCTACAGAAGTAGATGCACGATTCTTGCTATTGCATCGACTTCTTTTATCCCACACCATAGAAAATACAGCCAATCAGAAAGCAGGAAAGCCGTTGTATATTCGGCGGAATTCCACGGATCCTTCCCATGACACATTGCGCCAATTGCTGTATTTTCTCTGGCGTGGGATAAAATAGTTATACAATGGTTTCTTGTGGCATACTGTGGACATCCCGCTCGTCACTTGTATTTTCTTTGTATACACACGAGCCTTAATATAAGTGACTCGTGGGATATTCCACGGTATGCCACTCTAAACCATTGTATAACTACTATGCATTATATGCTCACAGAAACTTAACCAAACACAAATGACACTTCGTTTCTACATTATTTTTGATTCCAGGCATACACCTCTAGAAAGGAAGGGGTTACAGTTACAGATTTCCATTCATCCCTTACTGTATCTTTATACACACACACAGCCCAAACTAATAGTTCACTAGTCTCCTTTTAACTTTACAAAATATTACCATATAATAACAGTACCTGTTGGCTGGCTATTGTTGTTATTTCCATCAGCATCCATACTCTCCTCTGATACCGTCTGGGTCACTACTTCAGGGGTTGGGTTGGCTGGAGTACTACCAAAAGCAAATGGCTGCTGAAATGGTAGAGAATGAAATGCAGGATTAATAAAGATGCCATACCTTTCAAATATACAATAATTCTATATCTCCCAATTAGTGAAATAAGAATGTAGAGTAAGTCCCTCTCAGCAGACAATTGAGCGTGGGATTTTGCTCATGAGGCAAGCTCCAGGGTCATTTTGCATGACCAGTACACACTACATGGCATGTGTCACTATCTTTTACCTGGGTTGATGAACCAAAAGCAAAGCCACTTTTCTGTGTTTCTCCTGCACTAGCACCAAATGCAAATGTTGGAGTACCAATTGTAGATGAACCAGGCTGAGACGCCGTATTTCCACCACCAAATGTAAACCCACCACTCCCACCTGATGCTGCTCCACTGAAGGCAAAACCAGCACTAGAATTAGCTGTAGATGGAGCACTTCCAAACTTCCCTGCTGCATCAGTAGTTCCTTTGAAAACAAAAGGAGAACTAGACAAACTTGAGGTTGTGTCTTTAGTAGCTTGAGCAAAAGCAGGTAAAGTGGTTCCTTGCTGGGGTATTGCTGAAAAACTTGGTAGTGATGTACTGGAGACAGCTATGGTCTTGTCTGTGGAATCCACAGTAGAACCAAAAGTGTAGCCTGTTGCAGCAGTTGTAGTTGCTGTAGGAGCTTGTCCAAATGCAGGAAGTGCTGTAGAAGATGTGGCTAGTGGGGTGAATGCAAAGGGTGTTGCTTTAGGTGGTTCTTCTGCTGGTTTAGTGGAAGGTGTACCAAAGGTAAATGGTAGCGATGGCAGTTTAGTGGTCGTAGTTGGTCCTTCAGGCTTGGTTCGAACTGTGGATGTAATAATAATAATTAGTTAAATGAGTGAGAAAAAAAGACAATGAATTTCCAAAATTGGCTAAGCTCTAATCTCCATCTTTGGACCCCCAGTGATGCATTTTCTTTCTCAAGACTTTTTGAGAGAAGAGAATAAAGCAGAATGTTAGAGAAACATGACATTTTTTCTTGGGTAAACAAACAAAATAATTCCCTTTCTTGACTTGCTGACCCTCAACTAATTGTCAGTAAACCAGTGGTGGGCTGTCAATGGGGTATCAGCCAGTAGTTAACCAACTGTTAGCCAACAATAGATTTGGTATTATTCTACCCTTTTATTCCCTTATTCTTCTATTGTTGCAAACACAATAGGGGATTTTTCAATATTACAATACCTGTATTGGTAGTTATTATCTGGCTTGTGGTTGGTAAACTTTGACCAGCAAATAGATTTACATTTGGAGGTGCAACATCTAAAACCAAAAAGATATTTAATAATTGACATGTGATACTAAGCAATACAAAGAGCTATATTCCAAAGTTAAACCAAATCTGGCCAAAGAAGGCCATGAAGTTGCCAGTGTTTGTGCTATAACACTACAGGGCCCACTAATTGGCTATCAAAGCTGTTGTGGTGACCCTGCCTTCACTGGAAGGAATAAGCTTGTAAATAAATAAATCAGCACCACAATGTCTTATGTACTAGATAGTTACTTCAGCCAGCAGCAATATTGGATGTATTGCAGTCAGTTGAGGGCATAACCCAAAGCTTTGGGCTACATCCTAAGCTGACTGCAATATATCCAATATTGCTGCTGGCTGAAGTAACTATCTGGTATAATTACTGGTCAACTTCATAACCACCAAAATCACCAAAATTGTTGAAATCGAAGCATATTTTAATTTTCAAAAAATTAAGTATTATATGAGTATGCATACTTCTGTTGATTGTATATCCCACACATTTTGATGCTAACATTTTTTATAATAAGAAAGCCTTACAAGACTTTTTTCTGAATGGGGAGCTGGATTTTGAAAAGACTCTGAAAAGTACTGTGACCACTAACTTAGTAGTTACATTTCTTTATCACTGCAAATCTGGTTCCCCAAAGCAAGTCACACTGCAATATTATTGATAATGCTGTCTGCATTGATTGGTATAATGCAGAGAGAAAACAATAGGTTATGAAGTTGAACAGTAATTATAAAGATTAATCTGTGGAAATTATCCTTCAGCAGCATGGTTTGATGAAAAGTTTTAGCAATTGCGGCCTAGTACTGCTGTAAATACTTACAAAAAGTGATGAGTCTAAGCTTTCGCTAAAGACATTCAAAATTTCTGCATGAACATGTTTTGTTGCAGCTGCTCTAAATAAGATCACCCTACCTTTACTTTTGTAAGTAAAATTAATTTTGTGTGAAAGAGCTCACCTTTTTGTGGTTCATCATCAGATGTCAGGTCAACAACGTCTACAGATGAGGGGATTTTTAATAGACCAGCTGCTGCTGCTTGTGCAATAGTTGTTTGTCCAACTGCAACAAATATCAAACTAACTTTAGCATTGTGTGGAATATATCTGTCACAGAAAGCTGGTCAGGGAAGATCAAGGGGTGCCAACTGACTGTCAGTCTTAAGACCAATCTGCTACCAACAATAGCTTGACAGTCAGCCACTTATTGACTTACACAATGTACAGTCAACAACTGACAGTCAGTTATTTGTCAACAGTCCAACTGTCAGTTGACAAGTGTTATCAATTAATCAATGGAATGATATTACAAGGAAACCTATAATTCAGTACTTTCTGTTTATACCTTTCTGGGGTGCTTGTGATTGAAATGTTGTTTTACTGGGAGCTTCTTTCACTTCTTGACTTTTGACAGCTTCAGAATTTTCTGCAGCTTTGCTTGCACCGAATGAAAACGTGGCAGGTTTAGAGGCTGTATCAGTCTTGAATGAAGATCCAAACTGGACAGTGGGCTGCTTCTCAGTTGAAGTAGCTCCAGATGAACCAAACTTGAATGTTGCTGTTGCATCACTTGTTGACTCTGATGGTTTAGAATCTGTTTTTTTACCAAACTGAAATGTTTCTGCCTTGGAGCTTTCTTGGTTTGAACCAAATTTGAAAGTTGTAGAATTAGAAGCAGCTGATGTTGATAGAGCTGTTGAACCAAACTGAAATGGTTTAGTTGTAGTAGTCTCGCTTGAACCAAATGTTACAGTTTTTGCATCACTACTTGTGTTTGCGGAAGCTCCAAAGGAAAATGATGAACTAGTTGCTGTTTGACCAAACTTGAACGGTTTGGATTCAGTGCTTGACTCAGATGATGTTGCCCCAAATGTGAATGGTTTTTGGCCAGTACCTCCTTTAGAATTACTATCACTTGACCCAAATTTAAAAGGACTATTTGATATGTTACTAACTCCCCCTGAAGCAGACGAACCAGGTTTAGGAGTTTCACATGCAGCACATTTAACAGTGTCTGGTTTATTAACTATCATACAAGTATCACAAGTCCATGAGCCTGTGGCAGGAGCTAATGGTTTAAATAATGAAGTGTCAGTTGATGCAGGCTTTGATCCTGGTTTTGTTTCTTGACATGCAACACATTTCTCATCTTGTCCCTTATTGTTCACCATACAAGTTGGACATTCCCATGAATCACTCGAAGGAGCAAATTTTTTCAACAAGTTAGCACCTATAGAAATGGAAGAAGTCTCCTTTGCTTTCTCTGATGATGAAGGTTTAGGAGCTTCACAGGCTATACATTTCTCATCAGTTTCTTTATTGGATAACATACATGTATTACAACTCCAAGATCCACTGGAAGGTTGAAATTTCTTAAACAAATCATTGGAGGGCAATGATGCTTGTTTTGAAGAGGGTTTAGGTGTGGTACATGCTATACATGATGTTGCATGAGCTTGATTGTTCACCAGGCATGCAGAACATTCCCATGACCCTTCAGCAGGCTTGAACTTATCAAGAGACTGGACGTCTTTACTACTTGCTGTGGTGTTTGTTTCACTGTAATAAATAGTGACACATAAATGACAGCTTTATCTAACTAACCAGATCTGAAATTTATCCTATAGGGTATAGGGTCTAATCCAGGATTCATTTTAACCCTGGATAGACCCATATCACACAAGCGTGACATTACAATGTTATAAATTATTTGATTTATCAGAAAAAGGAATCCACCATCAAATTGGTCATATTGGTAGTATTAAAATTGCATATTTTAGGGGAGATTGCTCTTAAACTGACAAAGATATGAATTTTTAAAACTTAGCATTTTTACAAAGAAATGTATGGTGGACGGGCATCACATGCTCAGCGAGCCTCGTCATCATGCTAAACACATACACTTCTTTATAAAAATTCCACAAAAATATCTAGCTTCAAAAATTCATCACTTTCTCAGTTTAAGGGTAATCTTTACGAAACTCTGCAGTTTACTAATATTGATGTGATGAATTTGATAGGTAATTTGTTTTTTCAATAAATACTTGATATTATATAATGTCACGTTAGTGTGATAAGGGCCTATTAGCACTAAGATTATTAACAATTGAGACACAAACGATTGTCAGTCCATTTTGGTAGGATGTTAGCAGATTGTCAATAAGAAACTAGTAGACGTAAGTTGACAGCAAGTTTGTTAAGGTGGTTGGAGGTCATAATGTAGAAATGTGGGTACACTCCTAGTGAAAAGTCAAAAGTGGGTTTTTATGTATGAGTAGCTTTTAGTTATGTGAATGCTTACCTTGGATTTACTGGTGCAGGATTGCTGAATGAATATTCAATCTAAAGAAAAAAACTTTTTTAGCTTCATGTAAGCAATATTAATAGTATTACACACAATCATATATTAAACTAGGAACTTATTTTTTTAGGAATATATGAATTTGCTATAAGAAAAGAAAAAAGTTTTTTTCTCATTTAATGATGTATTTTTAATACTTACTTTGTTAGGTGGTGAAGACTTGCTAGATGAAGATGCATTTGAGGAAGAAATCTTTGGTTCAGGAACAGAAAACTTGAAGTTGTTGCAAGAAATGTCAGTAGCTTTAGATTTTGATATGGAGGAGGCCTGTTAAAGCGTTTAAGATCACAAAAACAAAATTGAATTCACAGCGATAAAAAGTATTTCTTTCAGTTTGTGAAACAGTGATTAACAACTTCATTCAATATGTGTACTTACCCTCTCAAACTGTGGATTTGATGTTGCTTTGGTTGTTGATTTTGATGTCGAAAATGAGAAAGATGGCAGGTTTGCACCATTTGGGAGTTTGAGAGGAACAGCAGATGTAATTACTGGTAAAGGATTCACTACCTGTTAAAGGAAAATCCATACATATTTATTTTTTATAATATTTTCATATATTATTTTGCACTTTGTAAATTAGGGTTTTTTTTACTATAATTATCTCATTCATAGCAATCATGCCATCTAGTACATGTAGTTGTTCGTTATTTTCAAAACCTTTATTGCATTTTTACCTGTTACAAAATAATTTTTATTCCTTCTCCTTTATAGATGAATAAATAAATAAATAAATGGAATAAATGAATGCATGGATGAATGGACACATCCATGCATGAGGGAATGAATGAATGAAAATTACTGAATATACAGTTTTTTATAATTATTTACTATAACTAAAACTTAACAAAATTCATTATAATCACCAAGTTTTGAAATACACTTCACTATACAAAAGATTCAAGACAAGGCTACATTTATATAGCTCAGTCATTCATAAAAAGACAAACGATTTGAGCTTTACATGTGAACATAGTCTTATTCCAATTTCTTTCTAAGATAAAGCATATCTTGGAACTGAAAAAGATATTGTCTGGTGTTTTCAAACAGGACCGTTCACTTTACCTCCTCCTCTTCTTCCACAACAGTTGCCTGAGACTTGTAATGAGTACTACTGGACTTTGCAGCTTTTATTTTCCCGCCACCACTTGCTTTTGATGTCTCCATGGGAGATAATGACATAGGTAGTGGAGTAGGAACAAATGATGGCACTGGCTGCAATATCAAATACCCAGAGTAAATAACTGACCACTATGAACCATAATTCACCAGTTTTGAGTTCTGTGCTGCTTACTCAGCAGGGCTTCTAATTGGGCGCGGAAAAAATCAAAAGTTGTACGATGCAGATCCACACCAGTGCATCCTATTAGAAGCCCTGTCAGTGCTATCCTCAATTCCAAGTAGGTTATTCATACATGTAAATATGAGCAAAAAGATGTGGAATTCTAAAGGACAATTTGCTTTGTTCAATCATCTGCATTCTCTACTTTCATAATACCAATAATGCCTTCTGTTTGGGGGTAGTTACTTTAATCAAACAAAATTGTTTGGATGATGAAGCAGCTTATTAAACTCATTACCATTACATAAGGTTTTGGTTGGGTACAGAGAGGGACTGGTATCACCCATCCAGGTCTCTTGAGGTCACCATGACAACCCTGCAAGAAACCCCCTGCGATAGTCCACCACTTTGCACCTGGCACACTAAGCAAACAGTGGAACTATACTATACCTATGTGGTACCCTCCCCAGGTCGAGGGCAGGCCCAGTGGGACAAAGACAAATCAATGATCAACAAGGATGAGCAATCACCACAAGCAGCACATACAATGATGAGCAAAGAAGGCTAAGATAGACTTAGCATAAGTATATACTGTATAGCCCTGAACATGTCCACCCAAAGAAATGGGAAATACTGCTGGCCAGCAATGTCTTGAGTTTAACCTTGCCTATATTACATTTTAGCCTCATTAAATCTTATGAAGATGTCTACAAATTGACAAAATCAAAGCTCAAAAGAATTCTACAAACCCCTTTCAGTTGATTTTGAAAAGTCTATTGGCAAAATTGTGACCATCTAAATGCTGGCTACCCCTAGGCACAAGGCATTGTGGGTATGTGAAAGTAAAGAATCCCTTACTTTTCTACAGACTGTTACTAATAAAAGTTCTTAAGAATATATAGTCAATTGAAGAAACGTCGGGTCTAAAAACATAGAACATAGAAGCTGAGACCGAAATGGGGCATGGGATCGGTGAAAAATTATATTCTGATTTATTCATTTACACTGCAACCAATAAAACTTTGAAGCCAAACAGCCCACCAACACAGGTCCTGCATACGCTTTCAGGATTTTTTCATCAAAGGCACAGCGTAAATAAATAAATCAGAACGTAATTATTCACATCCCAAGCACCATTTCGGTCTCAGCTTCTATGTTCTATGTTTTTAGACCCGACAACACTTTTTCAATTGACTATATACCAATTTCAAAAAAGGCTGTTGTACGAGAGTTCTCAAGTCTACCCGACTAGACCAAAAAGGAGTATGGGTAGTTACAAAATTTCACTCTTTTTCATATTGGTCTTGATTTTAGCATCAGCAAATGAAGCTCTTTGATGTATTAGGTCATTGCAAGCTGAAGTTGAATTAGGGTGTGGATATTTGTGTGATTTTATAGCTCTAGTAATTTCTTCCCATAATCCCTTTAAGGTGAATCGCATAGGCTTTTGCCAACAATGTTTATTGAAATAGGTGTATTATGTACATGTACAATCAAGGCTAACGCTGAGCAGAATGGAACTACTTTACAAATGGGAATGTTGTGTCTGACTTTAACGTACACTTTATTATGCAGGGATTATGTACAACAGGCATTGCTTTCAGTCTTGTCTGAGAAAGTTTGAATTTTAGAACTTTATTGTGTTACCTTGATATTTGTATAATACACCTATTTCAAAGAATGTTGTCAGTGAAAGGTCTAAAGGCTTCGTGACTTGTCCGTAAAGGAGTATGGGTATAGATTACTGAACATAGAAAAGGCACATGAATATCAATGCTACAATTCATGACTATCTTGCTTCTACCTTATACAGCTATTTCAAAAAACATTGAATACTGAATACTGCATTCTGCATGCTGAATAGTGCATTAAAAGACCAAAATGCCTTGTAATTCAGTTTGTTTTGGAGATGGCATAGTGAAAATCCTCTATAACAGCTATAACTAAGGCAAATGAGTGGCAAAACGACAACGGAAATGATCAAAAATGCAATATGTAAGTCTTGGAATGCACTATTCAGTATGCAGAATGCAGAATTCAGTATTCAATGTTTTTTGAAATAGCTGTATAATAAAGAAATTGAATTGTTGATGTTAAGAGTAAAGTCCAAAACCAAAAATTGAGTGTGGTTTTGAAACAACCCATAATCCTTTTCTGTCTAGTCGTATGGGCTTTGGTATACAGTAAATGAATGTGCACTATGTTGGCATCATGTTTTGATGGACAGTTGTATATATAAAACTGATCTGACAAAAAAGGATGAACAAAACATACAGTAATAATTATATTCAGCTAAATGTGATCAAATTGGTTAAATGTAAAAGAAAACCTGAAGCAAAATCTACAAGAAAATGCTAACCTTTGCTGAAGTAATGCTAGAAGATTGTCTGAAATGAAAAGAAGCACAAATCAATACCCTGATCATATACTGAAGTAAAAAATAATGTATTGTATCTTTGGTAGGTCACTCTAAAACTGAGCCTCATGTATTAATTAGCCACATCCGTTCATCTTGGCACAACAGCTCAAAGGCACAATTTTCTTAATAAAAACATATCCAGTTCAACTGTGGACTACATCTAAATGACCAAATTACATTTTTTAAGCTTTTTTCCCCATCTCCAGGACAGACAAAATCAATCACTATACAATAGAGTGTCTGTATCCACATTTACAAATAAAGTAAAAGAACTAGATGTTTACCCAGCAGAAGCAGTCGCCAGGGGTGAAGATGTTATCTGTGAAGCTGATGATCTGGTATTTGTTTTTATTCTAGAGATAGATGCTCTCTGTGGAACTGATAATGACTGGACTGGTGGACCACTAAACTGAGCCTAACAACAAAATATCATTAACAAAGTTGAATGTCAGCAAATAAAAGAACAGTTTTTTAGAAGAGCTTTTATCACGTAATTCTGAAAATCTCCAAAATTACAATAGCTGGAAAGAACACATCTGTGAAGTATGAAGGAAGTAAGTTCAAAACTCAGGAAGATATTATGAATCTTCAAAAATCAAAATTTTGTATGAAAACATTCATTGATAGGCAAGAGATGCCTACCAGCAAAGTTTTTTTTTACAAAATTCACACTTTTCAAAAATCATATCTTTGCAAGTTTTGAATTTATTTCCTTCAAACTACACTGTCTTGCTAATTTTAACATGTTCTTTCTAGCTATGGTAATTATTTTTCTGTTTTGCTTATTTAAAAATACCTGATAAAAGCTCATTACAATGCAGTACCCTATCAGTGCCCAGGTGCCCGTGGTGACTGACAGGGGTTTCATTAATAGGCGGTTACCGGCGGTTTATCACTGTCTGTTTTGCCATTCACCGCCGGCTATTTTTTTCTAGTTATACAATATTTTAATGGTAGGACATCTGCATTTCAGACGCCTATCTTTAGTAGCAGAACCTGCTATTGCTAATGTTAATGAAACCCCTGACATTTGTGCTCAGGCAACTGAAAAAAGTAGGTTTGGTAAAGCTTATGTGGTAGGGACCCCAGGGACTTCTTAATATTTGTGTTAGAGCACAGCACTGAATTTTAACAAAGTTTAGTTGTTTTTACATTATTCTACTCTGACAGAACTAATAAAAATGATTTCCAGAACTTTTTGTACCATATAATTTAAGCAGATTCGAAAATGTCCAGCAAAACAACTGACAAATTCCATGTAATCTGTCAAACTATCCCCACTGACTTCAGTTTGAGAAAACATAGAGTCACTTTAATGAAAAATTTTCATGAGGATGTCTTCAAATATATATTTTTATAATAAATATTTTCATCTTGTATGAAACTAGTCATTTATACTTTACACTTATTGATGAAATATTCTTATTCTTATACTTAAAGGCAAACTTCATATTTTCACATCACTGTCTCACTATACATATTGAAGTAACTAAAATCCTGACTTTGGAAAAAACGAACCACACTTCCTTTAACTTTGGCTCACCTCCAATTTTCTTGGCGATCCAACAGGCCTATTGTAAGGCTGTTGAGGTGGTTTTCTCCTTCTTGTTTGCTACAAGATAAAATATAACAAATATTCAGCAATATCAAGGTAGTTCTCAATAAACAGCATTGTTAAATTAATCAAACCGCCAATGGCGAAGTAACTCGTGGATTGACCGAAATGACCACAGGAAGCCTAAACAATATATTTTAGTAAAATAACGAGTTTTTATTTGAAGACAAAAATTCAAATCAATAAATCAATAATTTCCTTAGCGAAGAAAGAGTCATTAGCTATAAAAGAAAAAAAATCTGTCAAAAAGAAAAAAAAGGTGAAAAAAAAAATTTACCGCCGGGCCGGGATTTGAACCCGGACCTTTCGATTGTAAAGCCGAGGACATATCCATTCGACCATCCAGAAGTTGTATGATTTGGCCTGGTGAATTTTGTATATTTATAGTCAGAGTGTGGTTACAAAACAAATGCAAAAATGTTTCTCTCTGTGCTCTGTAGCAAAATGTCGCTATAAAGATAAAAGAAATTACTTTACAAAACACTAAGCCAATAAACTAACTCAATACGCCTTTTTGTTGCTGTTTTCGGCTAGCGGACTCGAGACCTTCACGGCGCTAGCGACGACGGCTTTCACAAAATGTTTTCCGTCGTTTGTTTATCTACTTTGACTCTTGTGATGATAGAGTACGAACACTAAAAGCTTGGATGACTTTGATGTTGGACTTGAAGAGATTTTTGTCGCTTGATAGCGATGTACAAAGCCTGGCTATCTGAGTGCGATAGTTCTGTTGCGTAAGTCATGTCTAAACTTGCTTCGGTATTTCGATGGTTTTACTCCTGAAATAGCTTGTACTAATACTAGGAATTTAATGATCTAAAAAGCTTCTTCTTTAAACAACGTCTTATATAATTTTTCGTGTGTATTGGACATGCCTGCCGGGAGTGTTTCTAGTCAATGCTGTTCTTAACTAAATATAAATTGAATGAATTTTGTCTAGTCTGATTTCTACATAAATCGTGAAAAGCAAATATCGTTGATCTGTGAATAGTTCGGGAGTCCTTCGGGAGTCCCGGAATAAACTGAAACATATTTAATTAATTCCTTTAATCTCGTACCCAGAGCCCACATTACTTTCGGCCTGCGGTCAATTGCATCGAGCATGCGCAGTGACATAGTGTTAACACATTTGCGAGTGAGTGAGTGACACATTTGCATATTTTGACCCCTCACTATAACTCGTGGATTTGCAATCCACGAGTTAAAAAGTGAAAGAAATCTTGACATGATGGTAAATGGTAATGGTATTATACACAAAGTTTGGTTTCCAAGACAACCAAGTTAGTAGAATATAACATAACCCAAACAAACTGCATAATGAATGAAAATGTATGAAACTGTAAGTCAATGCTCTGACTGAGTAGGTGAGTATTGTGGTTTGAAATTATTTTTGCTCCCATTGTCTTAATCATTATCATGAAAATGAAAATTATGAAAATTTTCAAAGCAAATTGAAATAATCCCAAACCAAAACATGTACGTGTGGTTTAGTCTTACTATATTAGTTTAACCTTAACCTCAAAAAGTTATGTTAAAGTTCTGAGTTCAAGCTAGTATTCAAGAATTAAATTTAGGAGCTCTAGGTGATAATGAAACAACATATTTTCCAGAAAAAGTCAAAGTTGAATCGCAACATAATTACTGACAATATGACTTACAGTAAAAGAGAGAGGAGAAGTCGATGTTGAAAAGGGTGGAGATGGAGGAATTTTCTTAGCATCCTGAAAAGAAATTAAACCAAAATTTATTGGACTTGAATGGGAGATTTTTACTTTACAGATGATAAAACCATACAATAGATCAAGACTTGTGTATTTTAAAGTGCCCCTAACCCCTAAATTGAAATTTTGATAATAATTGTTTCTTCATGAATGGAAAACCCTTATGGTTAAATATTTCAGGATAAAATCATCTCCTTTCTGAGAATTAAGCATTTGAAATCTGAAAATGCAAATGAGATGACATAGAAAAATGACTACTTAAATATACAAAAACACTAGAGATGAATTTTATACTATTTTGTACTATATTTTCATTTGCAAAACATTTTCATTCCTAAAGTACAAATTTTGGTGAATGTTTTTGCCACCTAACTTAAACACAAGTTTCAAAATTGGAGACAAAATCATGCAAAGTCCTTTTTTAACATCATTTCATTTGTACTTTCCAACTTCAAATGCTCAATGCACCAAATGGAGACGATGATTTTATCCGGAGATATTTCACCATTAAACAATTCCTTCCGTGAAGAAGCGAATCTCAGAATTTCAATTTAGGGTTTAGAGGCACTTTAAGATTTACCACTACATTGTAATGTACTTACTACTAAAGGAGAAGACATTTTTTCTAATGTTTCTAAAATTCTTTTTGCCGTTTGACTTGCTACTCCACTAACACCAGGACCTGAAGATGAAATAAAATGTAACTGGTGGTCCTATTTGAATCTAATATATTATAGTTTGATCAATATTCATACAAGGTATGAGTTGCCACAGGATCAGCCATAAATTCTCTAACTTTTTGCTGGTCCTTACAAAGAATTGAAAACTTCCCTAACCTAATTAAACATTCCCCAACTTTTTGCTGCCCTTGAAAAAAGTTTATTTTCCCTGACCATGGCAACCCTAAAGGGACACCTAATTTTTCATAAGCTAGTTTAAATAGGAATTAAAGAATTTCCAGATAGAAAAAAATCATAAATTTACATTATTGTCATAATAGAATAATATTGTATTTTGTATTTTGTGGGAAATCAACAGTACCAACTGTGACCAAATATTTGCCCGATGTATGATAAAAACATATGAAACTCCTACAATAATCATGTTATCCCACAAATAACTGCTCTATTATTGATATTTGTATCTTACATATAAAGTACCTGATATTGGAGTTGGTCGAATTTGTCTCTTCACTGGTTTTGCATGCTAATATACCACAAGAAATTATTGTTAGACCAATATCTAGACACAAAATACTATCCAGAAAACTGCAGTTTATTCAGAAATACATCACATAACAATAATTTAAGATATACATGTACCTCTAAACTACTAGGCGAGGAAACTCTTGGTCTCTTTGAAGATGATGCTGCACCACCAAAAACAGTTTTCCCTGAGTAGTAAGGTGATGAAAACCTACCAGTTTGTGAACCTGGTCTGGGCTGCAAATCAATGGTAATTCATAACAATCTTCCTGGAAAACACAGTTTATATCTAGCATTGTCTACCACCAATTTGGTAATGACACAGTTACAGAATGATAAACCACAACCAAGATCAAAAAGAAAAGTGGTGTTGTAACACTTAACTAGACCACTATCATTTTGGAAAAGGATTCTTTATGCTAATTCTAGGGTTTCATGAAGGGCTGGACAGTGGGCAAAATGAGGGGATGTGGAAACAACTTTCATGGGTTTTGCCTGGCTGTCTTGGACAGCTCCTGTACAATAACCTTTTGGTAATATGTATCTGTAGTCTTGCTCTAGTGTCATAGCCAGATGATCTCCAATTCAAAATCTTAATGAACTCCCTGGGTAATGAGCTTTTATCAGGTATTTTTAAAGGGGTACTTAGATGAAAATAGGTCAAAATTGGAAAGTGGTTAATTCCTAAGTTGACGTCAATTAACGACCAAATGAATATAGTTAAATATAAAACCTACTATCCCAAAAATTCTGCATTTTAATCATATTATCACCAAGAAATTTTGGTTTAAGATCGAAAAGAACAATAGGGTTGTACTTATGACGTCATAGATACACAATGTAGATGCTAAAATACGTGATAACGTTTTATCTGTGCCTTTGGAATTTGATGAAAATATATTGCTTGGTGACTATTAGTCACATATAGATACATTGAAGTCATTTTAAATTTTTATCAATTTTCATCCAAGTACCCCTTTAAATTCGTAGAACAGAAAAAGAATTACCATAGCTGGAAAGAGCATGTTAAAATTCACCGATCCCACATCCATTGTTCTGCCTCCGTAGTTACTGTTGCTACGTCAGACAAGCTAACATGTTTTTTGATGTACAACCTGATACAGACACCCGATTGCTGAAATTTGTAAAGGTCTGTCTGAGATTGAGTGCATTTTAAAGGAACATCAAGAAATCATGTGATAATATCTAAAACATCTTCGAATTCGAGTTTTGTTGCTCGGACATTTACTATTCCATTGGGAAAACCATTTATTGTTTAGTGGCCATTCAAGCAAAGCCGGGATCGGTGTATTAGCAAGACAGCAAAGTTTGAAGGAATTAAATCTAAAATTTGTGAGAATAAGAATTTTTGAAAAGTGTCAATTTATAAGAAAACCTTTGCTGGTAGGCATCTCTTGCCTACCAGCGAATGTTTTCATACAAAATTTCGATTTCGGAAAATTCATATCTTCGTGAGTTTGAAAGTTACTTCATTCAAACTTCACATTTTTACTAGTTTTGACATGCTCTTTCCAGCTATGGTAATTATATTTCTGTACTGTGAGTTTTGGAATTACTTGATAAAAGCTCATTTGAAGTCAATTTATTCTGCTACATGTACCATGTGTTTATTTAAAATTGAAATTGTTCTTGAAAGGGATTCTTGAACATGTAAGTGACTATAATGAAACATATGAACTTTCATCATCTTTTTGGCTTATATACAAGTTTAGAAAGGCACACATCATACCATTTTGTACTATCTAATGGACCAGTTTCTACAATCGCCATCTTTTCACATTTGCCAGCAATGTCTGGCATATTTACCACCTTCACAATTCAGTTTTTTTTCCAGTAGAGAAAATGAGAGCTTTTTTCAAGAAATGGTCAATGCTGTATGAGAAAGTACTTCATGACAAATATTTCCAGAAAGTTTCATCATTTTTGGTTCAATATCAAAGAAATTATGTGCAGTCAAAAATAGAGTTTTGTATGTAATTTTGACTAGAAGCCTTGGTACCCTCGTTTTTGGAGCATTTTCAAAATTTTAAATCCTCATATCTTGTTAAGGATTTAATACTTTTTTTGAAACTTGCACACATTATCTAGATCAACAACATTAATGATTTCAAATTGATGCAACTCCAAAAATACTCATTTTTTAATATTTATGCTAATTGTGAAAGTCATGTATATTCTATCCATACTGAGTTTTAAAACCTGTAAAATGGTCACCTCTTCATAACAGCTATTTAATCTAGACTCAGCATGGCTATTGTGAAGAGGTTCAACTATGTATGAATTCTGTCAGACTACATTGTACTTACTTGTAGAGGTGAACCAAATGCTGAGACAGAAAACTCAGGTTTACTATGGAAAACAGATCTTGGTTGAGGTTTGGCAGATAATAGCGATGGTCCAGGAGTCTCCATTTCCTGGGAAAGCATACTGGATGATCCCGGCTGTGAACCAAATAAAGTTGATGCAGGTGTGCTGGTCGATGCTGGTACAACAGGACTAAATAATGGGGTAGGTTGACGTCGTGATTCACTAGTTAATGATGTTTGAATTCTTGATACTTCTTTGGCAGATGGTTCCATCTAGGATTTAGATAGAAACAAAATCAGAAATCAGTTTTCCTGGGGAATTGTACAATTAGGAATAAATAAATTGTCATTCTAAAAGAAAATGGTTTTAAAAAAACGTCATATCCAAAGTAACAATTTACACAGCATGTTTTGAAGGCCTAATTTGAGTTCTACTTTCTATAGCACTCAAATTAATTTGCAGTTCCTTATGAAATCAGTCTGACACAAGAAAATCTATGAGAATGCAACAAATTTTCTGAAATTGGCCTGTTTCTACCATTTCCCCATATAAGTTATCTAAAATTGAGCTGTCCACTTCGACCTTAAGAGATCAGATGAGATATTCTTATGAGTTTTGTGGATATCATTGCTATGGTGTGGATAATATCATTTCAATATATAATCATCAATGAATTATCTATTTTTCTCTGTTTCGAAAAAGTGATATCTTCATATGTGAAAATAACATTATTTCACCTGTGAAGATAACACAGTTGCCATGGCTACGTTTTTCAGGAGCTTCACAGCGACGGCACATTCTAGTTCATCGTTGATTATATATTAAACAGAATATTACATGGGCACTTGGAGATGCGAATTTTATCTTCTTGTGTTGATAATCTCTCATCAATTCTCAAAGATAAAATTCGTATCTCTGCGCGCCCATGTGATATCCTCTTTATCGTTATTCCAGAGTGAATCGTTATTTTAGAGGAAATGAGCAATGCAGCAATGAAATCAATGAAATGCCCAATGGTAAGTCCCAATCTCCAACACACTTCATCAATACAGAGTCTGATAACTTTCAGACCAATCAATATTATATTCAGATAGACAGCTAGGAACCCCTTGGAGCCAGACAATACAATGGATAACAATAGCAGCAAAAGATCATTACAAGCAAGCCATTTGCTAATTATAAACTTGAGTCAACAATCTAATTTTGAAGTGCAAGTAGTATACAAATATCATGTACATTATTTCAACATTTTTGTCGTTCTAACATAATTTTTGACATATTGAACGCGTGTCTGAAGCAACGTCTGTTTGATCCTAACGGCCGAACAATCAGTACTTAGTATTGTGATGAATAAAAAGAAAAAAACCAGTGCAAATTCAAGTTCAAGCTATTCTTTAATGTTAATTTTCAACGACGAGTTTCGCCATACTTGTTGGTTTTGTTAAATACCACGAATTACATAATATGTGGAGTTCTTTCTTGAGACTTCTCACGTCTATATCTAAATTCAGACATTTCTTATTTAACTATTAACTCAATAAGGCAATATCACTATTTAATAAGTGGGTTTATACTAACCTCTGTCCGGGTTTCAGTGTCTGTAGTAGTTGTAGACTCACGGGAAAACTTTGAAGTTTCACTCGAACTTGAAGGAAAAGCCGTTGTTCGAGTTTCTAAAGTTTCCTTTTTTGCACCAGTTCTTGATCTTAAGGCCAAAAGAGACGAAAGTCCAGACTTCGGGGACGTTTCATTGCGAGATTGTGCAGAAGCCACTATTCCAAGCCCACCATTACCAAATATTTCAGTACTCGTACCGGCAATTCCCTCGTGGGTAACCCTTCCAGATGGACCGCTATATTCTTGGCCAGTTTGAACGGGTTCTTCTCCTTCTTCATCACTTTCCGAATCACCTACGTTATCTTCTGTAACAACCTTTTTGCCTTTCCAAAAGTCCAACAACCAAGAAGGAGAGAAAAAATCTTTGACTGATTCAAGGACTCCCTGAAAGAGCAAGCAGAAAACCAAGATCAAACAGCATTAACGCCTAATGAACTATTTAATAATGCAAATCAATGATAAATCATCGGCATTTAAGGTTTTTCTCCACTCATACAAGTTGAATTTCTCAAGTGTACTCGTAAAATACGAGATCCTTCAAATTACTAACCTTCTTCTGATCAGACGGTCGAGAATACGGTTTCGCTGCTCTTCTCTGTCGAGAATGTCCCTTTATTTTGTACGAATAAGACCTTCCAGCACCAGGCTGGTCCCCCATATTAAACGATACCCCCTAGATAAAAACTTGGACGAATCTAATCAAATTTAAGGCTAAAAATGTGGCAAAAACTCCATGAAATTATCTCCTATTTGGCAGCACATGCGATACACGACTCAGTTCGACCGCTCTTTTCGGTTATTTCCATTGGCTAATATTGATCACGTGGTACTTCAAGTTCATCATTTGAACCGAGTCCCTCCCCCTGATAGAACTAAATTTACCCATAAGGCATAGCAAAAATGCACAAACTCATTCCCAGGGCCCTTTCCTTCAAAAGGGAACAGGGAGATAGGCAATTGGACGTCATGTCCGCTCTGGTGAACATTTTTTCTCATCTTAATAACAAATTTTCAATAGAATACTGTGTGGTTGAGAGCACTTGAAGGGCAATGTTTGCCCGTCATTTGAAGCTAGATAATGAGATTCAAGGGACTTTTATCAGCTGATTGAAAAAGAGCAATATATGCTTCACCTGCCACATAAAAAGGATTGAGAACGAGGCTACGTGATAAACTTTCTATCTTTTTACGAATGACTGAGCCTCGTCTTGATCCCTTTGTATTTGGCAAGTGAAATGTATCTCGGAAGTCGGCTATTGAAAAGTGGTTTTCATTAACAAGTGAAAAACACTTTAGCGTATTACACCCTACTACACCCTAATTCCATTGTATCAGTTTTTTGTTGTCATTCGACTATTACACTTTAGCTAATACACTTTATTTCACGGGTTAATGACACCACTCTATTTCACTACAGTGGAATCCCCTCTTACTCAATTATCTAACTAGAAATTGCTAGGTTTACACTGACGTAATATAGAGTGCAATTTTATGCAAATTCTATTTTCTATTGCTTAATTTGCACTAGTTTTGTACACAGGTAGCCCAAGCTCACTATTAGTGGCTATATATAAGAGAACGTATGTCACTCAATATCACTCAAAATTTCTATCTTAATTTTAATAAAATTCCACGAGACTTCTAGAGTGCGTTGTTCATGCTTTCATCTAACCTCTGGATGAGTTTCAGGGAAATTCGTCGATTTTAACTGCTCGCCCTAAGCCACTCATTTTGAGTGGCTTAGGGCGAGCAGTTAAAATCGACGAATTTCCCTGAAACTCATCCAGAGGTTAGATGAAAGCATGAACAACGCACTCTAGAAGTCTCGTGGAATTTTATTAAAATTAAGATAGAAATTTTGAGTGATATTGAGTGACATACGTTCTCTTATATATAGCCACTAATAGTGAGCTTGGGCTACCTGTGGTTTTGTACTATATTAATTTAATAGTGATTTGTGTTTCACGGATATTAGCCACTTTCATACCGTGAGGACTGGATCGATACGAGTCCCTTAAATTTTGCTGATGCATGGCAACACAAGACCCACATAGTCAGAAAGAGCACATCAAGCTTTATAAAATCCCGAAGAGTTTGGTGTTAATCGGGTTAATATTGAACCGACTTACAGCCGTGCAAAGATGCTAGAATGGGGACAAATGTGGACAAATGTTCTGTGCGCCATGTATAGTAATGAACACACACACATGGACCTGAAGCGCAAAGACACTATAACAAGTCCCGGAAAGAGTGGGGAAGTGGTGTGATCAACTTCAAGGGGAATTTTATAAATTTAATTAAATCAGAACAACGTACTGGAAATATTACATATTAGCATGAACTACTGTATATGACATATAAGATAAATGCTTTAATTAATAACTAAACAAGATTTAACAAGAGAAAGAGACGAAGAGTTCGTTATCTCATTGTAATATTACGTATTGTAGCATGGAATGAAAAGTTTATCATTTGCGTTTGCATTTTACTATCCCTCTACGCAACGCCCGGGTAGGTAGGTACAACTTTTCTGGCCATGTTGCACGCAACTTAAAAATTGCTGAGTAACTCCCATGAAGATACGTTGCAATTCCAGGTCGTATAACTAGAATCGAGTTCCACTTCTGTTAATTCTCGACCTTCAGATGCAACTACTACGACTTATAAAATATCAGTCCTTCAGTAGTGTATGACATTTAAAAATCAGTTCTTTATGGTCTAATCAAGATCTCCACTAAAAGTGCGCAAAAGAAAATTAAAATAAGGTTTAGAATCTTACAGCATGAAGATTACAAATTTTTTGAATGTCTACGATGCGAATTTTAAATGGGTTTCCTGTGGTAACAAGGAAAACGATTGGACTGGGAAGACTTAGGTCAAACTTTTTTTACTTTATTGCTTTACTGCATTATCCTTATCACCACAGGAATTCCATTTTTTAATATACAGTGTAAAGCGCGTAATGTGGAGGATCTATGTTATCTATTTCGATCGTAATGAAAAGGATCGATGTGTCACTGCAACCAAAAGTGGAACCGTCCCCCTGGGGGGACTCCTATATAAAAGAGGGCGGGGATACTCGTCGGAAATTTCGAAAATGACCCCCAAAAGGGTCCAAAAGGTACCTGAGTATTATTCTGTTGGGCGTGGCACCAATTGATTTCTACCCCTAAAAGGTACCAATTCCAAACAAAAATTCAAGAATCCAAAAGATAAAAACTCCTTTATCGATGTGCTCAAAAGACACAAGCCAGACCATTTAAAATCGTCCCAGTAATGCTTATTTTAGGTATCTTATTTACCGAAAAAACCCTAAAAGGTAGCTGCTAGGTCTCTGGTAGTCCACTAAAGTCTAAGATACCCTAAAAGGTACCAGATCACTGATTTTCACCCCTATAAAAGGTACGACGAGCATCCCCGCCCAATTCCGATCGGAGTCCCCCCAGGGAACTATCCTTCCTAGCTATTGGGGTACCCCTTAGTCAGGGTAGTAGCTGCCTTAAATTTTTATAAAATTAAATTAAGTTTCAAGTTCGATAGTCTTATTTCAAAGTTTAGTCCTTTTTATTTTCTTACTTTGTGGCGTCAATTGCTGTAAGAAGATCATCAAGGTCCTGCATACTTACAGAGCGATTCATTGACTTTTTCTTTACTTGTTCCTTCACTTCTAAGCCATAAACACGAGGGATCTTCTTGGAAGTCCTTGGACGATCAATTAACACATCCAGAGGTAAAGCCCAAGACCTTGGACGCTCTGGCTTACGGGGAAGAAAACTCTTGGGAAAGCGCACTTTTCTCTTCTGTTGGACAACAACGATTTCTTCCAATACATCGTCTGGGTCGATTACCTCATTATCGCGAGCAAATATGTCGTCGTCATCTTTGTTCTTCTGGTTTCTCAAAGAAACACTCTCGGGCTTCCTAGGTTCTAAGATGTTAGCATTCGTGTCTTTATGGTCGAGGTTTTCAACTTCAAGTACATCGTCTGTGTCAATTATGTCATAATCGCGAGCAATTATGTCGTCGTCGTATTTGTTCTTCTGGTTTCTCAAAGAAACACTCTCGGGCTTCGTTGGTTGTACGATGTTAGCGTTCATGTCATTGTTCTCGAGGTTTTCATCTTTTCCTTGTTTGGGTTGTGGGGTCGAGGATCTTTCGAATGGGGCCTTTTCTTCAAAATCTGCCCAGTTTGCGTCTTCTAATTTGGAAGTGCTTTCTGCTAAAGAATCCATAACCTTTATAATTTTGCTATCTACTGAGTTAGATTCTTCTCGTTTTCCTGCGTTTTTTGTCCTTAGAGCTGCTTTTGCTTGATTATCAACGAAATCGGCAATGTCGTCTAAAATTTCGTCCAGGAGTACGAGTTATCTCAAACATCGATCTAACGTGCAAATGTAGTTACAGTGTAGGGCGACTAACGAGTTAGCCGAATGATTTGTGAGCTAGCTGGGGATTATGAAGACTTTAGCAAAACAGTATGACAATAGAAAAGGTTCACTGTTGCTTGACTGGCTTTTGTATTGGTCGTAAAAGACTTTTCAGGCAAATAAGCAAATTAAATAATAAGTTTTCCAAATTAACAATAAAAGGTCACTCGGGCATTAGAAAACCATTTCTTGGTCATAATCGGACCATAAGGTGTCTGACTGACAAATTTATTAACACCCACTAGCTGTATGTAGACCATGAGCCAGCATGTGAAACCAAACTGAGCAATTTTGTACTGAAACTGAATCGAAACTGACTTTAATCGGGCTCCCTGATTTTTTGACATGCTCAGTACTGTCGACTTTTAGCCTTGTAAGAAAAGTTCCAGGAGCTGTAAATGATACCTTTTACAAAGCTTAAGTTTACAACATTTTGTGTCAAAAACATGCAAATAAAGTGATTTTAAATGTCCTTTTAAAGACGCTCGAATTGGGTTCCCTGTGTTTTTTGTTCAAAATACAAACAATCCGCGCTGTACACCGTCACACCCTGCGGATAATCAACTGCAAACAACGTGATTTGAAATAATGATCTGCCAACTGATTAGGATCTATATTCCGAACTTATCTCTTTCTTTATTCCTCCTCCCCCTCAGAAAAAAAAACCCAGCTCCTTTCATTTTCAGTGGGAAGATTTATTTACTATCTAGAAAGGAAAAACAATGCGACGAAGCTTCATTCTCGATCATGAATTAAGCCGTGCGCGTCACTTTATTTGTCGCTCAGGAGTACGTTGATTACTTATTGTGTAGCCAGCTTCAGAAGGAAATTGGAGGGGGTGGGGAAGGGAGAATTGTCCCATCAGAAGCGGCAGCAGCAGTACGTTCGTACGTAGGCGCCCACAAGGGGATGAGATGGAGAGGAAAGGGAGGAAAGAGAAGGGGTTCCTTTCCATGCATTTCACACCCATCCTCCTTCTCTTTAATTGATATTACTTACTGCTTGTCCTTACTTATCGACTATCATAATTTGGACGACAATCTTCTATTTTTAGTCCATATGCAACACCAGTAGCAGTGGCAAAACAAGACAACGAATCACATACTTGACATAATAGCAAGTGCCGGACACACGATATAATTGCGCGCGCAGCACAGTCACACCATATGTGGCCAACCCTGCAATGTTGCGCGCACCGTTGTAGAAAATGTTGCATAACTAGAACTCAATCCTAAACCTGCACATTGTTGCGTGCGACTGTTGCAGGGGTGGGCACATGCAAGATGGAACTCTGTGTTGCCGCAACATTGTAAACAAATTACAAGGAAAGTTGTCTCGTGTGTCCAGGCCTTGAGATATACCAATTATAAAATAATTAAATGTAGAATAGGACGTTAATTGTATATGTTTGGGAATAAAGTTTGATGATGAAAAGTGAAACGAGAAGATAAATCATTCTGATCTTTTTTACTTGTATATTTCGACTACTAACTGTAGTCATCTTCTGCAATGTAAATTACACTTTGCTAGCTAATTTAAAAGAGTTAATGTCACTGATTGTCCTTGGGACGTCATGTTACTGTAGTAATAATGAAATAAAAAGTTTGTACATATCCTAAATCAGTGCACGTGTTTTGTTTTTTCATTTCTTAATCGGGTTTGGGCTTCACTTTTGCTAAACAAATCTAAATTTGATACTTCTTCTTCCGTTTAGTTATTAATATACTGTATAGTTGGACTGATTCAGATAAGTTCGCTCTTTTGGGCTACCTGTGGTAGTGACCTATGGAAACAGTCTACAGTTGTACGACATCAGTTACTCAAGATCGACGAAAATGATTGTTTTCCAAATGATTGTTTTCCAATTTCGACTATATAAACTAGATAATCCTTTAATGAGTTTCCTGTGGAAATGGAAAGGAAGAGGGGAGACTGGGGACGAGATTTCCACTTTCTTTTCAATTTGGTTTTGTTACTCTTGCGCAGTCTTATTACTATTACCATAGTTTCCATCAATGAATATAATTAGGTAAAGATAGTAAAAAAGAAACACAGTCACACACCTTAAGCTGTGCTAAGGCTTACGGGAACAACCGGCGTAATTATTACTGATTAAGCTACACCGCCAGGGTATAGTCATAACTCCCAAAAGCTGACAAAGCAGAATACCGTCTAGTGTTTTAAAGTCTAATGCATATGTTTGAATGTCATATGACCAGTCCTATTTTAATTTGCAATTCTTTGTGTTTTCTTACTCGGCTGCGTCAATGGCTGTAAGAAGATCATCAAGGTCCTGCATACTTACAGAGCGGTCCATTGCCTTCTGATCTACTTGTTCCTTCACTTCTAAGCTATAAATACGAGGGATCCTCCTTGGAGTTCTTGGACGATCAATTAACACATCCAGAGGTAAAGCCCATGACCTTGGACGCTCTGGCTTACGGGGAAGGAAACTCTTGGGAAAGCGCACTTTTCTCTTCTGTTCAACGACAAGGATTTCTTCAAATACTTCTTCTGGGTCGATTACCTCATCATCTCCAACAAATATGTCGTCGTCGCCTTGTTTGTTTTTCTCCTTTCTCAAAGGGACACTCTTGGGTTTCTCTGGCTCTACGATGTTGGCATTTATGTCAATATTCTCGAGGCTTTTATCTTTTCTCTGTTTGGTTGTTGTTGTTGTGGTTCTTTCAACTTTACCATCCTCGTGTTTGGTTTCTGTAACCGTCTCGATGGTGTTACCGTCATCTCTGATAAACTTCCTCACCTCCTTTTTTTTGTGAACTTTTTCGTCTTCCCTTTGAGCTTGCTTTGGTGGGGTCTTTTCTTCAAAATCATTTGCATTTTCTGTTTTGGGAGGAGCACTTTCTACAAAAGAATCCATTGCTTCAGTGATCTTGTTCTCTGTTTGATTTGGTTGCGTCGGTTTCTGTTTTTTCTCTGGTTCTTCTTGAGATGGTTTTGCTAAATCATCAAGAAAATCTGCAATGTCCTCCTTCTTTTGTTCACTCGGTTGACTCTCTTCTTCAAAATCATTTGCATCGGGCTCTACGATGTTGGCGTTTATGTCAATATTCTCGAGGCTTTTATCTTTTCTGTGTTTAGTTGTTGTTGTGATGGTTCTTTCAACTTTACCATCCTCGTGTTTGGTTTCTGTAACCGTCTCGATGGTGTTACCGTCATCTCTGATAAACTTCCTCACCTCCTTTTCTTTGAGAACTTTTTCGTCTTCCCTTTGAGCTGGCTTTGGTGGGGTCTTTTCTTCAAATTCATTTGCATTTTCTGTTTTGGGAGGAGCACTTTCTACAAAAGAATCTATTGCTTCAGTGATCTTGTTCTGTGTTTGATTTGGTTGCGTTGGTTTCGGTTTTTCCTTCGGTTCTTCCTGAGGTGGTTTTGCTAAATCATCAAGAAAATTTGCAATGTCCTCCTTCTTTTGTTCACTGGGTTGAATCTCTTCTGTAACCTTTGGTCCAGTAGGTTCGTGCTTTGGTTGCTCCTTTCTCTCGGCACCGGCAATTCCCTCGTGGGTAACCCTTCCAGATGGACCGCTATATTCTTGGCCAGTTTGAATTATAACGGGTTCTTCTTCTTCTTCATCACTTTCCGAATTGCTTACGTTATCTTCTGCAACAACCTTTTTGCCTTTCCAAAAATCTAATAACCAAGAAGGAGAGAAAAAATCTTTGACCGAGGTCTTTTCTTTAAAATCTGCCTTTGTATCTTTTAATTTGGAAGTGCTTTCTGCTAAAGAATCCATAACCTTTGTAATAATCGTATCTGCTGATTTAGATGCTTCTCGTTTTCGTTCCGGCGTTTTTCCACTTAGAGCTGCTTTTACTTGATTATCAACGAAATCGGCAATATGTCGTCTTGCAATTTCGTCCAGGAATGCGAGTTATCTCAACCATCTAACGTGCAAATTTAGTTACAGTGAGGGCGACTACATTTGTGAGCTAGCTGGGGATTATGAAGACTTTAGTAAAACAGTAGAACAATAGAAAGGGTTCATTGTTGCTTGACTGGCTTTTGTATTGGTCGTAAAAGACTTTTGAGGCAAATAAGCAAAATAATAAGTTTTCCAAACAATAATTGAGATCACTCAAGCATTAGAAACTGCGATTTCTTGTTCATGATCGGACCATGGCGTCATGAATTTAGAAGCACACCATAAGGTGTCTGGCTGACAAATTTATTAACACTCACTAGCTGTATGTAGTCCATGAGCCAGCATGTGAAACCCAAGCAATTTTGTAGAAACTGAAACTGACTTTAATCGGGCTCCCTGATTTTTTGACATGCTTAGTATTGACTTTAAGCCTTGTAAGAAAAGTTCCAGGAGCTGTAAATGATACCTTTTACAAAGCTTATTAAGCTTACAACATTTTGTGTCAAAAACATGCAAATGAAGTGATTTTAAATGCCCTTTTAAAGACGCTCGAATTGGGTTCCCTGTGTTTTTTAATACAAAAATCCGCTGTACGCGGCCACAACCTGCGGATAATCAACTGCAAACAACGTGATTTGAAATAATGATCTGCTAACTAATTAGGACCTATTCCGAACTTATCTCTTTCTCTACCCCCTCCCCCCCCCCCCAAAAAAATCAGCTCCTTTCATTTTCAGTGGGAAGATCTATTTACTATAACTAGAAAGGAAAAATGCGAAGCCTTAATCTCGATCGTGAATTAAGCCGTGCGCGTTTCTTTATTTGTCACTCAGGAGTACGTTGATTACTTGTGTAGAGTAGATTTCGTGAAAACGGCGCAGTCTCGGCAAGGCACGATTACGGCAGGAATTTCGAATGTTTTTATAGACATCACGGCACTGACACGGTCACGGCACGGCGCAGTCCGTTTCACACTCATACGAAATCTGCTCTAAGGAGGAAGTGGGAGGGGGTGGGGAAGGGAGAATGGGGAGAGGTTGTTCTATCAGAAGCGGCATAAGCAGTAGCCTGTCGTTCGTAGGCGCCACGAGGGGATGAAATGGAGAGGAAAGGGAGGAAAGAGGTTCCTTCCCATGCATTTCACACCCATCCCCCTTCTCTTCGACTGTTATTACTTACTGCTTGTCCTTACTTATCAACTATCATTAAATGTAAAATAGGACGTCATGATTTTTATGTTACGTATTGTAGTAAGGGACTGTGCAATATATGTCTGGAGGGGGAGTTCTAACATGAGCAAAGTAGGCCTTAAAATAATGAAGTTAAGCCCCCCTGTACTAAATATAGAATAACTTCTTTTCCCCCTCCCTTGAAGATAAAATGACTACCAATCCCCCTCCCCCCGCCACATTCGAGCTACAGGGAGGAATTAAAGTACACTGAAATTTACCTTTACATATTTACTTGGCCAATATGTTCGTTTGCGATGACTAATACTCTAAAGTTCCGCTCGACGTCCATCAGTTCTTTGAGGTTGAATAAATTATGTATCATTTGACAACTATTGGTTCCGCCCTCAAGCCAGTTACACACCCAATGCGAAAAAAGTTGTATATCGCGTGACCGGATAATATGTCCGAATTCTTTGTTACAGAATTAGAGAGCGGTAATTTATTGGAAACAAAGCAATTTCTTTAGTAACAATGATAAAAAAATGATTTAATTGTTGAAACATTCAAAAGCTTATATACTTGTTACCCTAATATAGTTAAGCTTCTTTAAGGCTGCAGAGTAACAGAACGCGAAACTGGAATTAATTACTTGCTATTGGACTTCACTGTTGATAAACAAAGTCTAAATTTGATACTTCTTCTTCCGTGTAGTTATTAATATACTGCAGTTATAAGTTCGCTCTTTGGGCTACCTGTGGTAGCGATCTATGGAAACAATCTCTACAGTTGTACGACACAGGTTACTCAAGACCGACGGTATAAGAAAAGATTGTTTTCCAATTTCGACTATATAAACAGATAATCCTATTATGGGTTTCCTGTGGAAATGGAAAGGAAGAGGGGAGACTGGGGACAAGATTTCCCCTTTCTTTTCAATTTGGTTTTGTTACTCTTGCGCAGTCTTATTACTATTACCATAGTTTCCATCAATGAATATAATTAGGTAAAGTAAAAAACAACAACAACAATCGGCGTAATTATTATTAAGCTACACCGCCAGGGTATAGTCATAACTGCCAAAAGCTGACAAAGCAGAATATCGTCTAGTGTTATGAAGTCTAATGTTTGAATGTCATATGAACAGTCCTATTTTAATTTGCAATTCTTTGTGTTTTCTTACTCGGCTGCGTCAATGGCTGTAAGAAGATCATCAAGGTCCTGCATACTTACAGAGCGGTCCATTGCCTTCTGATCTACTTGTTCCTTCACTTCTAAGCTATAAATACGAGGGGTCCTCCTTGTTCTTGGACGATCAATTAACACATCCAGAGGTAAAGCCCATGACCTTGGACGCTCTGGCTTACGGGGAAGGAAACTCTTGGGAAAGCGCACTTTTCTCTTCTGTTCAACGACAAGAATTTCTTCAAATACTTCTTCTGGGTCGATTACCTCATCATCGCCAACAAATATGTTGTCGTCGCCTTGTTTGTTTTTCTCCTTTCTCAAAGGGACACTCTTGGGTTTCTCAGGCTCTACGATGTTGGCGTTTATGTCAATATTCTCGAGGCTTTTATCTTTTCTCTGTTTGGTTGTTGTTGTTGTGGTTCTTTTAACTTTACCATCCTCGTGTTTGGTTTCTGTAACCGTCTCGATGGTGTTACCGTCATCTCTGATAAACTTCCTCACCTCCTTTTCTTTGTGAACGTTTTCGTCTTCCCTTTGAGCTTGCTTTGGTGGGGTCTTTTCTTCAAATTCATTAGCATTTTCTGTTTTGGGAGGAGCACTTTCTACAAAAGAATCCATTGCTTCAGTGATCTTGTTCTGTGTTTGATTTGGTTGCGTTGGTTTTTGTTTTTCCTCTGGTTCTTCCTGAGATGGTTTTGCTAAATCATCAAGAAAATCTGCAATGTCGTCCTTCTTCTTTTGTTCACTGGGTTGAATCTCTTCTGTAACCTTTGGTCCAGTAGGTTCGTGCTTTGGTCGCTCCTTTCTTTCGATGGCAGGCGAGGGGATTTTGATGGTGTGGTCGATAGTAGCTCTTCCTCTTGGAGTTGTTGTGTCCTTCTTCTCCAACCAATCTGGGAAATCGACTTTTCTGTTTGAGTCTGTGGAAGTAATATTGTCGCCATTCCCCTCTGAAGTTGTAATAGTTGTCTTTCTTGTCCCATCTTCATCAGTAATGGTCTTCGTTACTGTCTTCTCCGTTCGTCCGCCATCTCCAACTTCCTGGATCACAGTTCTCTGGGAAAAATGCGATGGTTTATCAACTGGAGGCACCAAATCTTCGCTCACGACCCTGTTTTGGAAGTGTCGAGTAATTTCGAACTTTGCGTCTTCTGGCATGTTCGGGAAGTTCCTTTCCAGAAACTCTCTTGTGGTCGGGATGCCGGACTCAACTTCTGACGTTGTCTTGGTAACAACAACTTTTTCTTCCCCTGCGGGAGAGGAGCGTGATGTTTCCTTGACGATGGTCTTGGACTCAACAACTTTCCCTGGCTCTGGCTCAGATTTTGTAACCGAGGTGGTTGTTTTCTTTACCAAATTATCGTCAGGGGTTGGCACTTTTGCTGGACCAGTTTCCTCTATTTTGGTTGTTTCTGTTTTGGTTGTCAAGGAACGTTCAACAGCTTTATCTGGTTCTGGCTCAGATTTGGTGATTGGCGTGGTCGTCTTCTTCGCAACAGTTTCGCCACTGACACCTTCCTTTGTTGGAGTTTCTTGTATTTTTATTTCTGTTTTGGTTGTCGACGAAAGTTTAACAGCTTTATCTGGTTCTGGCTCAGATTTGGTGATTGTCGTGTTCGTCTTCTTAACAACAGTTTCGCCACTGGCACTTTCTTTTATTGGAGTTTCTTGTATTTTTATTTCTGTTTTAGTTGTCAAGGAACGTTCAACAGCTTTATCTGGTTCTGGCTCAGATTTTGTGATCGTCGTGGTCGTCTTCTTCACAACAGTTTCGCCACTGGCACTTTCTTTTGTTGGAGTTTCTTCTATTGTTTTGGTTGTTGTAGAACTTTGCCCGTGCTCGTCTCGTCTAGTTTCTTGGAGGACAGTAGTCTTAGTCTCATGACCAGGGCTACCAGTTGCTGTTATCTTTGCTGTCTTTGTCACAGAAGTAGATTCGTTGAGTTGTTCATGCGAACGGCTGCCTTTGGAATCTAAACTTGATGACGATTCAGAATGGTGGCTCTTTTTATCCTTTTTACTATCCTTCTTTTCTTTTTTCGCCTCTTTCTTTTTTTCTTTCTTCTCTTTTTTCTCCTGTTTCTCTCTTTCTTTTCTTTGTTTCTTTTCCTCTTCAGTTTCCTTTTGGCCTTTCTGCTCCTTCTTCGATGACTTTTTCATTTTGCTGCTTTTGTTGGCAGGTGGTTTGTTTTAGTCAAGATGGCTGCCTGTGAACGAAGATTGAATGTAAGACACGTATATAGAAAATGAATTAGGCATTTCAAACAACACAACAAGAAAAACACAACAAGAAAACATCAACAAAAACAAAACTAAAAGTAGCAGCAGCACCAACAGCAGCAGCGGCAACATAAAGTTATGTTGACCCACTTCGCCTACCATAGGTGTACTGAAAAAAATCAGCAAAAAACAAGTGTAGTACCTTCAAATTCCGATAAAAGTACATAAGAACGACTATAAGGAAATTCTCTAACGTTTCTACTACTTCTGAACTGAATGACACAATCAACGTCTTTCTTGTATTAATACAAGAATTCCCAATGAATTCCATCATTTCTAAATATTTTTTACCCTGACCTCGCTTACGCGCACTAAATCACGATGAATCCTGGGAAACTCCGGAAAGGTCCATAGACCACTTATATTGGATAAGTGATCACGGCGTACAAAACAATTCAAAACGAGGCTCAGGTCTAAAGGCTATGTTCAACATTTTTCAAAATTTGTTGATCAACAAATGTTGAACGATGTTGAACGGCTTACATCGATCAACAAGCGGCCATTTAATTTGTTGTAGGAATAGAACACTTCTCCATTTTCTGCAACGTCGTTCAGCATGTATAAAAGCGTTTTTCTAGGTTCACACCATGATATACGCCGTTCAACATTTGTTACCAACAGCATGTTGAACGATGTTCCCAACAAAAGTTGAACCTCTATGATTGGCTTTGGAATGCGCGCAAGCCTCTCAAACAATTAACAGAATTTGATTTTTGACTTGCGCGCGGACGGAACCGTTTGAATATCACCTTCCCAGAGTTTCCCAGAATTCATTACGATTCAGAGCGCGCAAACGAGGACAGGGTAAAAAATATGAAAGCAAGACATAGATATACTGAAAAAATTTACCAAAAAACGAGCAACTACCTACAAATTCCGATCAAAGTTCATAAGAAGGGTTTTGAGGAAATTCTATAAAGTTTCTACTTCTTCTGAAATGACATAATCAACGTTTTTCTCATGTAAATACAAGAGTTCCCAATAAAGCCATTATTTCTTAATATTTTAGTCCCCTGACCTCGCTTGTGAGCACAAAATCGTAAAGAATCCTGGGAAACTCCACGGGAAGGTGAAATTTGAGAGCCTTGCACGCGCGTTTGCGTTGTCACTAAAAATAATCTTAGGGACTGGTCATAAAGTACAGGGGGGGGCCATAAAGTTTTCCGCTTCAGAAAAGGGTGGGCTGCGTGCAAACTGAGTATCATCAAGGGGTGGGCCATGATTAAAATAATCAATCCGCCAATGGCGAAGTAACTCGTGGATTGTTCCCTTTAGTTAAATTAGTTTTATTTTAGTTAAATTTGAATTTTGAAGGCAAAATTAGAGATCAATTAAAGCAATACATATTTTTTTTAAATGATAGATCATTGCTCTCACAAATTTAAACATTAAGTTTGGGCCCACCTGTAAAGCATTTAAAGGAATTTTTAGAGAGTCAGTTGGATAATTATTAATAATATTAGCTAATGTAATTTTTTTAGCAAAAAATAATAGACTTGAGTACGAAAGAACAAAAGAAAAAGATAATGAAGCAAAGAAAAAAGAAAAAAAAGAAAAAAAAAAGAAAAAAATTGTATGTACCACCCCGGAAGTCGAACCCACGATCATTGGAATTTCGAGCCAGCAACGAACCGCTTGAGCTAATGAGCCATTCACTGATTCAAGGTGATATTTTTTATATATATTGCTAATTTACATTTATAACCTCCTTGAATTTGTTAAATATGTACAAATTATGAAAGAAGTTTCTCTATGAACCAAATATCGCTATGAATAAAATAAATTACTCCATAAAAGTACTCATGATAGCCACCAAACTTAAACTTAATACGCTTTTTTGATGCCGTTTCGGCCAGCGGGGCCGTAGCGGTTCAGTTCGGCACGGCCAGTTTCGTACTCAAATATGATTTCGTTTGCTTTTTATTTCAACATTTACTCTCGTGCCGATAGAGTACAAACACTTAATGATTGGATGGCTCGTTGATATTGGACTGGCGACGATTTTTGATATTGGACTTGCGACGATGTTTGTTGTTTGAAGACAGCGACTACAAACGGACCCGATTGTTTTCACATCCGAGAATCGAACAGCTCAACTTGGAGATGTGACGAATTCCAAGCTGCAGAGGGAGCTGAGAGTAGTTCAGTACAAAATATGACAAGAAATAAGAAATTATCTATTCAGATTTATAGGCATTTTTGCCTATCTTCGCGGAGTGTAGACCCTACATCTAGACCACGAGGTATAATGTCGAGGGTCGACATGTTAAATTGGCTTGTATTACCGAGCAGTTTTTACCGAGCTTAGATCGTGTGCCTAAAAATTGTTGCTTTGTACACAAATCTAAAACAGTTACATTACGTTCAAAGCTTCCCGAGTGCTATACTGGTCACCGAAAATTATTATAGAGTATGAGGGGGAACACCGTACGGCCTACGATACGATACGGTTACAGCAGGAATTTCGAATGTTTTTATAGAAACTATGATACTGGTACAGTTACGATACAGTACGGTAAGTTTCTCACTCATACGAAAACGACTCTAACGCAAGTTAGCACCGTATCGTATTATCAAGAATAGACCGGAAGTAAAGTTTGACAGACCGGAAGTTTACAGGAAAGTGAGTGAGTGAGTGAGTGAGTGAGTGAGTGACACAATAGCTTACTACTTTATGTATGGTACCATTCTACTTAGACAATAGATAGATTGAATAGTTGTTGTCATACACGAAGTAGTAACCTGACTCATTTGCATATTCGACCCCTCACAATAACTCGTGGATTTTCAATCCACGAGTTAAAAATGGACATGACAAACAAATCAGAGACTTCAAACTTTTAATGACAAACTAAACTGAATCATGATTCTTTTCTTTTTGTATTAAATATTTTTTTATGAAACAACCTCAACAATCAGTGTCAACATTGTCACTACTATGAGAGTCATCTATGCCATCAGATTCACCAGATGATACTAGGAGTGGCGAATGGTAAAATCCGAGACTCGCTGAGACGCCGAGACTCCTGTTTGAAAATCCGAGACCGAGACTAACGCTTTTCGAAAATCCGAGACCGAGACTGAGTGCTGAGAAAACCGAGCCCGAACCTAGAAATACTGAAGCTTCCGAATCTGAAAAGTATTATTAACTAGAAATTCAGTTCTCAAATCACCCGAAAAGCAGGCATTGAGAACTACTTTACTGCAAGATTTTTGCTGAGCGGCTCGCGCTTCGCGCTCGTGTAGGCAAGGAAATATAATATTTTAAAACAACTGCCGGATGAGCTGCCTTTTCAAATAAACTCCTTTACTACAAAACTTTTAGTGGCTTACGCTTCGGCAAGAGCTAGGTATTGATATTTGGAAAATTGCAACTCGTTGTTGGCAACTCATTCAGTGCAATGCCTTTGTGGAGTGATTTGCACCTTGCGTCGTAAGAGCAGCCATATAGACTGGGAAGTTTTTAACTGACAAGTTGAAGTTGTTTCCCAGAAGACCTTCCGCCCTGAAAAACCGAGACTCCGCGGAGACGGGAAGAAACACGGAAAAACGAAAATTCGAGACCCATCACAAAGGCTTCCGAGATTCCGAGATCGGATGAAAAGTTGCCGAGATCCACGATTTTCTAGGTACCATTCGCCACCCCTGATACTGAGAGCAGCGAGGAAGATGAAGAATTAGCTAAAGTCACAAGAAGCAGGAGAAAAGTGCTCCAGAGAAATTTGTTTTGGCAGTTTTGACTGGTTAAATACTTAAGATTCATTTTTATTATTATTAAATTCTGGGGTGGGTCATTACTATTTCATGACCTTGGGATTGGGTTGGGCCATTTCATTTTCAGCTAAATTTTTTGATGGGTCATTGCAAAACATTACTACCCAATTTTAGTTTTACCCGCCCACCCTCCCCTGTACTTTATGACCAGTCCCTTAGGCCTTAGTCCCCAACAAGGACCCCAAGAACAACGCGCACCACAGGTAGCCCAAGCTGTGCATTTGTATATGAAATATATGGGATTCCACGAACGATTTGCTGAAAAATAAATTTTGAATAAAGAAACAATTTGGACTCATACTGATGCTGTTGTGCTTGTCTTTCTGTGTATTTCTGTGAAGTTTCAAGCCGTTTCGAGCTCCCTTTTTCCAGTGTTTAAGCTGGTCATTGAAAACTAACAGTAATATTAATAGCAACCATTTCCTAGTCTGTAGAGGCTAGATTTAGTATTCGCTAACAAATGTAATCTTAGGGCCTCTACATACTAGGAAATGGTTGCTATTAATATTCCTGTTAGTTTTCAATGACAAGTTTAAACACTGGAAAATTAAAAGGGAGCTGTCGATAATGAACTGGGATCATTTGAATTGAAAACATATATATACAGTAATATATGTAAATGAAGGGAGAAAAATTCAAATCGCTAAAACTCCCTCAAATGAGCACGAAACGGCTTGAAACTTCACAGAAATACACAGAAAGACAAGCACAACAGCATCAGTATGAGTCCAAATTGTTTCTTTATTCAAAATTTATTTTTCAGCAAATCGTTCGTGGAATCCCATATATTTCATATACAAATGCACAAATAGGGCTACCTGTGCGCGCACCGACATAAATACTGACGGAGCTTTGCTCTGTTAAGTTGCGCGCGCGTTCGCGTTGTCACTAAAAATAATTAATCTTAGTCCCCAACAAGTTCTCCAAGAACATCGCACAGATATCAATGTCGACGGAGCTTTACTCTGTTAAGTTATTATGATCTGTTGATGTAGTGATATAGACCTCTTTAGCTTCGTTGTGTGTGATGTCACTCTTGGGAGTTGATATTCTTTCACATGTAAATATTTTCACATGTTCATCATAAAGCAATTTTCAAGGAAATAGAACGATTTCACATAACTCACTTTTAGATGCAAACTAGTAAAATAATATGCTAATGCATAATAGCATGTTAAAGATGTAAACGCACGAAACCGCAAGCTTTGATTATTTAGATGAGCATGATGAATCATGCATATAAATGAACAACATAAACTCAAACTCACTTGAAAAGCGTTATAAATGTACACTCAGTAATTATAAATTTCAGAGCCACCTTGTCAACTTGTTGCGTGCCATATGTGCGGTTTCGTGCGTTTACATCATTAAATGGTATTTTGCATTTGCATATTAGAGCGCTTTTCGTATGAGTGGGATCACTGACCGTACCGTACCGTGACCGTGTCAGTACCGTAATGTCTATAGAAACATTCGAAATTCCGGCCGTAACCGTACCGTGCATTGACTGTAACTGGTACGGTCAGTTTCCCACTCATACGAAAAGCGCTCTATTTAACCCGGGGGGGGGGGGGGGGGGGGGGTACTTGACCAGGATTTGGGTGGAGATGTTCCGCTGGGATCCTAAAACGGTTACCCTGTTTATGACAGAGAGACTCAAGTAATTGCAGAATGCAATGTACTTATTTGTTTGTAATGTAGATGAGTTTCATAACGAGTTTGTTGCGATCGTGATCGAACAACAATAGATAAGGCTTCTAGAGTGATCGTTGCCGTTGTGGCTAGCTAACGATTAAGGTTGATGAGAAAGCTGCTACCCTGACAATGACAAGAAGCTCAAAAAATTGCAAAAAGGATACCCTGTTTATAACAGGGAACTCGAAAAACCATACCCTGTTCAGCGGATCATCCCCGTATATAGTAAATATATGGGAGTACCCCCCGGGTATTCAACTAATTTCCATGTAAAAGTGAGTTATGTGAAATCGTTCTAGTGTCACGTGGTCTGAAATGGGCAATTTGCATATGAAGGTAAAGAGGTCTATTGTGGATGTGAGAGTAGAGCACATTGGGCACTTAAATAAACATTGATTTATTACTCGCGCCAGGCCGCAGGCCGCGCGAGTCTAGGTTCCCAACAGGTTTCGTCGTCGTAGTTCATGTCACACTAGAGAACCTACACATGGGTTTCCTGTGTTTAGACAATGTTTCCTGTCGCCTTGCGAAATGGCCATTCTTGCGCAATACTGTACACGCGCAATGCATTACTGGGTGCTTCAACCATGCTTCAAGTGACCAAGCTCCGCCATTAGACATGAGATTTCGAAGTAAGTTTTTAGCCTTTTTCTCCGTGATTATTGTTGTTCTTTTCATATGTCAGATAGAATTACCGTTTACAAATCTAGAGGAGATGTCTTGTTGAATATTTTGCTGATTCATAGAAGATTTTAAAGCTTCATCGATCGTACTTGAAATAAGACGGCGGGGACTTCAAATCGGTCTTCTCAAAACCTAACCAAAGCATTCTAGAATCTATCAGGAACCACACACAGTTCCATTAGACGTAGTACTTTTATTGTCAATAATGAATTTAAGAAATATACATGGAAATAAAGCTTTTGTTTTTTTTCAAAGTCTTGTTTTGAACAGTGATATTTTCATGTGCGTGATCGAGAAAGAATACCAGTCTCGAGAAATACACGCATCATAAATAAATCCAGGAAAACTACAAGTCATCTGTTAAAAATAATTGAATTATCACAGAGCAGTGAATCATTCCAATTTTATTCTGTCAAGTGATGTAGAAACAAATCATGGTCCTATTGATCCCTTTAAGACTATCTAAGCACCTTATAGTCAAAACAAAGTGGTGTTGTTTGGGTTCAATGTACTTGTAGGTACCAAGTGCATGTGTACTGAGCCATGTCCCTTACATCACTAATATTTGCCCACAGAAATAATGGTATTTCATCATCAATAACTTAGTTCAAATAATGAACATTGGTAATGAACTGTATGGTAGTTTATCTAGACCATCCTGACAAACATTTTTAATGTTATAAACAAGAACCTGAAATAATTTCCATATTTACTACAGGTACAGTCCAAGCTACAATGGTATATTTGGTATATTCATGACTGTTGTACACTTGTCTAGAAATTTTTGATTACTGTACATCATTGGTGAATATAATGCAGTCTTTAATCACACAAAATTATATCTAATTCATAATAACAATTAGTTGTAGTACTGTGGCCATGTACTGTACCTCAGATGGTAAAAACTATTTGATTCACAGGGTAACTGGGCTACCTGTGGCTATTGGCATTGGGTGATACAGATATCAATGTGCATCTAATTATAGGCTGTTCAGCAGAAGTATTAAGTGAACTGTGGAATTTTGTTCCATGTTCTACAAATGAGCTTAAAGTCTCTGAATTCCAATACCAGGTAGATTTTATCAGAGAAAACCAAAGAGCATACAAAGATATACCACAACAGCATTATAATAAAGTCAGGTTCCTTGAGGGTGAGGCATAGCAATCAGATTGCATTTCTAGCATGTGAAGCAAAATAGTTTTTACCCTCTGAGGTACAGTACATGGCTACAGTACTACAACCAATTGTTATTATGAATGAGATATAATTTTGTGTGATTAAAGACTGCATTGTATTCACCAATTTGTACAGTAATCAAAAGTTTCTAGTGTACAGTTTATAGTCATGAATATACCACTGTAGCTTGGACTGTAGTCAAGTATATAGGTAGTACTGCATATGGAAAATATTTCAGGTACTTTTTGACGGGACAGTCTAGATGAACTACCACACTGCAGAGTACCTGCATTCAACCCAAACAATAGCACATTGTCTTGACTATAAGGTGCTTGGATAGTCTTATATCACTTGAGAGAATAAAATTGGAATGATTCACTCTGTGATTCAAATTCAGTTTAAGTAGAATGCTTCGCATCCACGAGTTAAAAACCTCACTATCACCCTCTGTCAATCCCCCCAGACTATCCACTTTCTATCATACTTGCTCAAAGCCCGCACATCTTAGACTGCGAGCAGTCCCACTTTTCCCTCCTGAATCACAAATAAAAAAAATGAGTGTTGCAGGATTCCTGTACCGGAAGTATTTCGTTCGGGTCTTTTGCACTCCCAAGACCCCAACGAAATACTTCCGGTACAGGAATCCCGCAACGCTCGTTTCTTTTTATTTCTGATTCAGGAGGGAAATGTGGGACTGCTCGCAAACTAGCACATCTTTTAGGCGCGAGTAAGCTCTGCTGCGCAGTGTCTAGTTTATTATTTGTTTTTAATGTTTTTAATTATTTGTTTTTATTTCCCTTGAGCCTCGGTTTTACCTCATTGTTTATCACTCATCCAATGTATCGAAAGTAAGTCTATACTTTTGACAAGATCAGTGACATTCACATTGAAGCTGTGAAATAATTATTGTCAACATTAAAACTCTAAAAAATTAATTAGACAGCAATACGAATATCATTGATGGATGTCAATATTGTGCTTGAAAAGCAGCTTCCCAACTGACAGTCTAACTGACAGAACCATCTATCTAACCAATACACGTAATAATAATAATATAATGCATTTATATTGCGCCTATACAAATATGCTCTAGGCGCATGGGAATTGAGACAACTATCGTATTTGTGGGTATACTCTGGCAACTAGCACAAATGCCTGTTCATAGGATTTCAACATGGAAGCTATAGTCATTTATATCATAAAAATGTCTAGCTCAAGAACATTCGAAATTACGAATGTGCATCCTAAAAGTCGTTTATAACACGCTGACAAATACCGATGACATCTGAATTCGATCCTAATCGCTCAGGCTATTGATTGTTTTTTACCAGAAACTTCTTCGGTATGAAATGATGCATTTATCTTAAACAATGCCAAAAGCTCTAGATAACTTATAGTGGAAGCGAAAACTTGTTGATAAAAATTGGTCTAATTGAGTAGATCAATTACCAAGTCACCTATAAGACCCATTTATTAAAGAATTATATTTAAAAAAACCGGAAAGTTCTTTTAGCTTTGTACGTTAATATTTGATTACAAATGTACAAAACCGTTGCACGGCAAAGACATATAGTTTATGCAAGAGTGACCTCATGCGTGACATTCTTCAAGGCTTAGAAGAAGATGCATTAAACAACCCCAAGTTTTGTCTCCGTCAAGTAAATCACCCATAGTCATTGAATTGACATATCTTCTCGTCTTTTGTATCTTGCCCAGTGGGATAAAGCTTAATCTTATCAAATCTCCCACCGAAACTACATATACAAACAAACTACAAATATCATTAAATATGCTGGCTCACGTATACGATAAACTATATCTGTGGACGCTTACCTTTGCGACGGAATTCCAAGCTTTCTTGATGAAATCGAGGAAATTGGATTGTCTTTTAGAAAGCGAGAGAAATGTAGCTCTTCGCCACGAGAACCCCTGGGAAGCGATTCCTTGGTTGGGAATATTTGGGAGTGCCAGACATTCAAGGGGAACGAGGTCAAAATATAATCACAAAACCTCAAAAATCCCGAGCTGTGATTGGCTACTTGTCGAAGTTTGACGACCGTCTGGTCAGCCATACATTCGGTAGACTTATCTAGATTACTCTTCACAGTTGCAGGCGATCACGGTTTCATTTTTCTGATATAAAGAAAGCCGTGACTTTTATAATTAAAGATAGGTCAAAACAGGAATCCGATTCTATCCATGCTAGTCAAAAGGTTCCGCTTACACTACCCGAGTCAGACAAATTTCAAAAACGTCAAATTAATTTGTTCCTTTTTTTAAAAACTGACAAGTAATTATTATAATTTTATCATTTTTGTGTTAAAGCGCTTAGAACTTTTGTATAAGCGCTATACAAGCACATTATATTATTATTATTATTATTATTATTATTATTATTATTATTATTATTATTATTATTATTATCAACGTATTACCTTTTCTGCTGTCGAAACAAAGAATGGAATAACCCAGACTTATTGAAATTTTGATATATATATATATATATATTTTCTAAATCATTTTGTCGTTTACATTTATAAATGCATGTATCACTTGAGTAGTCAATTGCAAATTGCCTGTAAGTAGAGAGATTTGTAATTGTTGTATAAATATAGAATAAAGTTTCCATTATTATTATTATTATTATTATTATTATTATTATTATTATTATTATTATTATCTATCTGTCAGTGCACTTGGTGTTTTCGCTAAAGACTCTGATAATTTCTTTACAATGTTAGATGAGTTAAGTTTTGACAGCAAACAACATAAATATATAATCAAAACCATCACAAAAATAGCAATTAGGTCATCTTATTATATCTTTTGCTGTAGAAACAAAGCTTGGAATGACCCAGATCTAATGAAGTTCTAGTCTCATCAAAAAATATATATATTGTATTATAGCCATAGTTAGATATTTGTATAGGATTCAAGTAGCCAATTGTAAATTACCTACATGTAGCGAGATTTGCAATTGTAGAGTTAGGCAAAAAATGTAATAAAGTTTCCATTATTATTATTATTATTATTATTATTATTTCTTTTCCAAGGCGGCGACATTTTTGATTCAGTCTAGTGTGGGAGGGGAGGGATGGGAATCACAAGTGAGACTTAAATGAATATTAAATTGGGTTTCCTGTGTGATAACCTCGTTTTGAATTTCGAGTGACGTAATCATTGGCAGCCATTTTGTCTGGCTGAGTGTTTTTTTAGAGCAGAGAAAAGAAAACAAGTTGTTTCTTTTGTACGATAGTTTTCATGTATCGAGAGAATCCTATAGATACTATATTCGCCGTCATTATGTGGGAGATGAGGCCAGTGGATTCTGTGAGATAAATCTCGTCATTTCAACGCCTTTTAGTATGATTATGTAAAATTCGATCAAATGCCGAACAACAGAAACACAAGCGATGCATGCTCAAGAAAAGTGACAGCCGTGAATCGTCTCAGAGAGCAGCTGCGCCGAAAACACGAGGCTTTGGCTGACCATTTTGAATATGGGTTGTATTTGGCCTTTATCTTCAAAGACAAGGTACTACGTACTGTCTAGACTGCTTTCACAAGTTAAGGTGGCTCTCAGTGTTTTTATGATAACATAACAATCTTCTAAGTAAGTTAAGTCGTTAGCTCTTGTAAGTGACTGTAAGTATAAAGCAGACAACTGAATTCAAAGGACTTTATTTATAGGCTGTGTATCAAGGCCCCTTTCCTTTCCTCTCCTCCTCTTTAAGGAGTGACCCTGTACACATACTACCTCATTTAATACTGCACCACCATGATAACAATTTTTCAATGAGAATGCACTCTCAGAGGTCACACTAATTAGTTTAATTTTAAAATCATTTAACAGACTTGATTATAGCTAGTTTGCTGATCCTCAGACCATTTAACAGACCAATAAATAGTCAAGGCTATTTCTGCTATTTGGCAGGGGGTGCAACAACTCTGAGGCAAGCACACATGCAGCCATTATTTGTGTCAATCTGTGATCAAAAAGCCTAGGGTTCTTATCCATCTCTTCTTTACTGGATTTCGAAGGGATTTTTAAACTTATGAGCTTCAAATGCTAGTGTAAGTAGTTCCGATTTGATGTCAGATATGCTTCAAGTCTGGAGGTATAAGGTTGTTGTCCAACCCAGAAAATCACCATACTAAAGTATTTCTTCAGCTGGTTGTTTCAACATTTAACTGCTATAGATAAAAGCTACTAGTATTCTTTACAATATATAATGTTTTCAAGAAAATTGTATTGTTTTCAAGAAAATTATATATTAACTTCTTTTTTATCACTGATGGATACAAATAACAAAGAACTATGGCAGTGGCTGTGCGCTTGCCGCAGTGTCTTTACAACACCTGCAAGATGGCAGAAATAACCTTGGATTGGGCAATATTGCTTACAATCAGTTGTTAACAGTCTATAAATCTCATCAGAGATTGAAGGATGGGCATTTAACTACCCCAGTAAGCTTGCTAGTTGTTGAAACTTGCAATAATATTTAGCTGATGAAAATTCCATGTCACAGGGTATGACGAGGTCTATTAATAGCAAACTATTGCTTGTACATGTAGCACAGGAATTCGCTTGGCATATGTTCTTAACACCTTCCACTAGAAAGCACTAGATCACATCTACCAAAACCAGAATTCCTTCAAGAAATATTTCCTTCAGACAAAGAAAGCTTTGTATGAAAGAACAAATACTACTATTTTCGAGTTACCATGAATGGCAAACTTTTTACCACATTTGCTCAAGCAATGAAACTTGTCAGTTTGTTTAGACAATTGACCACATTTGAAATATCGAGCTTGTCATCTCCAAACTTTCGTTTTTTGACATTATTAATTAGGTACTTGAGAAATATTTAAAAGGTTGTTTATTTGTTCACTAGACTAGAAAACCTTCCTTATGATTATAACAAAATATTATAAAATACATCAATAATTAAGAACCCAGAATGCTGTTTTGTACCAGTTGAGCAGTTTTGAAACATGATATATTCAATGTCTGAACGTTAATTAGTAAACTAAAAACAAACTAAAACATTTTACACTCAAAACAAATGCGGAAAAATTTTGCTGTTCATGGTAGCTCGAAAATGATAGTAGTTGGTTCTTTTGTTGATGATTTGTAGGCTCATGGGTCTTAGGTTTTGGCAAATGTGATGTAGTGTCTTCCCCATTCACCGTTTTACCCTTCATAATTTGAACCCCAAGTCTTCATCCTTTCTGTTCAAGAGTTAACTGTATAATTTTGTTGTACAGGAAAAAAAGCCAGTTCTTTTTAAAGTAGCAGAGGTCATCCCAATCATGACTAACAATTATGAGGACAGTATCATGAAAGGCGTTAAGGTATGTATTGTATCACAAGGGACAGTTCAAAAGTCCCCTTCACAGTTCTCAAAGCAAGACAAGCGGTGAACTTGCAATGATAGAGACCTGTGAATAATTGTCCTCTAGAGGTGTTAAAAAAGGTATCTATCACTGCATGCTCACCGTTCGTCTCGCTTCGATGCAAAGGCATGGCTACCTTTCAAGATGGCGCAGGGAACTGTGAAGGGGACTTTTCTGTCATCATATAAATTTAGCAAACATTACAATGAAAGAGGACTCTGAACACTGACAAAGAATGTTCAATCTAATCACATTTAGTTCTGCTTTATCCAGGAGAATGCATACAGTCTGGAGAGCTCCCAGGAGTTGCTAGACAAAGATGTTGTCCAACTACATGCTTACAGATACCAAGCCATTAGAAAGGTAGAATTCTGTTCATCTTCAACTCTTTTAGTCAACCCCAGTGGCTATATAAATATAGTCATGTAAATGCCCTATTAGAGACATCAATGTTTTCACATCAAAAGTTATAATTGCACTCCTGCACTTTTTAAGTTTTATTGTTGAAATGTCCTTTTAGGTGTATATTTTAAGTCCTTGCCACAAAAACATGTTCCATTGGGGTTGATTTTTGTTATGGTTTACATTTTGAAAATTGTCATAAATTTATGTTTTGAATTAAAATGATGTTATTTTGATTCTTAAAATATCAAAAGTTGATATAAATTCATGCTGTTCAAATGGTGACAAATTTATTTATTCATAAATACATTATTTATTAGAAATGTCCACAATTGTTTTTTTTTTTTTTTTTTCTATATTTGTCAGTAAAGTGCCTTAGTAGGAACATATTCAATTCAAAAATGCAAAAGTGCGAATATAACTTTCGAACTGTTGTTTCATTATTTGACTTCTTAGTTAGTGATAATAATAGTAAGTTAGTGATGGATTGTTTTTTCTACTAGATTTTTTTAGATATCTGTTAGCAATAGCTAGCACTATTTTTATGAGAAGATTTGGATTTTGATTTTCCTTGAATTTTTATTTTTATATTCTGTGTTCACCTTCAAAGGATGTCCTTGGCTGTACTCAAAACATTGATTTCTATCTATGGCCACGTAAAGATATTGACAAGATTGTCTGTCACTTATTCTCACGTTGGAAGGGAGATGACTGCTCAGAGTTTAAACCTGTCCAGGTGAGTTACAAGTCACCTAAAGTTCACTCTGATTCAAAAAGATCTCCAGAGATTTTAAAGTAGACAGTTAAAATTTGAAGTAGCCAGCACTTGCCACATTCAGCATCATAAGAGCAAAAGCCGTTGTTACAGAATAGTATAATCTAAGTAGTCAGCAAAAATGTCTTTTGTTTCATCAATTTCATCTAAATTACCCCAAATATACATGTATAGCACAGACACTCCAGCTGACTTGATAGCTCTGTTGCTAGTTGAGCAATGGACATTGCTATTTCAGGGTCATGGATGCAAGTCTCACTTGCATTGGAGATCGTCTCTGATTCTGATAGGATGTGCACTCAGGCATTTCCTCTATCCCTTCTCTTTTTTGCCATTTCAGGTTAGTTTTGAATTTCATCACAGCGACTATGAAAAACAACTCCTGCATCTCATAGCAAGCAAGTCTTGCTCAGGACTGATTGTAAACAACCCCTCCCAGTCACTGTTTTTGTTTGTCAACAAACACAGACTACAGGTACGAAGTGCCATTTTAGTTAATGCCATATTAGATTTAGGATTGTCTTTCATGTAAGACCCATAACATGTCCTCAACAAGGTTAGTTGTTAGGTTAGGTCAAAGGTTAGTGTTGGGGTTTTACATGAAATACTAACCAAGAGTGGGCTGCACATTTGAGATTGCTCAAAAAGTATATGAGTTGCAGAAGGCAATAGCCAAGTTCCCTTCTATCTTCTTGAGGACTTAGTAATCAAATGCACTTAGAGTTTGTTAGTAGTAAGGACAAACTGTTGTACCGGGCGACAATCCCCTACTCTTACGAACAGCTCAACAGGTTCTTTAATGTCCCCCATATACAGGTTAAGGAAGGGATGGGAGACAGGGCCTACAGTTTAATGTCCTTATCCAAGAAGACCTGAAGGTCATTTGCAGATGTAATTACAAAGACAGCCCCTTCTCCTCAATTGTTTAAAGACCCTGAGTGTTGATCCAGTTGAGCCCCAACCTCCTGCATGAGAGACTGACACTCAACCAACTGAGCTAACTCGGTGGCGGTTGAATTAGTAGACATCATGGCACTGATACAGTCACAGCATGATGCAGTCTGACACAGTCACTCAAGACACATAAAAACCGTTCTGATCTTACCTTGTCTTAGAATGTTGTGCTCTATTTTCTGGCTTTTTTTAGTCTAATTTCTATCATATGTCTTTAGACACCAAACAATAAAGCTATTTACTTCAACTTGTCAAGTTTCTGTCTACACATCCCACAAGTGAGTATTTCATTTGCATAAAACAATTTGGCTTTTATTGAAGTATTATCAAAATATTAATACAATAATTAGCAATATATGTAGTTGAACTGCTACTAACAACCACCTATCCACAATGACCAGCATTTTCTGTCATTAATCCAATCCTTACTTTTATTCTATAATCTCTGTACCATAACCACTTCTCCACAACTGCCCTTTATCTGTCCACAATGCAGCCATTGTTGATTGTGAAGAGGTTCAAGTGTAACATGACTAAGTGTGATAGACAGTGCCAGCAGTTTACATTTATGTGTTAGATTTAATTAATATTCAAACTTCATGCATAGTACAAATTTCTGGAAGCTGATTGGCTGTCTAGCGTGCTGTCTCATTCATTCTACAACCAGTGTACAGTATTTGCTGGTAAAGCACTCACATCAATCTCTTACCCATAAATAACACATTAGTTCACCTTTATAAAGAAAAGAGGGATGGAGGGGGAGGGAGGATATCAAACTTAATTATACTATGCATACAATAATTATTAGTAATACATGTATGTCACAAGTATATATCTACAATCCCAAACATAAATAACTTAATCAGTGGGAAGTAAGAACGTTCTGCTATCCCCTCTCCCGCTTTCAATGTTTCTGGTTAAGGCAGAATTCTGCAGCATTTAGTCCAACAATGGGGAAGGAAACACGAGGAGAAGCAATTCAGTTTTTTTGTGGGAGATTGTAGCTCAACAACCCTCACAGTCTTTATGTACTTATTTATCACCAGGATCAACTTACTCAGTGGGGACCAGAATCTGTTCAAGATATTCTTTTACCATATTATCAAGACTGAATCCTATTCTAAACAAAAGTCTATTATTCTGTCCAATTGGTCATAGATTGTATTATCTATTAGTCATATTTTAAGTTTTCAAGCTGTTGTAATTGGACTAGGGTTAAATAAGGATATATCAGTATAAAGAAGATCAGGTCCATCACTTTGAGAGAGGGGTTATTTTTCTTTGTTCACAGACTTTGTACTGAAATGTACAATACAATACGATACAACTTTATTATCCCATGCCAAAGGGCTTTTCAGAGATAATATAACAAAATAAATGTAACTTTTATGTCAACATTTTTTTGGATATGGAAAGTTGAAGAATGGAGGAGAGAGTGCGTTCGACCCTTTGAACGCCTCCTTGTGATGGGCTTGAAAACAGACTTTGATTGTAATGTTTTTTAAAACTTTTTAAACTGACTTTCATGATTATTTTACTGTATTTAGGTACCTTCATCATGTATACTGTTAGTTAAGTACTGAATGCCATACCATTGAGTATGAAATATTGTTGCCATGGATACCATGCCCATATATTTGGACCATATAAAACTTTAATTTACATTCTAGTAACATTATCTTAATTTCTGGTGGTTGTATTTTGTTTATTAAATTAAAATGAAATTGTTTGGACTACTTGTGTGGTTTTCAGTGTCAGAAAAATGTGCAGTATTGACCTCTTTCATAATGGCTTGCCACTAATGCACTGCACTCAGTGGCGGATCCAGAGGGGGTCGAAGGGGTCCACGGAACTTCCCTGTCACAGGATCCGACGTCATATCCTTGCTGAGTTACGTGCTGCTCGATTTTGCAGCTTTTGAAGTCTTTCAGCTAAGATGCTAGGCAAGTTATCCCAGACAATATAATCAAACCAGGATATAATCCTGAAACCATTGTATACCGTGATAGCTGTGTCTTGCGAGATAAAGTTTCTGAATGAATTGCCTAATTAGTCCACCATTATAATTAACTGAAGAGACCTTTCGCAGACATATAAATCAATATGAACAGAACAAGTACAACAAATCACGGTAGCATATATCTCGTCGAGCTTGACTCCTAGGGCTTTACTAGAATTGGTTGGCCAACAATATTGACATTAAAATTTAGTTTGCTCATTTTCTTCAAGTTATCATCAGACCCAACAAACATTTGTTCCGTACGTTTTAGTTACATTTAGACTCAATTTGTTGACTACTATAGGTACTTCCTATAAGTCTAGGTTTAATTGTTGGGCAATCACAACGAGGGACGATCCAACTGTAGTGACTGTAGTAAGGCTTGTATCATTGGCATACATTCTGGGTTGTCAAGAATAAAGATATAGATCGGAAATAATGAAGGACCAAGGATTGATCCCTGAGAGACTGAGAAACACCACAACCTAGAAATTTTGAAAGAAGGAAGGAAAGACGGGAATGAAAGAAAGACGCTAAGAATACATATCAAATAACAGGCACTGACATTAGCATACTACAATTGATGTTTTTTGATGGAATAAATGTTATTTGCTTGAAACACGTGCACGAGGAATAATCCAAAGCTCATGCGGAGATTAAAACTCAAACAAGCCTTTCGTTTGAGCGTTCTCTCAGCGCGCTGCCTTGCGAAGCCGTAGGCTGAGGCGGATAACAACCCCCGAGGTCTGCATAATTCTTCATATCATACGATAGCCGAATCCAATAATTGTTGTATTATTCATTCAAAACATTTAACAAAAAACACGATTAAACTGATGAAGTGTGTTTGAAGTCATTTTTCCCGCTCAACAAACGCGCTGTACAGCCAAAAATATTTTAGGATGCTGACGCCCTGGTCATGGAGAATTTCCGTTTGCCCAGAAGTTCTCAGCCAATCAGAAACTAGCATTATTTTGAATGAATAATAATAGACCAAAACTAATCAATTTAGTGCAGCGAGTTCCCTTAAACAAATGAACCGATAACATCACTTTAATAAACAATTTCACAAAATTGTAGGTGTCGTAAAGTTAATTAACAGTGTGTATTTAATTTTTCAGCCCATTTAAATGGTTTTTGCTTCAATATGTATGTTTTCTCGTGCCTCCTGGATCCATTTAACAATGTAACTTCTTTATTTAACAACGGGGTTGTCTATTAGTTCTCAACTCTGGGGAGAAATAATTAAACTCTTTCATAGCTGGACGTGGTCACTTGAAAGTAGAAAAACGGAAATTGTGACAGTTATAAAAAAGTGATATCTAAATAAAGTCACAAGAGACCCAATAATATTCCGAGTGTTCATTCATATAATAATGATAATGAAAATTAGCTGGCCACAGAAGTTACAAGCATAAAAATCTGAAGCCAGCGACAAACCAAGCAGGAGAATTGTCCGTGTGATCATTAACCAGTAAGTTGAGTTTCTGTTTCTGTTGTAATTTCCAGAACAATTTAAGGGGATATTCAGGGGATATTTTAATTATTTATTATAAATGACTATCCACGGCGCAAACAGGGTTCAGTGAAAAACGGATGTAACTCACGGAAAAGTTAGATTACTCTTGCTTCGAAAGAGAGCAAAAAAGCATTTATCGCTTATGTATATATATTTAATAAGAAATAAAAAACTGTTTTCCGTGTTTGATAGCCTGATCAAAACTGACGCGTGATGCTGGGAGAACACGAGAGAGCGTAGTACGGCTCGTGCTTTCACAGCTGTCTCCCAACATCACAAGTGTTTTGATCAGGCTATCAAACACTGAGAAGAACAGTTTCTTACTTCTTCTATAAAATAAAAAGCCCAAAAATTCGAAAAAAGTGACGTGAGCGTGTTTGCTCAGCTCTCATCACTAACACGGTTTTTTGCCAATCAGAGCGCTAGTACTCTCCTAATTATTATATAAATGCATTTTTTTTCTTTTGTTTTGTTTTTATCCTTGACTGATGACTTTCGCATCTACATATAACGTTTTCAGTCCTGCTTACCGAATATAACGGTATCATGCCGGACAATAGACATTAAGGGACTGAACTGCATGATGCAGCATTGTCGAGTTTTCGTTGATTTATGAGTGCTAATGAGCATTGCAATCTATTCAATCACCGATCTTAGGACGCAATGTTACAGCTTCGGAATATTCTTCGTTTTATGAATTTAATCCAGATGATAGAAATCAATGTTATCCTGGATACCAGAGCTTTAATTGGTTTGCGTTACACAGATAATCTATGGAAATTTTTGCCCATTTCCTATGATAGGAAATATCTAGGAAATCAGTGCATCTTCCTATGATAGGAACTGGTCAAAATATAGGAAAATACATTTTCCTCCATATTTCCTAGATATTTCCTATCACAGGAAACTTGCATTTTCCTATAGATATTTAATTTCCTACATCATAGGAAAATGAAAAGGCAGTAAGGAAATATCTAGTAGGAAAATGCAATTTCCGTATGATACGAAATATCTAGGATCGAAAATGCATTTTCCTATACATTTTGTCTATGCAGTTCCTATCATAGGAAAGTGCAATTACCTAGATATTTCCTAGATACTTTCTATCATAGGAAATTGGCAAAAATTTCCAGTGAATTGATAATAAAGTTTGTGCTTATAAACGCCAGCCAAAGCTGTCCAGGATACAGAAATGAGATATATAATCTTCATGCTGTCAAACTCGATTAATTCATGTGTCGCCGCTTTAAGTAATGGTCCTTGTAAAACTATAATATTTTCTATTGTTCTGCGGTATATCACTTTCCCTACATCAGAATTTTGATATTTTCATGCATGCTGGGGATGTATCAACCTATGGAATACATGTTTTTGAAGTAAAATGTATTGAAACTCATTTTTTAAGAGTTTTCTTTTGAGTTTAAAACTTTCAACCAATCACATGCACAGGACTGGAGTTAAACACACTGACAGACAAGAAAAACTACCAATTTGCAATGTTCTCCACATAAAATTTCTGTTGTATTTAATCAGTTAAACCCGGAAATCATTCAGCAAATAAAAAAATAAATATATGTGCTTCTCTACTATGTTATAGCAATTTTTCATGTTACGTTTTAACCAATAAGATGAACAGTTTAAACAATACAACAAATATAGCGCCTTCTGCCATGCCGTTCAGTACTACACACTTCTTAAACGGACCATTACTTAATATTATTGATTCTGTACTTGAAGGCACTCTCGAGAGGGCGGGACAGAATCTCATATCGAAAGTCGTAAAACATTTTTATGGCATTTCGTTATGGTAATAAATCAACAAAAATAAAGAGATTTATGACGCTCTTGCACGATTAAATTTGAGGGTACCTGGAATAAAACAAAAGAAATGACGTCATACGTCTGGAAAAATGGGAGACAGTTGGCGGTTTGTTTAAGCACTGAAAAAAGGCTGAGCCGAAAACGAATTAGGCTTAGTTAAGATGAATATACCCACAGACAACAGAGACCATAATACTAAGAGAACGAAGCTCGGTATTGATGTCCATGCGATGTTCGCGGCGACTAAGGCAATCAGTTTTATAGTAATTTCGCCATCGCGCGCGCAAGGTTCAAAGCTTCGCTCTCTTAGTATTATGGTCTCTTGCTCGCACTTTTATCGGGATCACTATTACTTTCGGAACTCAGTTTATAGAAGGAAGAAAAGCGACAACAGCCAACAAATGCAATAAATATTGCTTACTCAACAATTTTGTTCAAAGTCCTGTTGTTTTTCATGATTATGTCCCCACAGTAAATAAACCGTGACGTCATAATGAAATAGGGCAAGGGACCAATCAAAAAGTCCAGTTTAAAATATGCAAATAGGTTCATTATAGTGCGGGGGGAACTGAAATTATTCTAGCTACACCCAAATTTAATGTGAACGTTCCAACATTTTGGAGACCATCACACGACCATAACCCTACGTACAGCTGAAGGGGTGACATTGAAAATAGTCTAAATGACTTATTGTGCATGCCGGCGTTAATATTTTACCAACGACAAGTAATATCATTTTGGACCATTTGAGAAATTTTTAAAAAGTCTAAAAAGTCACTTTAGCCATTTCCATGTGCAACCCTTCAACTCGTTCTTTCTTTTCTTTCTGGGTTTTTTTTTTTTTTCTTTTCTTTTCTTTTTTTTTTGGGGGGGGGGGGGGGGGGGGTAACTTGTGGATTGCAAACCCGCAAGTCATTAGTATGGACTGTATGGTCAGGTAAGAGATTGTTTCACACATCCAGCATAATAAAAAGAAGTCTACTACCCGTGATTTCATTGAGGAATATAAACTGACTTACCTTTTTACATGAAATTTCGCGACACTTTGATTTCACGATTTTCGGGGGGGGGGGGGGGTGAAGGGTCGCGAACATAAAATGATCGAAAATTTAGTGATTGAAATTTTGTATTTTAGTAAAGAAAGTATGTATTTATTGCCAATTGCATTGTGAATTGAAGATCAATCAATAATTTTTGGTCCTCATCACTACTGCAGCAGTCTTTCTCCACTTCAAGCGAGCCCTGTCAACTTTGGTACAGACGACCTTAAACGTAATATCGTTACACATGAAAATGTTGATCACCGTAAAAATCGTGAAATTGAAGTGCATGCGTTAATTACCATTTGACTTTTTTCGCCTAATTAATTATATAGCTGGCTCTAAATCAAATATCATGAACATTGTCAACGATTGATTTTTCTCTAATTTTGGTCATTGGGTTTGGAGGCAACTATATAATTACTCATGATAAGTAACAGGACTCCATGCTTGTCAAATTTGAAAATAATTGAACTCAAAAAAATTCCTCTGACTAGCCAAATTAGCAAATTGGACTCGGCCAATTTTGACATTTCTTTGACAGTTCTTCTTATTTTGAATTTTCTTCGTCCAATTATTTTCAAATTGGACGTACAACATGGAGTCCATAGTCGCGAAATATACAACCTCCAAAATCGAGAAATTCAGGTGCAATGTAATAAGGTATAGTCCCATTGTTTGGAAACAAAACAATTGGACAATAATAAATGGGGAAAATAATATGTTGATGTTGATGTTGTGTTTTTTAACGTGGAGTTGTCACTTATTCAATCAATTCAGTTATATGTATCTCTACCAATTCTATGGGAAAATAATAATAATAATGATGATGATGACTATTATGGTGATTTGATGACGACCATTTGCGACTAACTAATCGTTAAATCATTTGGTTCAACCATGCTCCTTAACTTAGGTATTGTACAAAAAGGAAATACAACTACAGTTATAATGAAAATATTGACATTAAAACGATGTCACTGATCTTCCGCTGTTGTCAGAAGCCCTTACTTTTGGTCGTATGACTACTTCATGCCACTTAATTGTACTCAGACAACTTCGTCATCTATATCCGATTGAAATGCAACATCTTAATTTAAGCTGAAATTTCTGACCTTGACTATAGTCATTATCGGTACTTCTTTTATCGGATTTCCTTTCATTTGAAACAAAACCCATTTCGTGTTTTACATGATTGTGAAGAGAACGATAGCTTACAATTGATTATCGACCCATTATCATTTGAAACAAATACTTTGTTGTGTTGTAAAGACTTGTTCACAAGGTAACACTATCGTCAATTCACGTTTCACTTTTTAAAAGACATACGTGCCGGATAGGATATCTATCGTTTCAATTTCAGCAATTTCATCTGAAATGCAATCTATTTAACAATCGATGACCGAACGAAAGGAGGCCGAAGGACGAATGCGCTATTGGATCGTAGTCCATGAGGCCGAGAGGTCTAATAGTTTTAGTATAAACCTCAGTACTAATCGATCAAATAAAGACACGTAAATTCTCGATAAAATCCTGGGAACTGCGTTTTGATCCGCCATATTGTTTTCGCTACTAGTTTGACCTCTAGTAGAGTAGCCAATCAGAATGCAGGATGTGTGATATAGACCGTAAGTACACTATTGTTAGATGTATATGTCCTTTTTTACAACAAACTATATTGACAACAAAAATTAAGTCATTTCACTTGGAAACGTGTATATGAATCAGGTTTTAGGTCTTTTAGAGCTCGAATAACTGTCGGAAATAGCAAGTATTTGTTATTTCTATTCGGCAATCATTTACCAATTTCCAGTCATCACCACTGCTGCAGTACTTCTCCACTTCACTGAAGCACTGACAACGTTGGTACAGACGACCTTAAACTGGTATCGACTTCTAAGCAGGACACAACTAGTATGGTTATATACATGAAAATAAAAGTTTTGTAACGTTGATCACCATAAAATTCGTGAAATTGAAGTGCGTTCATTACAATTTGATTTTTTTCGCCTAATTAAATAGCTGGCTCTAAATCAAATATTGTCAAAGATGGATTTTTCTCTAATTTTGGTCATTGGGTTTCGAGACATTACTCATGATGAGTAACAGGCTCCATGCTTGTCAAATTAAATTTGAAAATAATTGAACTCCGAAAAATTCCTCTGGCTAGCCAAATTAGCAAATATTAGACTCGGCCTGCGGCCTCGACCAATTTTGGCAGTCCTCGGAATTTTCTTTGTTCAATTATTTTCAAATTGGACGTACAGCATGGAGTCCTAAGACTTTCCTATTACATATACAAATCACAAAATTTAATAGTCGCGAAATATACGACCTCCAAAATCGAGAACTGAATTCAGGTGCAATGTAATAAGGTATAGTCCATTGCTTGGAAACAAAACCATTTGACAATAATAAAATGCGGAAATAATAATAATGATGATGATTATTATTATGGTGATTTGATGACGACCACTTACGACTAGCTAATCATTAAATCATTTGGTTCAGCCATGCCCCTTAACTTAGGTATTGTACAAAAAGGAAATACAACTACAGTTATAATGAAAATATTGACATTAAAACGATGTCACTGATCTTCCGCTGTTATCAGAAAGCCCTTATTTTGGTCGTATGACTACTTCATGCCACTTAATTGTATTCAGACAACTTCGTCATCTATATCCTATCGAAATTGCAACATCTTTAAACTGAAATTTCTGACCTTGACTATAGTTATTATCGGTACTTCTTTTATCGAGATTTCCTTTCATTTGAGACAAACCCTTTCGTGTTTTTCATGTGAAGAGAACGATACTTTATGCGGTTATATATTATTTTTGATAGATTCGAAACAAAATGAAAACGATCGCTTACAATTGATTTTCATTTGACACAAATACTTTTTTGTGTTGTAAATACTTGTTCACACTTTTGTTCACAAGGTAACACTATCGTCAATTCACTTTTCACTTTTTAAAAAGACATACCGCGTGCCGGATAGGATATCATGATATCGTTTCATTTAACAATCGACCATGAGGACGAATGGACTACGAGTCCATACATAGTCCATGAGACAGAAGACCGAAGGCCGAATGGGCTATTGTTCCTATTGACTCGTAGTCCATGAGGCCGAGAGGTCTAATAGTTTTAGTAAAAACCTCAATACTAATCGGTCAAATAAAGAGACGTAAATTCTCGATAAAATCCTGAGAAATCACTGCAAAACGCAGTTCAGCGTTTTGATCCGTCATATTGTTTTCGCTACTAGTAGGCTATCACAAATCAGACCTTCAGTAGAGTAGCTATAGCCAATCAGAATGCAGGATGTATGATGAAATGAAAATGAAATGATTAATGATTTATGTAGCGTCTTTTTTATGTGGATATAACACAATGATTGATGTGAATTTTTGCAGACTGCATTTTAAGGCGCAGAGCTTACAATCATGAGTGAATAATTAGTATTTGAGATCAGACTGTTGAACCGGGAGACAATCCCCCAATCTTACGAAAAGCTCAACAGGTTCTTTAATATCCCCCATTTACAGAGACAGGGCCTACGGTTTAAGGTCCTTATCGAGAAGACCTGAAGGTCTAACCATTTGCAGATGTAGTTACAAAGGTAGCACCTTCTCCTCAATTATTTAAAGACCCTGAGTGTTGGTCCGGCCGGGATTCGAACCCCGACCTCCCGCACGAGAGACCGACGCTCAACCAACTGAGCCAACCGGGCGATTATACTATAGTACATTAGACTGTTCTTAGATGTTTATGTACTTTTTTTACGACGAACTTTATTGACAACAAAAATTAAGTCATTTCACTTGGAAACGTGTATATGAATCAGGTTTTAGGTCTTTTAGAGCTCGAATAACCAGTGTCGGAAATAGCAAGTATTTGTTATTTCTATTCGGCAATCATTTACCAATTTCCAGTCATCATCACTGCTGCAGTACTTCTCCACTTCACTGAAGCACTGACACTGTTGGTACAGACAACCTTAAACTGGTATCGACTTCTAAGCAGGACACATGCAACTAGTATGGTTACACATGAAAATAAAAGTTTTGTAACGTTGATCACCGTAAAAATCGTGAAATTGAAGTGCGTTTACTTAATTACAATTTGATTTTTTTCGCCTAATTATATAGCTGGCTCTAAAATCAAATATTGTCAAAGATGGATTTTTCTCTAATTTTGGTCATTGGGTTTCGAGATAACTTTTGGGTCTAGAGGCAATATATAGATAATAAGACTTATAGGTAACATGGCTCAATGCTTGTCAAATTTGAAAATAATGGAACTCAAAAAAATTCCTCTGACTAGCCAAATTGGAGTCGGCATCTGGCCCCGTCCAATTTTGGCAGTCTTCGGAATTTTCTTCGTCCAATTATTTTAGAATTGGACAGGATGGAGTTCTATTACATATATAAATCGCAAAATTGAATCGTCGCGAAATATACGACCTCCAAATAAATCGAGAAATTCAGGTGCAATGTAAAAAGGTATAGGTCCATTGTTTGGAAACAAAACAATAATAAAATGCGGAAATAATAGTAATAATGGTGATGATTGGGCCCTGATGATTGTGCATGATGGTGATTTGATGACGACCACTTACGACTAGCTAATCATTAAATCATTTGGTTCAGCCATGCCCCTTAACTTAGGTATTGTACAAAAAGGAAATACAACTACAGTTATGATGAAAATATTGACATTAAAACGATGTCACTGATCTTCCGCTGTTATCAGAAAGCCCTTATTTTGGTCGTATGACTACTTCATGCCACTTAATTGTACTCAGACAACTTCGTCATCTATATCCTATCGAAATTGCCACAAATTGCAACATCATGTTTTGTAACTGAAATTTCTGACCTTGACTATAGCAATTATCCGTATACTTCTTTTATCGGATTCCCTTTCATTTGAAACAAAACCCATTTCGTGTTTTACATGTGAAGAGACAAAATGAAAACGATCGCTTACAATTGATTATCGATACATTATCATTTGAAACAAATACTTTGTTGCATGTGTTGTAAAGACTTGTTCACAAGGTAACACTATCGTCAACTTCACTTTTCACTTTCTAAAAAGACCTACCGTGTGCCGGATAGGATATCTATCGTTTCAATTTCATCTGAAATGCATTAAACTATTTAATTTGTAGTTGAAATTAAGTGATTTCACTTGGAAACGTGTATTTGAATCAGGTTTTAAAAGCTCGAATAACTGTCGAAAATATTATAGCAAGTATTTGTTTTTCAATCATTTAAAGTTTCCGCTTTTTATTAGAAGGGCGCCAATTTTGTTTTTGTCTATTTATCAAATATTAGAATCCAAAGAATGAACTAAAAATATCCTGCAATGTATTCATTTTGTACGTCAGAACTCTCAACGAAGTCAGCTATTTAAACATTACTAATGTACATGTCTTAGTGTTTGTTAGATCTCCCACTAAAGTTGACAAGACAAAAGTTTAAGATGAAACTTTTTAGTGTATATAAATCGGCCAGGACAGTTTGCACGTGACGGATAAGCTGAAATAAGGTAGGGTGATGGCAAAAATACACACACAAAAAACAGGAAACTTTTGATTGTGTAATTTCATTTTTTTTTTTCCTTTTGTCTTCTTTTTATCATTATTTTTTATTTTCTCTTGATCGAGATGACTCCGAAAAAATCCTGGCTATACGCCACGGAGTTTAGTTTGGATAATTAGAGGAAATGCAATGAAATTTATAGCTCTTGTTTTCTTGTTTTTGCATTTTTGCAACGGGTAGAGAATGTAGTTGTTTGGTATAAGACAAAAGTAATTGTTGCCCCCATCAGCCGAATTCACAACAAGCATCGATTTAAAATAGATGACGGAATAAATGAAAAATAAAGTTCAAACCAGTTTTCAAATCTCCACAGTACGTTCCAATTTCAATTGAAATTCTTCGCCGCTTGCGGTCAAATAACACTGAACTAACAAAGTAAAAACTCAAAATAATCGTCCAAAGCTTTAATTATAGTAATGTTAGTGTAAATATAGCGGTATGCAAAGACTCGAAAAATCAGTTTTTTAAAACGCTCTGTCTAGATGCCCGGCAGCCGGTCATAACATTCAAAAGACTAAATGCCCGGCAGTCTGATATTTTCTACAAAAATCAATTAAACAACTAAGGTTCAAAGGATCAAACCCTCCTATCTTTTCAAAAAGGCGCGCCATTGTACGTGGTAGTGACAACGCTATTCATTCATGCCTTGAATCGCTTGAAATCGATGGATTTCAACTGAGCGAATTCTTCAACCTGAGCACAGAGTACGAAACACTCATTTGAGACATTTAAAAAAGTTTGCATGCTGCCAATCACAATATTCAAATTCAGGCTAAATGCCCGGCAGTTGAATTTCTTTTAAAAGTGCAATAGAACAACTAAGATTCAAGGCATCAAAACACTCTAGTTTGTTGAGAAATGTCAAGCGCTTTTAATTTCTTGAGCTTGATGGGTTTGAAACTTAAAATTGAACCAACAACTATATAGTACATAGTGCATGGGCTTTCCTTCATTACTGCAGGGGGGTAGTCAAATTTGTGGAGGTTACATAATTTGAAGAATTTGCTCAGTTTCAAATTCATCGATTTCACGACAAGCGCTTGACATTTCTCAACAAAAATAGAAGGGTTCAATCTTAGTTGTTTTATTGATTTTTGTAAAAAAAATTCTTACTGCCGGGCATTTAGTCTTTTGAAGGTCGTGACCGGCTGCAGGGCATCTAGACACAGCGGCGTTTTTCGTTAAAAGCTATCCTTTTCATTTCAATAGTATTTTCAACTATCTTTTGCGAAGTCAGCCAGAGAAGTTCTGTTGAATACACGGAATGTCTTTAGACTAATTCATGGAATCAGTAGCTAAACGTTTTTCCCCATCCATAGTCTACTAGATGCTAATTCAACCTAGTTTTTGGTCATTATTTTCGTATTTGAACATTTCAGAATTTTAATTATGGTTTGACGCCAGTATTTCCCCCAAAAGTGTAGATAAGCACACTAGCATATCAAATTAAATTGTCGCAAATAGCCTAGCTTTCAGCTCTGACGATTGCTTGTTTGTTCTATTCCATAACTAAAAGCGAATCGACCCCTTACGGCGTCAGGTACGCCTCGGTGATGTATCTGTATTTACAAAAAAAAAAAAAAAGAATTTGATACTGAGCTGACGTTATTTTTTGTGTAAAAGAGCCTCTAAAACAGTTTAGTCATTTTAAAAATTATTTCGGTGTACGCTTTTCGGCTTGTACGTATTCATTAAAATTCAGTCACCACAACCATTGGAAAAAAGTAATATGTTTCTAGTCTCATTTAATTCTAATACTCGGCGCTTTAGATGTCGGCTTATTCGGTCCAGTTTCTAACACGAAAAAATGTCATCTATTTCATTTTGCATTGTCTAGTCAGCAAACCAATTATAGGCGGATGTGGACAAGCTATAGGAAAAAGCATAATTGTCAAATGTACTTGACTAGCGAAGAGAATGTGCCCGTCAGAAAGGCGACAGCGACCCAAATTTATTTCCTTCTCTATGAGAAGGCTAATGAGTAAGAATAATATAATAAATAGCAGAAAGGGTAGCAAGTGTCTTTTTCTTAGCTTAGATTCATATATTCTTTGAAGAGTGATTAGTAGATATTGTATTAGAACACCTTTTATCGCCTATGAAGTAATTAACGGGCCTTTCAAATGATAACAACTTTCTACTTTTGATAACAACGCTCAATCTTTTCCATCAAAGAAATCACGAAAACTAGCCGCTGCCACTTTCTTCCCTGCATGCGTTGAAATTGATGCCGTTTTTATGAGCTTCGTAATTTAACGTAATGTTAATCCTTTGAAGGAAGGGGGAAATCTTTGCTTTGATTAGTAATTAATTTTTACGAGCCCTGATGAGAGCTCGTACCTTTATTAGAAGTTTGGTTCCTCCGCAACTCAAATCTCCACATCAGGAAAACATATTCATATAGTCAGCGCCAATCACTAGTTGAAAAAAACTGTTTCAGTTGTGCAATAAAACTTAAATTTGTCAAAATGATAACTTATCTTCCGTCACTAGTTGTCAAAAACGATGAAGACATCATGAGACAACTCTGATTGAGTAAACAGCCAGATTCAGAGACTTTTTCAATTGTTTCACTCATTTTTTGCTGTCACAGAAAAGCAAATTTGCATATAAAGCTCTCGTGACGTGCGCTAAAGAGAAAAATAAGGAAAAGCTCAGTAAAAAGAAAAACAAATTCTGGAAAGTTCTATTCGTGCACTGACACATTTTTTAAAATAGTGATAACGAAAAGACTGTGAAATGAAAAGATGTCAACATGATAACTGAGAAAACACTAAAATGTGAGCCATTTGTATCCACCTGCTGATTCGTTAGAAGATTGTTTTATCTTTCTATATGAGGGTCTTAAGTGGCTTATCTCACCTTCAGGGGGTCTTATGTCGTTAAGTCTTTTTACGCTGAAATGACTTTTTTCTCCTCAGAGTTGATTGCACACTGGCTAAGCAACAGGAGAACATAACGTAAAAACGTCCCGACTGGAATTGCAAGGATAAAACTGTTTTCACGTCAACATGTTCTACGAGGGCTATTGGTTTTCAACAAGCCTCGCGAGTACAGTGGCTTATTTCTTTATTTCTTTTATTACCGTGTTTGGAAACCTTTTGGTGTTTCTGTCGTTCATCAAAGATCCTTATAGGCAGCTGCGAACGTTGCAGAATTATTTCATCATCAACCTTGCACTGTCTGATCTGATGATGGGTTGTTTTGCTGAGACTTTACTCGCTGCCACGTATTGGCAAAACAATAATGATATCTTTTTCGCACACTATCTGTGCGCTATCATTTCGGGCGTGTCATCCTTACTCAACATGGCAGCTCTGTCAATCTATCGTTATGCAGTAATATCACATCCATTCTCGTACCATGGTATAATCACAAAAAAGCGAATTATCATTGCTATCGTCTTCATCTGGGTGTATACATTACATTTCGCAATTTTACCACTTGCTGGTTGGAAAGCCACTGGATATCAACTATATCTCTACTTGCTTGGCTGTACGGTCCCCAGTGTTTTGATTGTTTTGACGTATTTTGGAGTATTCTTAGCAATCCGAGGACACACGAAACAGCTTAAAAATACAGTCAGCTCTAAAAACAAAGCCTTACAGAATGCTATCACCAGAGAAAAGGCCACCACCAAAACAATGTTGATAATACTTGGTGTTTTTATCGCATTTTGGGTGCCATTTCTGATTATTGATATTATCATGGTACAATGTGTTCCATGTCGAACCAAAACCACAATTCACACAGCTCGGGATGTAGCGTTAACTTTTACCTACTTCAGCTCGGGAATCAATCCACTTCTCTACGCCTGGAGAGTGCAACAGTTTCGAAAAGCTTTCATGAATATTCTCAAACTTGATAAATTAAGGTGTTTGCAAGTGCGACGGAATAGAATCCAAGTGGTAGAGGCAAACACATTGAATCTACGAGCACCATCACCAATGCCTGAAAACACTGCTTGGGTTGTCCCAACATAGTGTTAAACTATATTCACAGTACAGTAAGTAAGTTAAAACTTGTAAGTTATAAACTTTGAAAATGTATTTATTGATATCTTGTAGACTTTAGCGCCGGAACCGGCCGCGGACTCTGGAAGTTAATATGGCGCACAGTCAATTGATTGACGCGGTGCTTATGGAACATTTACAGTGATACCGAAAATACTAGTATGTTATCAAAAACTTTTCTTTGTTTTCAAAAACTCTCAACGGTCGAGTAATCATGTGTACGAAATACGAAATTCAATTGTTGATAAGGTCGTCAATAATGTATCCTCATAAAATATTTCTAATAATACACCTTGAGCAGTTAGATTATAATTTTGACGACTATTTTATTTGGCGATTTGCTAAAGACGCTGGATTATGTAGTCTTTAGTTCATGTTGTTATTTCTGTAGTAATTCTTCATTTTGAGTACGGCATGACAGGAGATTGCGAGGGCTAAAAATAGTCGGCAGACGTCAGTAAATCCTCATATTTTTGGGATTAAGAAGTATTCGTTAACGTAATTATAACGAACACTTTGTGATCCATAGAAACTATTAATGTGTCCGCTATCATTCATTTGGTGTCAGGAAAGCATGTAAATGCTAATTAGAGCGGTTTTCGTATGAGTGGGAAACTGACCGTACCAGTTACGGTCAATGCACGATAAGGTTACGGCAGGAATTTCGAATGTTTTTGTCGACATTACGGTACTGACACGGTCACGGTACGGTACGGTCAGTTTCCCACTCATACGAAAACCGCTCTAATATTCATGCACCTTCTTTGCGCAACATTGTAGCATTGAAAGTTTGAGTATAGATTTCGTATGAATTTGACAACAACACCGCACAGTCACGGCACGGTTACAGCAGGAATTGAGTCGAATGTTTTTGTAGTCAACACTGCACTGACGACACGGTTACGGCACGGTTACGACACGGTTACGGCACGGCGGAGTCTGTATGTTTCACACTAGTGCGAAAACTACTCTAGTTGCACGCAATGCAAGCGTTGCTTGAATTACCATCCCGCATGCAATGAATCTTTTGTATTGCAAAGAGCAGAGGACTTTTACTTCGTGCTGCGAACAACCAAGAAAGTTTGTTGCACGTGGAGTATGAAGGTGCATGGTTCGACTGTGTCTTTTAGTGAGCGTACCTTCCAAGTTTGAGCCCCTAGTACCTGCAACGTCTTAAACCATTCAGTTGAATAATGGTTATCGTAGCTGACCAAGATAAAGATGAAAGTTTGCTGTGAACTGGGTGTTGGCGTGATCGGAGTTACCATAGCAACATAAGGACGCCATCGCGATTTTTAAATATAGCCTTATTTCAGTTGTGACCAGGAAAATTGACGTTTACTCTTAATTTCTCAAAAACGCTAAAACATGCAGAAGCTCTTCAAAATCGCTGTACAATCCTGCGACATATATCCATGCAAGATATAAATCCTGTTAAGCGATTCCGTAACAAGAAATAAGACTATATTTAAAACTCGCGATGGCGCCCTTACGTTGCTATGGTAACTCCAATCACGACCACACCTGGTTCACAGCAAATTTTCATCTTTATCTTGGTCAGCTACAATAGCCATTTTTCATCTGAATGTTTTACGACGTTGTACTAGCGGCTCAAACTTGGAGGGTACGCTCAGTAAAAAAACACAGTCGAACCACCTTAATTTATACGAACAACTAACATTTGCGCAAAAAGTTTGTTGCATGTTGACCATGTAGTTCTTTACTGTTGTTGAACACAAGAGAACCAACTAAACACTACAGTTGCTAAGGCTATATATTGGGTATTTGAGGCGAAATTACTACGGGCCCTAAAGTCGCCCTAACTTTGAGTAACTTAATAAGGCCAAAAAGTCGATGGGAATAAATTAAGGCAATTTTGTGCGATTTAAGGTGAATTTCTTCGATTTAAACTTTGTGCGACTTTAGGGCCCGGAAGCCTTTGGCGATATGAAAGTCCGGCGAACAAGTTGGGCTCGCTATTTCAGACACAGGCATCAAGAACTTTCAAAACATGTATATAAACACTCGAAACATATATTTGAGATCTTCAAAATCCTGTACAAATATACAATTATCATCCTAATAAAATACACCTTCACCAACTATTATAATTGATACTGTAGTGTCGTGCAACTATACTACTGTTTCAGAAAATTTTAACAAAGTTCCAGGAACGACCAACTCTTAATTTTGTGTCCCTTGCAATTGGGTGCCTCGTTAACTCATGATATGAACATATCAAGTGAACAATATTAAATACATTGTCTCCCTTTGCTTACCACACTAGCTACAGAGTTCTACTACTTACCCAATTAGGAACAATCGGGCCCAACAGGGGGTAAGGTGGATACCCCCTGTTGTTCCTAATTGGGTAAACTATGTGGGTGTGTACCGCGGGATGGGGTTTGGTTTTTCAGCTCCATGGTCTGGGGTAGGGTATCATTTTTTGCCTTTTAAAGCGGGCGATACACGCTGCAATTTTTTCTCGTGCTGACAATGCAATTTTAGATTTTTGTTGCAGAGAAAAATTGCAGCATCTGTCATTACTCTGCAACATTCAGTACGAGCGTGCGATGTTTAAAACGTTGCAAGTTCAAACTTTTGAACTTTCTGGATATCGTTGCCACCTTTGTTGCCAGACATGATACATTCGGCAATTTCGCTCTCGCAACAAGATCCCTAAAATTGTATTGCAAGCACGAGAAACTAAATTGCAGCGTGTATCACCGGCTTAAGTCTGGGATAAAGTATCGCTTTGGTCTGAGATAAGGTATGGTTTCCGCATTAACGCCGTTAGCAGCTTACAACATTTTTCAATTCAAAAAAGCGCTCGATAAAGAGGTCAGCAAACGTTTATTAAACAGGTCTGAGTTTTTGAAAGCCCGATTAGAACTAATTCAGGATTTACTCTTAAGTAAAACATTGGTTTACGGAAACTCAATATTCTTTTAAGGCCTGGAATAATAGGGTCAGGGTTTTGAGGTGTGCAAGGCACATTCGGAGTTCGACTTCTGCGCGGGTTGCAGGGGTTTCCGGACAAACTTCGCAACTGTACTGTTGCCGGCACGTACTTTTGTAGGAGACTGCGCATCGTGTTCGAGTCTATGGCGGTTCACTTTCGTACCAACACACATTGTTCTTCTGTTTATAAAACATATTTTAGTTATATATTGCAGTTTGATAACAACACATAAAATATTGATATTCTTTTTAAAAGTATTATTCTTGCTTATAAAAGTGTACCATGGGTACCTGATGTAAATCTTGGCTTTATTCTCACACTGACAGGGTTTGTCGAAGCCCCGAGAGACTTTTTATATTTGGGAGTCTCGGTTAGAAATGGAGGAGGGAGGCATGGTTAACCTCAGGTACGTGGGTAATAGTTCGTTCCCCCTCCCCTCCCCTCCTCTGATCTCCCCTCCTCTCCCCTCCCTTCCTCTCCTCTCCCCTCCTCTCCCCTCCCCCACAAATAGAGCAAAATGTTAATAAATAATATTGCACTCGGAAAGATGTTAGAAATATAGTGTATGCTTCATCGAGTAGTAAATAAAGTCTCGAGCCCTCCGCGAGGTTTGAACCCACAACCATCGGATTTCCCGCCATACGCTGCTCTAACCATGAGCTATTGAAGGCTCTAGTAGTGAGCAGGTCGTTGATCTCATTTATAGCTGGGGTCACCCGGTAGACCAAAAGTGTTTATCAGGTGTATGTGAAGTTCATTCATAATTCAATCATCCGAGTGTTGTGTGCAAGTATTTGGTGCTATAAAGTGTTTGTAACTTGCTCCCTGTATTCTCAAACCACATTTATAGCAAAACTGTGTCTTACATGACCAACATTTGATGTGGTTGTTGTTTGCCACTTTAATGTTCTTCTGTGAGCAAGTAGGACAGTATTTTTCGCGGAGTTTCTTGTTAGGATTCTCTTTCTTGAATTTTTCAATGATAAGCTCACCCTCTGTAGGTTGGCGTGGTTCATCATGTAGCCTAGCAGCCAGTGGATTGCAACTTTCACCAAAGTGATTGTAATCTTTAATCACCTTTTCTAAAACATTATGTAACACAAATAAGTGAATTTCTCAATAATAACAATTCTTTACCATGCTATTAAGAGTTTGTTTCTAACATCCTAAAGGAGCTCTTATGATACCTCCTCAACAAAAAATTAGGTCAAGCACATGTCCCCCTGGTCCCAACTATTGGTGTAACTAGTTTTTATAGCCAGCTCTTGCTTTAGCTCCAACATCTGGGGGATAGAGGTTGAGGCATGAAGGTTAGATGGAAATGTTTGGAGGGAGGAGTGGCATAGACTAGTGATTCACTGCATACTTCTCACTGCTAAGAGTTTGAGTCCTGACAGGCAATGAAACATGTGAGTTAAGTTGGTCTTAATCCCTTGCAATGGGGTCGGGGGTGGGGGGGGGGGGGGTTCTCTGGTTTTCCTCCCTCCTTAATTTAAAACAAACACTGTTTCAATCTTGATCTGTGCTCAGTGGTCAAACATGGGTTGTATGGTGGCAGTACAGTGTACCATTGACAAGCCATCAACTTAAACTCACTGAGCCACAATCCTCATAATTTTATTCAGCAGTTAGGCTGTAATAAGTGTTCCCCCCTCCCAAATTAAATTTGACTTCTTGGTGTGTAACTTTTGTGGTAGCCGTGTTGGCCTTTTGGGGTTGACAGGAGGTCCTAAACTCATTGGCCTTTTAGCTTCATTTGCACTTCCTCATCACTGTCCTAGTACCCCACCCACCAGGACCCTGATCTCCCTTGCCAGTGGCTTTGCAAGGGGGCAATTACCCCCCCCCCCTCCCCCCAAATTTTGGGCTTGAGCCATCATCTGAAGGATGATGTCAATAATATCACTTTAAAGTTTTACTTTTAATTTAATTCACAATATTTAAATGTTATCTCAAGTATAATCTGCACTTGGACAAAGTTTGTTTTTGTTTCTCAACACTGGACAAATTCCCATGTGCTTTTGTCCAAATTATTTTCCTTGGAAATATAGCATATTTGAGCTATTTTTGTTTTGTTCAAAGGGTCTCAAGAAAATTGCCCCCATTCTGCTCAGGCCTCACTACATCCCTCTACACCCCTACACTCCATATCCTTTACAACAGAGTTAGTCGACTTACCACATTGCCAGCAAAAACTGCAACCACAAGTACAATGCATGAAGTCACAGCCATAGCTTCTCTCAATGACAGCTTTACATTTTGGACAGTTTCTGTAATTGCCCTTGCGTCTCATTTCCAGTACCAAGGAATTAAAAGCTTTTTGATAGGCTTTTTTCCTGGCAATTTTCTTCTCTTCGACAGATTGATTTCCTTCACTATCTGCACCATCTTTCTTCGTCTTCTTCTTTGACATCTGTTCTTTGTTTTCATTGGTTTCCTCATCTTCCTCAACTTCCTCATCTTCACCACAGACTTTTCCATGATGCCATGGACCTTGACATTCAGTACAGAATGCAAAATAACAACAAGGACATTGTCCAAGCCTGGACTGCTCAACATCTTCATGAGCAACAACTGCTGTATTGCATCTAGGACAGTAAAATAGATCAGGCATCATGTCCAGTGTTTTGCTGAGAAGTAGCCTTTCCCACCTCTTGTATACATCAGCATCAAGAATATCTTTAAGAATTTCAGGTGCTATTGCAGCTTTGCATTCATGGTTTGGACAAAGCAGTTGCAAGACAGACCCAGATTTGATGTGCATTTCACAGTGCAGTTTGAGACACTCCACACAACAGAAATGGTGACATTCATCAAACCAGCAAAATTCTTGTCCTTCTTTTGCCTCAAAACAGATTTCACAAATGGGTCTGCCTTTCAAAAAGATATTCAGCAAAGACATCTCCAATGCAGCATCTGAGTATCCATTATTCTTGTGACAGTCTTTAAAACCTTCTCTGCAGATGATGTGGGAGGGCAACTCCAAGAACTCCCACAAAGAATTCTGCAACCAGTCTGCCCAGGTAAAAACTACTGGCTCATAACAGTTTTCCTGCCATAGTTGATCAAGTATTTCTGATAGTTTTTCAATCTGACTGTTACTGAGCCAATCACAAGAAATCATTGCCTGTGGGGGGTCCTTTAGAGGATAAAGGTTCGGAAATCTACACCAAAGATTCATCGGTGAAAGATCGCTGAAATCTCCTTTTATACGAAGAAGTTCTCTCTCTGATTCTTGTTGTGCTCTAGAGGTGGTGGGCTCAATGGAAGAACTTTGAACATCATCGAAATTTGCAGTATCGCCATCGTTGTCAGTTTGAGCATAATTGTCAAAATTATCTTGAACTTTGAATTCTTCACAGGGCTGCTCTTCGTCGATCACTGCTTCGATCGTGACTTTCTCATATGGATGGCGAACATTCAAAGTTATAGTGAATTCGATACAAGTATTATTATCTTGGTCATATTCTTGGATCAAGTGGAAATTCTCTTCGTAGATCGACTGTAGAGCAAGGACTTCATCACCCTTGCGAAATGAATTCCCAACTTTCTGGGAATTCTCAAGAATTCCTAGGAATTCTTGAGAATTCCCAACTTTTCTCAACAATTTAACACATGTCTAAAGAAGTGAGAAATTTGAAGTTGGAATTTTTTAGGAATTCTTAGGAATTCACAACTTTTCCCAGCAGCTTTAACACTTGGCAAGGAGGTGTGACTTCTAAAGCTGGGAATTTCTAGGAATTCTAAAGAATTCTCAAAGTTATAACTTGTCAGTTGATTCTAAATTGAAAACGTCTGCTTGGACATGATCAATTGAATAATGTTAATGGACACAACAATTTGTGTTAATTCATCAGATTTTAAAGGAACATAGAAAACCAGAGAAAAAACATAATTGCACTAGTATCTAAGACTAAATAAGTTTAAATAAGTACTGTTGTTAACTTGAATCAAAATTCAACTCAGACATAGAAGGAATGTTTTAACTTAATGTTGTGTCAGACTTGTTTCAAAGACTTTTTTGTAGAACTCTCTAACTTGGATTTTTTGATTCAAGCAAGTTTGACCTGTTTGGATTTAAGATTTAAACACTTTTTGAGTGTTCAATCTTTTTGGTCAGCAGTTAACAGCAGAATCACCCAATCATTGACAAGCATTTAGTCATGTGATCACATTCAAATGCTTTTGGCGGTCATTCATACAAACACAACATAACTGTTTGAAATCACGCATGAAATGGCTTGTATTTTAGTCTTTTCACAACCATAATGGAGCAGAAAAAGTATAACAACAATTCTAATTCTAAAGTAGTTGTTTTGGGAAAACTCAGAGCTATAAATAGAGTGGCATTTGACTGGTTTCTCAAGGAATCATCGTGAAGTAAGTTATTGTTACTCTGCATGCTTGGATTCTACAATTTAAACAAGGACCAAGTTGACATTCTGAATCCTGTCCTTGAAGTATGATAGTTTTCTTGTCCTTACTTTGAAAGGATAATATATTTTTTGAACTTAGATATCTCTTGAATGATGTTTATGGAACATTTCTGACTTTGTCAGTTACTCAAGTTGATGTTTCATTGTAGATTTATAATATTGTGAAAGACTTTGAAACAATTTTAACTTTAAGTAAACTGCTGTCTAACTGCAATGTAACTAGAGAAGTGTTATCTTCAAGTATTTGAGTTTTCTACAGCCAAAATGAAGTTACAACATAGATAGTGAATATCTAGATTTTGATATTAAACACTTTATAAGGCACTAAGCTTGTTTGTATGCTAATTTTAAAGAAATCCTTAGAATTCCCAGGAATTCTTAGGAATTTTTGTTTGTAGATTCCAATCCGCTGATTCCTAGGAATTCCTAGGAATTCTTGAGAATTCTTGCTCCTAGATTCCAACCAATTTATTCTTAGGAATTCCTAAGAATTCCTAGGAATACGGTCCCAAAATACCGTGAAAAATCACACCTCCATTCCTAGGAATTCCTAGGAATTCCAAGAAATTCTTAAGAATAGATTCTTAGGAATTCTTAAGAAATTCCTAAGAATTCTTAGGAAATTTCCAACTTTTTTTGCAAGGGCAGTCTGCTCGATGAAAGCGTTGTCAAGAGTTTCGTCCAAACAAACCGCCATGGTCGATCTAACAACGTTCCTTTTAGATAGTAATGTCGAGAATGAACACGAGAAGTAGGTTCTTTAGTTCATAAAGGGTATAATCTGATGCAACTTCACTGTCATACATTGCACCACAAATTGAAAATATAAACATCTTACCCACTGGGGTAGGGTACGTAGGTAGAATGCCTGACAGTTGAACGACAGCCTAAGCCAGTAATGAAAGTAAAATTAAATGTGGCGAACAAAACAACTCTTTCAATCAACCATTTAAATGGTGTAAATCTCTTAGTCAAATTTGCATAAGCCAAATTTCGCTCTCAAATGTTAGTGCGTGACTCTTACGTCAACCGTGATTGCGTGACCAACAACCCAACCAAATGCCACGAAGCGTCCGCTGCATGGTTCTTTCTGAACGTACCGCAAACCTTTGTTCAGGCTTTTGTTCTTGGTTAGCTTCGTTCTATTGTATTGTAATCTATAACTTAGTCTTTTTTAGTTTCAGTTGAATTACGTATACTGTGACCGGTACATGCAGAAGGAACGGTACCGCGTCTGCTCGGAACTAAGAGTTGTTACAATTTAGAGAACGCTTGCTGAATTTAAAGGTAAGTGGTGACAGCTAAATTTTAACTTTTTTTAACGCTTTTCAGGGACATATATACGAAGTGATATAAGACAATATCGGAATTTATGAATTTGCCCGCCACAAATCCGAGCAGTACGGCCCGAGCTCCAACTGAAACTATAATACTTTGAGAGTATGGCATATTTTTCATGGTTCATGACTCAATTTACACTCAGATGATCATTATTTTTACATCGAATGATTTAAATTAAGCTAAACATGAAGTGTAGAATAAGCCTTTACCAGAATCCTCTTCAATAATCTTTCATATTCAAATTTAAAAATCCCTGGAGAACACAAACATTATGATTTGACTAAACAACAGAGTAACACAGGAGGCCCAAACATAATCGATTCACTGTTTGACACTACCGTTCTTCGCACCAACCTGAGTATCAGGCACTCAGGTTACACCCGGAGGGCTCTTCGCACAACGAGATCAACACAAGCCAATGTGACTGCGAACGAAGCTTAATTCATTCTTATTATCATTTTACTGCATGTATCTCGTCATACCCTGGGTAAAATAGAGAGAATAGAGACCCTGGTTCCAGAGCCGATTAATAGGGGTGATTAATAGGAGGAAAGGGGCGAGAGAAGGAAGGAGAAAGGAGAAAAGGGTGAGAAAAAAAATCGCCTCTGGTGTAAACCGTTGGGAATCTCACTTCCATGCTAAGCTCTAGTACAGAAATTGAACCTCAATGATGATTGGCTAACATACTCGTTATAATATAATATATTCTTCTCCTCTCTCTTCGCCCTCATCTACCACCTTCTTCTTCGCCCCCTTTCTCTCCATTAAATCGCCTACGTTTACGGCGAATGGCAACCGTCAAACGGTTAACCATAAACGTCAATCTTAAGTCTCTATTAAGCATCACGTAAACGGTAAACGTTTACGCAGACGGCAGGGAGGAACACGTAAGTTCCTTTTTCGCGCATTGCGCGGCGCATTTTGCACTCAAACGTGAGAGTAATTTCTAGCATTAACGTCCTACTTGAAATGACTCGGATTTACGAAAAAGACGATGTCACGTGATTCACGTTGCCGCCTGGCGTTTCCCGTTTACATGATGCTTAATCTCTCTATTTTGCGTTTGCCGTAAACGTGCAAAGTCGTGCAACTTCAAGCGCGAAAAAATCAGACCGTATGATTCTCTTTGCCGTGTGCTGTTTCCCTTGTACGTGAAGCTTAATTAAGCTATTATCTTGGAAGAATCGCTCGCCAGCGATTATCGACAAAAGGTACCCGAGCCATATCTCTGGCAAGCTTCTGGCAACCAGGGTACCCTTCTCAATTCCCAAGGCAGTTTTTAACCCACTTGTTTTTCTTCTCTCTATAAAGCCATGTCAACCCTTGATGGTAGAACACGAATTGCAGCTTCTGACGTTTTTCTTATTGGAATAAAACTAACCAGACACGTGCTAATCGCTGTTGCTAAGACACTTGAATGGTTTATCAAGTTCGTCTTGAATTTTGCCCTCTATTTTATCAATGCCTTGGAAGCCGTCATAACCGTGGTCTTACAGGCGTTGAAGGTAGTCAAAGAATTCATCAAGGTGCTGTTTAGTTTTGGGACACTGTTTTACCATGTAGGACGCAATCTTGGGTCACTAGGGTCCTTTATGTTAATGCTAAGTTTAATGACTTATGTTTTATTCTGGAAAGAAAGTGACGTACTTGACATGGTATCCCGCTCAAGTTTTAACATCATCCGTGTTGTCTGCAGTATTGTTTGGGTTATTGTGCTGCCAATAATTCTTGTGTTTGTTATCATACGTTTAAAAAGAACGCTAACTCGGCTGATCAATACCTTAGTCCTGGAACAAGTGAGTCAAGGAATGAACATTGAAGGGTTTGTTCTACCAGAAACTCGTAGCAAAAATGTTGACAAGAGCACAGGTATATGTCAAAGTTTACCCTGCTCTTCGTCTCAGAAAATCGACCAAGGAACTCAAATTGATTCCTCTGGAAAAGAATTTGAAGAGAAGGGTCCGAGAAATTCTGGCGAAAAGGACACGGAAGAAGAGGAGATGGAACAGAGTAGATCGTCTGGAGAGAAAGAGAGAGGACGAAGACGATCCTCGAGTGAGGAAGAGAAGGGACGAGAAAGACGGGGAAAAGGAAAAGAAAGAAGAAAAATTAAAATCTGAAATTGTTTTTTTTTTCTCGTTTTCTAAGGACAGTTCTGTCAGCATAGTCAGATTAGATCCCTCTATATAGGGGTTAGATGGGGTTGGAATCCAATCCTAGGAACATATATGGGGTTTTCATCTTACATTTTACAACTATTAAAAGGTCATATGATTCCAATCCTCATTAAATCCAACAGATCTAGTGGTCAGTAAAGCGAAGATTCAGTTTACAATGTTTTAAACAGGAGAAATGGCATAAAAATTGAACATTTCAGCTAAGGGATGGTATGCTATACTGTCCATTTCTTTCCATCTAGATAGAGTCTTCTGTACTACTGAATTAGAAATGAATACTCGATATACATCTATTTCAGGTTCATAACATGGTATATGGGATTAGGGATCAGCCCCAAATTATGGCCAGGATCAGGGATATGATCAGAGGCCAGGGCTCAGGGATCAAATGGGTGGGATCGAGGATCAGGGACATTGGGTCGGGATCAGGGATCCGCTCAGTTTTTTGCACCAAGGATTAGGGATAAAAAATTTCTAAAAATATGGACTCAGGGATCAAAATTTCCGTAAAAACCCGGGATCAGTGAGACGAAAATGTACCATGTTACGAGCCTGTCTATTTTTCTGCAATTTCTCTGGAATTCAACTTGTTTACTAATATTGAGGTGCTATTCATCTGTTCACTTTTTATTTCATTTTGCTATTCCTGTTATCCTTAAGGGTATTCAGCTTTCTCGTCTCCACAGACTGCGCTATTGTCGTCCTGGGGAAGGCATCACGCAGGGCTCTGGGTCAATCCAAAGAGGGATGTTTTCTAATTGACTGAAAATTTTACAAAAAATACGGAAGCCAGATTTTGTCTGATACTGGTGTGCAGAATATTTTTTTGTAGAGGTTCCCACTGTAGGACTTCTGGTCAACATTCAAACTAAAAGAGCTAAATCGAGCTGAATTATGAATTATGCCAATGACTTTCGGCGAAGGAAAAGAAACAAATGGAAAACAAACAAAGAGGAAAGTCTGTCGGTTCGATCCGTTCTTCGAAATAGAAGCATGCATAGAGCGGGGTTATGATCAAAATATCGTTCAAAATTTGATTTAATTAGCTAAAACTTTACTGAAAGAATCTCAAGACATGCAACTGCTGGTTTATTTGTTTTCGCAAAATTCCGGTTGATGTTTGCCGAGTTTCCAACCCATTCATGCACTGAACTCAAAGCGACTGACTTTTGCTCTTTTATTAGAATCGTCTTGAAATTTTATGGTTATTTTTTTACGTAGTGATGTAGAAAGCTTATTACTTATTTGTAGTAATAACGTATCGTAAATGATGGACTTTGGCCGTGGGACTGTTTTGAAGAGGGTTTATAAAGCCCAAATGGGTCTATCGAGTGTTTTATACTACATTACTGAACTGACAAAATAAAACTGAAGAATAAATTGTAAAACATTTGTTCTGGATGGTAAAAAGTTGTTACCCGCGTTGCGTGACGTAACGTTTGTATGTTTGATTGACGTAACAGAAGTGCAAAGTACCGAGTCAAATTTTGAAATCGCGAGTCGCGATGCAACAGTTTTCGCTGTAACGTTTACAGTTTAGAAGTAGTGCAGGAATATAGTGCACAAATAGTGCAGAATTGTTCAGTTTTTTGCTACAAGCATGAAAATTGGCTTAATGATAGATAGTTCCTGATGTAGCGCCACGCCCAAAAATCAATACTTCCAGTTTTACACCAGTGGAATTACAGCCAATATCGTTGCATCGCGACCAGTAAATTACAAATTTTGTTTTGATTTTGGGTTTTTCTGAGCCTTCAATCAGTTTGGGGACGGAGCTGCAAGACATTTATAATATATATTGTGGACGCAGGCTATTGTGTAATACCCTTCTCTCATTGCATGGTTCAACGTTGGTGTATACCGCGTATATCCTGCCACCAGCCTCACTATAGGTAGTATTGGGTTAATGGTTACCAGTAGCAACTCCAGCTAAGCTGAGCCTTATACGTGATCTGAATCAGTAATAGTCACGTTGAGAGGCTTCAGTTCAATGTTTTATATTTATTATATATATATATATCCTTTTATATTGTTTACAAATTATTGACCCCTATCGTTTTATTAAATTTTTCGTACTTTTAAATATAATAATGTATTTTTATATTCAGATTAGTTTTATATATTAATTGTATAAGGACGAGTAAGTTACAGCATGTTTTTACTTGATACAACTTTTTCAAAAAGCGTTGTCGGCGAAAGGTCTAAAGCCTACGTGAATAGCTCGAAAGGGATTATGGGTACAAATTACTAAACATAGAAAAGGCACATGAATATCAACACAACAATTTAGGACTATCTTGCTTCTACCTTATACAACAAAGAACTTGAATTGTTGATGTTAAAAGTCAAGTCTCGAATGCGGTTTTGAAACTACCCATACTCCTTTTCGGTCTAGTCGCGTAGGCTTTAGGCTTCTCATCCGACAACCTTTTTTGAAATAGGTGTATTTCGAGCACTATCCACCGCTCATCATCATCAGGAGTGACAAGAACTCGTGGTATTCTGATTAAAATTAAAGAATTTTGCAACATATCTTCGAATTCCCAGTTCCGCCCCCGCTTTGAGTGTTATCCTTGCAGAATTCAAGGTCATCTCCAATAATACTAACAATTTTGCCATTGACATTGCCCTTGATGAAGAAATTCCACTCGCTTTTAAAAATACCAAAGAAATAGGTAACCTCGTTATATTCTTGCATTTTTACGTCGTCGCTATTCTTTCTTTCGTATTCTTCAATTGATTTCTGACCAGCTTCACTTTGTTGCTTTACATATACGCGAGCTACGACGCTGTATCCTTCATTCTCTTTCAATATAAGATTAACGTCGTCAAGCTTGGCCTGCATATTCTCCACTTCTTTGCTTTTCCCATCCAGATGATCCTTGTTGGCGTGGATGACTATGGGTTTGTTTGGATGGTTCTTGTGAGTTGCTATGAAAACTTCACATCCGCTAAGGCGAGTGGTGTAAAAGAGAGGCGCCGTGTCTTTATTCAGGATCATGTAGGAGCTCTCACGTTCCATTTCAGGTAAATATAATGCCTGGTATTTTTGTTCTTTGGCGCACTTTCCAGAGGTCTTTTTTCGGACTGTGGTTTCTACTTCATCTATATTTCCTTCTTTTGACACGACAAACACCCAGTCTCCCTCCATCACATCGTTCTGATAGCTAACGTCAGTAACACCTACGGAATAACAGGTTTTACTTGGGGTTAATTTAACGACTGTCCCATGTTGGCTTTGGTTTTCAAGCATATCTGCGTCGCACTGACGTCCAAACTGTACTCTATTTTCGATTGGTTTGCAGGGCTGTAAAACTACATCTTTAAATTGTTTGTTCTTTGTGATTCCTCCTTCAGGACAATACGTCTGGTCATATGATTGACACCTTGGTACCAGGGCCACAAATGCAAGGAAGACGAAAACTGGAACACTCTTCATCTTGGAGACAAATATCTTTACCTGTTTGACACAAAAAAACTATAATTTATCTACCAAACCAAAAAACGCCATCCGTCCATACCCGTTCATCCATCCATCCATCCATTTATCCATTCATGTTCTTTTATATACAGTCTAACGCGCATTATGTAATAATTGATATATTTTGCGCGCTCTGATTGGCCGAGAACCATGTGTGATTACAGCACACAAGATGACATTACGCGCACTCTGACAAGCTGAAGTGTTTTGACAAATATTATTTAACAATTATTATTTAGTCTTCTCGATGCGCATGCTCTGCAGATCAGCCGAAACTTGTGCTCCATCAGAGAACGGAGCACAGTTTTGATGTCAGCAGCGCGAGTTCGAGCCGTGCGCGGTTTCATTTTTCGTATAGCGGCAATGGAACTTTTTTCCTCGAATATTTACTTTAGCAAGTACATAATGAAACAAATTTAATCGGCCTTTTCCGTGCTCCGTTCAGTAATACAGCACACGGAAAGTGTGCGCCTACGGCTGGTGATCTCTTACACTTCCTCCGTGCTCTTAGCTCTTCCTAGGTGCTGTATTACTTACTGAACGGCACACGTAAAATGCTGTTCTATATGCTTTATTATGTATTTGATAGATTGTGAAGTAAATATTCAATGGAAAAAGTTCGATTTTCCTCTTGAAAAGGCGCGCGCGCTGTCGAGCTCGCCTTGCTGACATCGGAATTGTACTCCGTTCTCTTATAAATCACAGTTTTCAGCCAATCAAAGCGCGCGCGTATTGAGGTTATATAATGAATAAAATATACAGATTCCATTTTTCCGTGAATTTGTACTATAATCGGATTCGAGGCACAGAAGACATCAAAATGTGAAATTTGAATATCAATTTTGTCAAAAGCGATCTATCACCATAACTAAAATGAGAAATTTTAATCTTAATTTTTACCAAACGTGATTTATCACAATAACTCTAAACAACTTTTAATCTTATAGTTTGCAGCTTACCTTACGAAAAGACGTGTCGAGACAAAAATATTTTTCTTGCTATAAGTTAGCACAAAGACCACCTTGTCTTCAAATGTGCGAGAACACTGCTACTGTACAGCTATATCATTCTTTTTGAGATGAATTATTAAGTTACAAGTTTACACCAATCACAACTCTACAAGACCTAATTATCAATAGATGAGATAACTTAGAGAGTCATTGATTGGTTGATGACAACAAGTATAAATGCTAACAATTAGATAAAAAATTCACTTTTTAACTAAAAGTCCTGCATTAGTGACGCAGTGGGGGTTTTGCAACAGATTGATTGACTTTTGAAATTGCTTGACACGTATATATCACATTAATTGAGTGTTAACTTCAATTCCTGATTTTGGTACTGGTGCTAAGAAAAATATCGAAGAACCTAGCTACAACCCTAGTTTATGTATCATGCACCTTAGTTGCTTATTGACAAAACAAAACAAAGCAAAACAAAACAATTAAAACAAAACAAAACCTAGGAATTGACGAGTGTCGATATATTACGTGAAGTCATCTGCCCGTCAGCAGCAAAAACAACTAAAAAATTAATTGACCTGTTGCAAACCCCTACTGTGTTACTAATGTATTACTTTTAGTCCAAAATATGTGACAATTAATTACTTATTCTAAACGAACGGCTGGAGATCGTAATATAGTCTTTCATTTTAAGAGAAATGAGAAACCAGAGAGAACGACGAAACGGGACGTCAGTTAATTGATCATGACGAGTTGATCAGTTGATCATTACGAGAGAATGAATATAAAAACAATTAATTTGCACAAATATCCCTGGTGCAACTCAATTATCCCATTTTCTATATATAGAAAACGCTAATCAATTTATCTGTTGAATTAATTAAGTAAGACTTAATTAATCACCTTAATCACCAGCGTGTCGTCCTAATTGTGATCAACTTGTGGACGACTTTCACAAAGGCCCCGCCACACGTATACTTTTTATGCGTTTAGGCCTTCCGTCCACACGAAGACGATGAAAACGCTCACCGAAAACACATACTTTCGAAAACGCTCTTCAAAGTGGATAGTTTGAAAACGCTGTTCGTGCGTCAGTCCTGTGGACACCCGAAAACGCATACTTTCGAAACCGCTGACCTCATGCTTGTTCAATGAAGCGTTCACCTTTGTTAAGGTAGTTCCGGACCCTTGCTACTACGCATTCCCCGCGCGCATTCGAGCGCGCGCTTTTATTAGAGAGCATTGCTATTACCGTGGGGAGTCTGGGCACTAGTAAGCGAGCGATTGAAAACGTAGAAACTCAAACTTAAGTAGAGAAAAATTATATTATGTCATCCAAATATCGGAAAAACTTTAATCAAGAAATCTTGTACACTATGTAATATAGGTATTTAACCTGAAACTTTTAAATTTAATTAATCTTATCCATCGAAAAAGCCGGCGAGAAAACCGCTAAAATGGGTGATATTTGGTGTTCGTTTTCGGTGTGTTTTCTCTTTTTTGCTTTTATAAATCTTGAAATAATACGGTGACCCCCTGTTTTTTTCTTTTAATTCAAGAGAGTACTTATCATTTTTTTGATTTAAAAAATAAAAATACAACTTCATTGATTGGATTGTCGTAAATTTTCCACATTTTTACAGTCCGTACACGATTTAGGAGCGCGTAATTGGGTAGGAATTTGATTCTAGAATGCCCTTTTAATCATGTTTGCAACTCATCAAACAATACAATACGATTACAACTGCTAGATAAACCCCACATCTATCTTTTGAAACAGTCAAGGCGTTTCTCGGAAGAATTTTGTTCGCATTCTTCAGACCCTATGGATTACGTACATTTTGCAAAAAATCGCGGAAAATCATTGAAAATACCACCTTTTACGACATCGTATAGCTCAGAAACCAATACGGTGACCCCCTCTTTTTTTCTCGGTTTTTGAATTGCCAAACAATTATCTTTAAATGACAGGATTTTAAAGGAAATTCATTGATTAAATCTAAGACTCCAGAACTACCTTAAGGAGCGTTTTCGAGTTTTCAAACGAAAATCTATGTGGTCCGCGTGTCGGCACAGCCCTAAAACGTTTCGAAAACGCTCACCGGATTCGTATGGAAATGTTTCAAATGAAAACGCATACATGTGGACGGGGTCTAACTTTGCTGCTTTTGTACGTACACTAGCTAACTTTGTATATATCTATTTGCACAAACTTTGGCCCTTTTAAAATCATCGAACCTAGAAGATGAGACCCAAATGGCTCCTGGGTCCACTAATGAGACATGGATTTCCATATATTTTATCTATGAATTCGCTACATAATCGTGTTTGGAATACCAAGAATTTGTTTCAGTCGCTGTTTGAGACGTTCACGTACACGCGCTTCTTTAAAATCATCTAATCATTTTCAAAAAATCACACTTTCTCGATTTTCTCGAAAATCCGTCGATTTTTTTTATGTGCTAGTGACAGCAAGTTTAGAACTTCCTCAAATAATCTAATAATGCAAAATTTGGAAATGGAAAAAATAAATCGGAGGCCGGTAGGTCGAGTTTGCTCCAAATTCTGTGCTCTACGTCGTGAATGCAAGTCGCTAATCAACAGTAATTATAACGATTATATAGACACTCTTCAAGCGTCACTTCACGAGAATCCAAAAAGATTCTGGTCATATTACAGAAGTAAAAGGAAAGTAACTTCAGTACCTGCCACCGTTAAATATTGCGGTCAGTCTCTACGTACTTCAGTTCGTCAGGCTGAGGCGTTTAATCAGTACTTTTTTACTGTTTTTACGCCTGATCCATCACCCTGTGAGAACTCTATTCTGCCTACTCAATTGGACTCGGATGCAATGTTATCTGCCATCTCATTGACCGTTCCTGAAGTAGAATCATTGCTACGTGGCTTAAATATCAGTAAAGCCTATGGCCCTGACAGTCTGCCGACTCGTATCTTGGTTGAATGTTCATCGGAACTTGCTCCCTCAGTATGTAAACTATTCAATAAATCTCTTTCTTCTTGCGCACTACCTAAATTATGGAAAGAAGCATTGGTTATACCTATCCACAAGAAAGAAGACAAAGAACTAGTTGAAAATTACAGGCCTATTTCCTTGCTCTGTATCCTATCCAAAGTGCTTGAAAGATGTATTTTCAACAGGTTAATTAACCATCTAAGCAGTTCCTTATCTACTTGGCAACACGGATTTCTGAGTGGCCGTTCGACAGTCACTCAGATGCTTTGTTTTCTTCACAGAATTGGACAGGCCCTGGATAACTCACTTCAATCTGATATTGTTTACTTAGATCTGACCAAAGCATTTGACACTGTTTCTCACTCTCTTCTTTTACAGAAACTCGCAACTGCCGGTATTAATGGTTCTTTGTTCCAATGGTTGACAGATTATCTCACAAACAGGTCCCAGAAAGTGTTAATTAAAGGCGCAACATCTTCGTCCTTACCTGTTCTCTCAGGAGTACCTCAGGGAAGCATTCTGGGGCCATTGCTCTTTTTATGGTATATCAATGACCTGCCTGATGAGTTATCTAGCTCTACTATGGCTTATCTCTTTGCCGATGACACCAAGTTGGCCCGTATCATCCACTCTGAGTCTGATATAACTAACTTTCAACAGGATATTGATAAAGTGTTTGACTGGTCTACTAACTGGCGCATGAAGTTTAATCTCAACAAGTGTGAAGCTGTACGTGTAACTCGAAAGAAATCTCCATTTCAAGGCTCCTATTATATTGGGAATCACGTTGTCTCTCAGGCTGACACCCAAACCGATCTTGGTGTTGTTGTCAATACCAATCTTAAATGGAGTTCCCACATCTCTTCCATATCATCCAAAGCCAACAAAATGCTGGGTTTTCTGTATAGAACATCGGACCCTCGTTTTGGACTAACAGTTAAGCGTTCTCTGTATCTAAGCCTGGTGCGATCGTATCTTGGATATGCTAGTGAAGTGTGGACGCCTCTACACATTGGTGGTTTACGAACAATTGAGGGAGTTCAACGTCGAGCAACAAAGTATATTTTAGGGTACCCAGACGCCCTTATTCCTTATAAAGAAAGACTTATTAAACTGAACCTCTTGCCAGTGTCATACTGGCATGAAATTAGAGATTTAGTATTTTTCTTTAAGGCCATTAACGGCATATATAATATTGATATTACAGAGTTTATCCAACCTAAAGTAATAGTTAGGTCTACTCGCCATAGCTGTTCATTAGATTATCAGCCTTTGAAATGTAGAACGTCTCTTTTTCAACGTAGTTATTTCAACAGAACTGTTAAGTTATGGAATTCTTTGCCTTCGTCAATAAGAACCTTACCTAGCGTTAATGCTTTCAAAGCAGCATTAGTTAAACACTATAAAAAAGCCCTTATTAATACGTTTGATCAGGATAACGTTTATACTTGGAAGTCCTTGTGTCCAAAGTGTTATTCCACTAGGAATTTAACTAGCTAGCTTTCGCCAGTGTTGTTTCTAATAGGTATTAATTGAACTTATTATAGGAGTTTCTTAAAGTATTGATATATGTTGTTATATAGTGTCAGAATTTATTCATTCTTTTTTTTTATATATATATACCTCTTTTTATCACTATTATTTTATTGGGCTTTCACCTAGTTGGAGCTTGCTCTGTCGTGACTGTCCCTCACTGAGTTTTTTCCTTGCCATTATTAACTTATTATTTCAACCATTTATAATTATCTATCATTATATTTTATGCACTCAGTGGAAGTTGAATAAATAAATAAATAAATAAATAAACCCTCGCCACGAGTCAGAGATACTTTATTTCAAATACGCGTTTTGTCGGCCCTTCCTGTGTTTCACACTGGTGCATAGTGAGTTATAAGTAATTTTTGTAAACAAAAAACACAACTTAGAATTCCTGAAATAGACAGTCGATAAAAAAATGAGCCTAGCATTTACAATGCAATTTCGATGTTTTAACATCATTATCTGATGAGTGTAAAACAAGACAGTCGAACTGTCCACGAAGGGAGTTCCAACGTCGTTTGTACTCCTTCAGTCCAAATTTATTCACGAAGACAATTTTGAAGTTACGGAGCTGAGCTTTCCTTATTTCTCATATATTCAAGAAAGAGCTATGCAACCATAGAATAAAAAAAGAAAGGGAAACAAGTGGTTTTCGTACGAGTGGGAAACTTACCGCGCTGTACCGTGACTGTCTAGAAAAGCATTGTTTCGCAACTGATTCCTATATACCGTAACAGTGCCGCGCGACGTCGACCGTGTAGTATAATCGGCTCTAGAAACTGTTAATTGTAAGGAAAAATATAACTGGCCACGGTTGCACGAAGGAAAATTGAGCCACTATTTTTTATGCTACCCACAATGCAATGGGAGCCTGGATAACGGGGATTGATGTTTGAATCCTATGATGTTGACACTCATGGCGTACAAAGGATGGCGTGTATCTCGGACTCGCTGACACACTGGTTTTGAACTTTCATCCCACCTCCACCCCAGGCCAGCCTCTTATTGTGTTCTTGGGTTGGGCGGTTTATTGCCCTCACCTTCGCAAGGCAATATGTTAATACTGACTAGTTTGATTCAGTTATGTATTTATACCTTTGAGATATTTAAGGAGGCTCCCTATAGTTATAGTGGATACTGATACTAAATGAAAAAGTCATGTTTAAAATCAAGTTTGTTTGCATATTGACAGCTTATAGACCAATTATATTGAAGATTATGAGTTTTAGGATTTGTTGTAAGGGCCATGATCCCATGGATGTTACCATAGCAACGCTACAGCTTCCATAAAAAGGTCCCTTTTTACCAATTAAATTTTAATTGCTCGAAGTTTCCACGGTAAAAGTTGATTTTTTTAAATAATATGAAACTTTGCTTAATTTGTGATTGTATGATCGATTTTAAAAATATTCTGGACATCAGAATATGAAGTATTGTCAAATTTTGGTTTTTCTAAATTGAGAAAAATCTGATGTCAGGAAGTTAGCTAACTTTTGATAGTGGCTGTATGATAATGTGGAAAATAGATTTTGTGAGTTTTAAAAAAGTTCACCGTAGAAAACTTGCGTTTTTACTCATTTTATTGAAACAATGACCTTCCTTAATGCTGACGTCACGTTGCTATAGCAACCTTTCGAGCAATGAGCTTCATATCAAACGGTTCCCTGATTCATGGTCTGTCATATGGTTGGCTGTACGGTTGTCAAAGTATAAATTTGAAGCAGTATATTTCCACTTTTTACCATTGGTATAATGGTCTTTGAAACTATAGTGAGCTACCTTAATAAACTGGCTAGTATGTGATAAATTGTCACATAGCCATTATACCCCCAAACAAGTGTGGATTATTCTGCAATTCCCTTTGCGAACAGAGCTTAGCACAGTTTTCAGTCTGACGAAGAATATTATCCTACATAGGGTGGAAATTGGAGCATTTAAAAAAACAGGAAATAAAAATGGAATGTTAGTGTGTAATAGTTTAACATAGACACAAAAGAAAACAATGGAAATAAGGTCTACTAGTATCCATTAGTCTACTAACTTTTTCACGTTTTTTTTTGCAATCACTCTATAGTGTCATCAAAAAACACATACTAAAGCAATGTGAATATCAACTTTAATCTGGAATTTGAAAATGTAAATTTCTATAATATCAAACAGTATATATGACCTTAGATTTGAAATTCGTCTTCTTTGATACTTAGTGCAAAAGTGCGACTGGATTCTCACGTGATCAGAAAGGCGTTTGTTTTTAACCAAAAACGACCTCCCTAGCAAGGAATTACAGTTATTTCTCTGAGTCGGTCCTAAAATACACATACAGTATTCGCTTTGTATTTACGAGTGAGTAAACGGTATAATAAAACGCTAATAACTGTGGACGGCTTCTGTGACGTTATCAAGTAAAGACTAGTAATGCGAGTGCCCAAGGTTACCGTGACGCCATCAAGGTAAAGACTGGGTGTTGCCAAGGCTTTGACGGCATCAAGCGAAAGACTGTTTTCTTGGCAAGGCGACTGTGACGTCATCAAGTAAAAAGAGCTATTTAGGAAAGCTTTTACTTGTGGTCTGTTTAGAGATTACATCGTCAGTTGGATCTCCGCTGGAAAAAAAAAATTGATAGTTATATCTCAAATTATTAGCTTTCTAATTAACTTTCTAATCTTATTCTCTAGAACACACAAGTGCTCACCCTCATGAATCTCCTTGCTCGTTTGTCGAACAAACGAATGAAAGAACAAACGAACGAAACAAAAAACAAAACAAACTGGAAACAAACGATAGAATTATGTTACTTGTTCACTTGCATAGGGGTTTGTTTTCATACAAATTTTTACAGGGTTTTTCTGGTTTGTTTATTTGTTTGTTATATGTTCCGTTTTTGTAAAGTTAATGACTGTTATCAGCGAGAATTGCCGAATGAATATTTTAAAATCAATTCTTGCTAAATACCTGTTTGCTAGACTCTGTATCCATGTAATTGCATTATTCACTAAATTGACGATCAGATTGGAAGCAATAATGGCATACTCTTGTACCACGGCTACAACATCAGGGACCTTCTCCGTTATGGACTGGCCAACCTTCTCCAACCATGCTATTATAGAATCAAAAAACTCAGGTGCAAGTTCATAGATTCGGTTGGCTAAATTTGTTAACAGCTCGTGTAGTCTGTTTAGGAATGGAGGCACATATGTGAGGAATGTTTCTTGTATTATAAGTAGATAATGGTGAAGTATGGGCCAGTAGATCTTCCAGTAGTGTTGGACCTTACTACTGATTACAGACCAGTATTTGGGTACTTCTGTTTCAATCTAGATATAAATACAAAGATGATGTCAATAACAGAACAACGGAGTCTCGTTTCTCGAAAGACCTGATAACAGGCATAGGTTTACGGGTGCACACAAGCATCTATATATCAAACCAGACATTATATGGACTGAAAGTTGCGCACACTTTGATAAAACCTTTATCGGGAGGTAAATGTATTAGTAAACGGCCCCGATAGGTTACCCGACCTTGTAAGAAACGGGCTCCATAGATCCCACGTCTGAACATACACCAATTTCCAATACATCGGTTCAGTGGTCACACACAAAGCATCCAAGCGAGGCTTCAGGGTACAAAGTGGAATAATCCTTTGTGTGTACCCTGGAGCCTCGCTTTAATGTTTTGTGTGTGACCACTGAACCGATGTATGGAAAATGGTGGATAGAAGAAAGTGGTCACAGAAGAGTTCAACGGGATGACAATCGCTTTGGGCAGATAATATATATAGTATGAGTATTTTAGAAAACTACGACCATAAAGAGCTCAAATTGATTCATTTTTCAAGATAACAAGGGGAGGGGAGTACCAGTCACTAAGAAATTTTGGCGCAATCACATTGATACTTTTTTTATAAAATAGCAAATCACGCATCACGCGTGGGTTCATTCGCGAATCCAGTGACGCACTATTTTGGGCCCAAATCCCGTGTCCCGCGAAACACCTTTGCTACCCTGTTTTCACTGAGGTCTCCACACAACTGACATTTTAAGAAGAAAATCGTTTTTACCTTTTCTAAGATCTCAGGAATTTTCTTACTAAGGTATTTTCTTGCAGGTTGTGTTTGTTCAGCTACGAAGTCATAAGCAATAAAGAACTTGTCTTTGACGTACAAGGCCGCTGGGTCGGCATATTCTCGAAACTGACTGTAATATGCGGGATAGTTCTCTTGTATCCAACTAAATATAACAACAGTATAAGCGTATAGCTTCCAGTAATGTTCACAAAGTATGAACTAAGTAAATAGCAATCGCACATTTCACTATAAACTACAGGGTATTTAGGCAATCAGAGCCCGGATTTAAAGAAAACCATTGATTTTAATCTCAGGTTAGCGCTGTCCTGCTTTCGATGCACCGAGCCCATTATAATTGGTCCAAAGGTTGACATGTCGTCGCTTAGCAACGACTATCGGTTCAACAGTCATGTTGGAGTTCCTACCTGTTTCCTTTATCTAGTCCATTTTTAACATGTCCATATACCCGTATTGCGCCGTTTTCTATCCCGTATTCTTTGGCATAGCGTGATGTTTTGCTTCCTGTCAAAAGACAAGGTAGTGGTTCAAGATTTTACCCACGAGAAATCAACGAAATATATATATTGAAAAGAGCACAAGAGTTTTACGGACATATAGCACCTATTTGTCTCAACATGGGCGGATCCAGAAGTGGTGGGTGGCTTGAAATGGGATGGGTGGGGCGCAAGGGGGTACTAAACTAGCCACCCTTCAATGCAATGCAATCATTATCCCTCTGTTATGGCAGGACACCATACATTTCTTTGTAATTTTGGCAGAGTTTGAATGCTCATAACATTGTCTCTATTTTTTATTAAGTCAAACATGCTCACACTTGGTCAGCAGGCTTGTTGTATGCTACTCTCTCATGTGATGGGGTATTGTTTTCTGGAACCTTAATTAAGTTGTTTTTACAAACTTGGACCCCGTCCCTTGCTCTTTTTGTTACCAGCCAATTACAAATCCTAGATCTGCCCTTGTATTATCACAAGAAAAAACTACAATCGAGGCGGAGAACACACATAATATTACAAACTAAACAAATACCTTGATATCCGTTGTGTTTGTAGAGATCAACAGTAATAACACCAATCAAAATAATTAACAAAAGTTTCAAAATGCGTCTAATAGAAAAAAATGACGTCTGACTTTTGGTTTTCTCCTCTGCGACCTGCAAATGTACAATGGTAAAACAGTGTCAGCAGGGTAGAGTATAGTACGGTATGGTACGGTACGGTAGGGGGATGGTACTGGATGATGGCTTACAGGTGAGGATGCGATACGGGATATAGTACGGTAGGCTACGGTAGGATAGCTTACGAAAGGGTAACGGTACTGAACGGTAAAGGGTACGGTGATGCGGCATACAGCTTTCGGCGAGGGAAACAGTTACAGTTAAGGGTACGATACGAGCTGAAAGCAGGTTAACGAAATGGTACCACAAATGAAACCGTTAATACGATACTAAGATACGCGATACGATAACAACTATACTGGTACAAATACTGTAACAAAGTCCACTGGTGTGAAATGAGTTCGTTAACTTGTGAAAAAGATTGGACACCGATATTCTGTCATGTGCTTTACTTTTCATCCACAACGTATGAGAAAAACGTAGAGTTCCAATCAACTTATTTAGACGAAGATAGAGTAGCACTAGCACTCTTGCTACTACTTCCCTATTATGACTACTCTATCTCATGTACACGGGCCGTTACATAGATTCCTACGCTGTCGTGTTAAGTCTTCAGTATCATGCAACGCTAATGGGACACTACTCCCTGACCGACGTCCTGTCCTGTGTCAGGGAGTGTTGCGTGACGAGGGAGTGTTGCGTGACGAGATTAAACACGGGGCTGCGTAGGCGACTACTGCAAACAAGAACAGCTGACAGCTTGGGTTTACTAGCCACTATTAACATAATGTGTTGATTTGAAACTACAGCAGGTAGCTTTGCAGGTCCGCGGACAGATATGCAAATAACAACTGATTAAGAAGAAAATAAACCTAACGAGACTCTCAAATACAACTTTTGTATCTCAAATGATTCAATCTTATTCTTGAGTGGTTCTCATCCCGAAAGTATGACTCAAGGAGTCGGGTCTGTGTCACTGCTAAACCGGGAAGTGATTTGTTTTCATATCGTTGAAAAAGCTTATCGAAAATCCTTCTATTAACGGTCAGTGAGGCCCAAAAAATGGTGAAAAAGGGTTACAAATCGGTCATGATCAAGTAAATGGGCGGATGGTTTTAATGAATACTGAAGTACCATATTCTAAATGTTTGTCTATGGCTGCTGTAGCAAAATAAGAAATTCAGAGATAATTAATGGTAGTTGAATTACTGCCAAAGCCACAAATGAGAAAACAATATTGCTTGACGGTATAAACACTTCAAAATATTCCTTGAAAGAGCGATAAAAGGAATAGAAAGCGTTAGTTTTCGGTACTAATTTGATAGTAAAATGTAAATTATAGATTTTTAATGCCACAATTTACAAAATTGTGTAAAATCTGTAAAAACGATGTTCAACGCAGTCTATATGTTAACCATTTCAAATACGAGAGTTAAACAAAAAAATAATCTTGGTATTATTAACTTTTTTCACTTGACTTGGCAGTGGACTAAGTCAATATCACTGCACAATACGATATATTGAAATTGAAACTGAAAATACAGAGTGATTCTCATTTGACCGTGAAAGAAAAATGACTTATAGTTTGTACTAGTTTAAAAGAACAAAGAAACAATGGCTTTAGAGTCTACTACCAACTATTAGTTTGTCTATTCCTTCATGGTCAAATGAAAACCACTTTATAATAAGCATGGGCTCTCATAGTATAAAGCCCACCATTAACTATATTTAATTACCTGCTCGTCAGTAGACATTTTAGCAGCTATAAAACTTTTCTTTCTAAGCCCTTTCGATCTAGTTCACAAGTGTAGGCGCGTTTGTTTTTCCACTTTTAACGTGCTCAAATTTACGGTTGGCAATACGAGCAGTACCAACGACGCTTCGAGTTGACTGGATTGTGTGAGTTAAGTGTTTCTATTGTTTAAATACTCGAATACGATTGGCTAGAATAACAAAGGTCATGTTTACTATTGTTTGGGTGTCGAGTACATTTAGAATGCTACCTGTTTTCAAGAATATCAGGCTCCAGGACATCTGGGTTTCGCTCATCCACTTACAAATAGACATGCGTAGAAGTTACCTTACGATCGTCTTTCCAAAAAGTTCACTTTTAAGACTTAAAAGTCTTAGAGCGGTTTTCGTATGAGTGGGAAACTTACCGCACCGTACAGCGATTGTGTCAGTGCCGTAATGTCTATAAAAACATTCGAAACTCCTTTCATAACCACAATGTGCAGTGACCATGCTGTTTTCCCAGTTATACTAAATCTGCTCTGAAATGGCAGTACTATAAAAGAAACACACAACTACCAGGATAGTAGATTGGTGATGTCAGCTTGGAAGCCTTTGTGAAAGGAGTTACTATAAGCTAAGTGTCCATACTATGTCGCTATAGCCTGTGAAGGGTATGTCGCTACAGAGTTTACGTTCAAGATTTGTAAACGCGTATTTTTCTCCGTTTTTGCGCCTAAGAAAAGAAAAACGCCGTTTTTACGTTGACGGAATGCCCAACCGTAACAAAATAGGTGCGTTTCCAAATGTATCCGCATTAGATGAGCCATAAAAGGCCATGGCAGTGTTTACGTAGAATGAAGCTAGAGACATATTTTAGTATTCGTTTACAAGGTCATACATGCATGAAAATCTTGTTGTTTTTGTTATTGCTGTTGTTATTGCTGTTGTTGTTGTTGTTGTTGTTGTTATTGCTGCTCAGCTGCTGTTGTTGTTATTGTTGTTGTATTAGGTTGTTGTTGTTGTCATTGTTATTGTTGTTATTGTTGTTGTTGTTATAAGTTCATTATACATAAAATAAAAATGAGTGCGTAATGTATGTGGACCACGGGGAAAATATGTACCGTAAGTTATTGTGACGAACAAAGGGTAGGAATAAAACAAAGTGAGCCCTAATCTTACCTACTTATGTATACCAAACCACAGACGAGCCTTAGGGCCCATTCACATGAGAGAGGGTGCCCCTATGTAGTAGGGATAACTCTTTTGTTTTGTGTCCCTCAGGGAAAAGAAAGCAAAAGAGTTATCCCTACTACATAGGGGCACCCTCTCTCATGCGAACGGGCCCTTTCTTAGTCGTATGGCATTTACAATGTAGCAATTTTTATTATCATAATAACGTGTGTTCGTTCAGTTTTAGAGAACATTTCGTATGACTGTGAAAACGGTACTGTCACGGCACGGCACAGTTACGACACGGGCACGGCACGGTAACAGCAGGCATTTCGAATGTTTTTATAGACAACACGGCACTGACATGGCCATGGCACGACGCAGTCCGTTTCACACTCATACGAATTTGCTCTAGCAGGCGTTGAGAAACTACTTACGTGACAGGCCATCACGCAATCCTCATAGCCAGCCTGCAAACAAAATTACACATACAGTGTCATTATCTAACGCCTCCTTCTGTGTTCCGTGAACCTGCATCCTTGTACAGTCCTCCACTGCCATCAGAACGAAGCTTACGATTTGTTGAAATAACAATAACAAATGACAAGTAGAACAAAACGCATTGCTCAGCACAATCTACCCATTCTTACCCTGGGAGAAAAGAAGTTTTTAAGTGAGAATGTTTAAAAATCCCTCAGCTCGCAGGGCAGCACATTTTTCGTTTTTGTTTTTCAACATCACAAGCTTCGTTATAACGGTGGTGGTCGATCCTCCTTGTACCATCATAGTTGTCTAACCACGAGATCAAAAACTATTTTCGGCCCGATAGCTGAAAGACTCTTGGAAATGTGGATGCACCAACGCGATTCTACCGCGCTGACAACCATCTCCACAACGTATCTCTCTCTCGTATCTTATATTGGTATACTTACGAGGCTTTTAGCTTTATCCTGCTGACTATTGAATACTTGGAAGGTAGAAATAAGTTTAGCAAACTTGTCTTTAGGCACCTGAAACCAATTAATTCAAATAGATAAACTGCTGAAGGTTTGGCCTAAAGGTGCGGTGATACGAGCAACAAAATCGTGCAACTTGTCGCGCAACATTGTTCACTGCAAGTTGTAGGGCGATGTGCTCGTATTACCGCCCCGCGCGCAACTTGTCACGCATCAAAAACATCTATGTTGCAGGTTGCGGCTACTTGTTGCAAAAAGTAGAAAGTGGTTTTACTTTGTGCAACAAATTTTTGCAACCTGCAACATCGATTTTTGTTGCGTGACAACATCGCTCCACAACTTGCAACGCAACAATGTAGCGCGACAAGTTACATGATTTTGTTGCTCGTATTACTACACCTTAAGTGATTTTTTTTTTGGAAATAGGAAATGGAATTATTTTAGAAATGCAAAGTCCATAGACTGCGAGCAGTGCCATCTTTCCATCCCGACTCAGTAAACACGAATTTTTAGAATACTTGGACGAGCGGAAAATGAGGGCTCTTTCATGAATTCTGAAAAACCAAGAGACCATAATACTAAGAGAGCGAAACTCAGTATTGATGTCTGTGCGATGTTCGCGGCGACTAAGGCTATTTTTAGTAACTTCGCCATCGCGCGCGCAAGGCCCTCAACCAATAGAATTTGCTTTTTGGCGTGCGCGCGGAAGGGACCGTTTGAATTCTATTGTTTAAGTGCCTTGCGCGCGCGATGGCGAAGTTACTAAAAATAGCCTTAGCCGCCACGAACATGGTACAGACATCAATACTGAGCTTCGCTCTCTTAGTATTATGGTCTCTTGGAAAAACTCATCTTTCTCGAATCTGGAGGATATGCATGGTGGGACTGCCTGCATTGATACCATGTAAGACCACTTGAGAATAATGAAAAAAAATTCAGAAAAGTCATTTTAGCCATTTTCCTGGGTAACTCTTCAAAGAGTTCTGCAGCCTTAATGCATAAGTGACCACTTTTAAAAATTAAGGTTACTGACTACGTTGGCAAAAAGTAATTAAATATCGTTTAAACCACAATTTTCTAGAACGAAATTTAATGCTGATCCCAAAAATGAAAAGAAAAAAGGGGGGTCCCGCACTCGTTTTCGAGATAATCAGCATTGTATGAATGCCTATCTCCGAATTTTTGATGCGAAAATCGCTCAACCGGAAGTGAATAGAAAAGAAATTAAGAATTAGGGAAATAACATTTCTACAAAGGCTACAATTATGTAAATATTAGCTAATGGAGTATTCTGCAAAATGGCATAAATACTTTTGATGTGAGAACAGCAAAATACCTTCATTCCTTGGCTTTTGTGCCGCGAGTACCAACCACAATTGTCCTCATGTCGAGCAAAATTTTGTACAAAAATCAATTTTTTCATATGCTAGAATAATTAACTTTTTTTGCAAAATTGATATGATTGAGATTTTTAGGTGTTTTTTTAAATAAACGAAAAAAAAGTATAGGGTCCCGTGCAAAAATGAAGGGTTTTGTGCCTTTGAAGTTGTTAAAAAGGGCTAAAAAATGCTAACCGGAAGTGCCGCCATTTTAAAAATGACGCGTAGCGCGAGCTTGATTCAAATTTGTGTTGACGAAAACAAGCGAGCGCTCACTGTTTTTTCCAAAAAGAAAATATTCTTACTTCATTCTCTAATGATTTTGAGTATTTAAATCCACAAGAATAAATTTGGAGCTGATTTTTGTACAAAAACTTAAGTTTTTCTATGATTTTTGCTGTTCGCTGAAATCTCCGCGCGCTATGACATTGCTTAAGACGTAATGCGCGAAATCATGCGCAGTGCCAACGTAGTCAGTCACCTTAAGTCTCATAGCTTATACCCTGGTTGCTAGAGATTTGGCTCAATGTTTCGTTAATAATAATGAAACGCAACGCCAGCCAAACTCTGGCACCCAGGGTTTGAAAAATATTGGTAATGAATTCAAAATGACAGAAGGGTCGACATAAGCAATGAACTGTCTCCATTTGCATCAGAGGTTGGGTTTAGGCAGAGTTAATAGACCTAGTCTCCTCTATTTACTCTGGTTTAGGTCAGTAATGCGCAGATGAAAATACCTCAACTGAAATCTGTGCTATATAAGTTAATAAATGATTATTAAATTATTAGTAATAGTTTGTTGTTACCTTGGCTGAACGTGTAGACCAAGTATCCACAATATAATAAATAAGTACACTAAAAACAAAGGGTGTATAAATTCATAAAATACAGTATTATCTAACAAACTGCAAGAGAATTGCAAGTGCTGGTGGGTGGAGTGAAGGGGGGAGGGGCCAGAGGGGAGTGTTCTTATTCTTCTTGTTGAGTATGGAGCAGACTAGTGATGAAAATATTTTGGAGGGTGGGTGAAGCTCATCTTGTCACCCAGCTGTAGATCCAATTGAATGTAATTTGGTACTGGAATTCAACATTCAATATACATGTAATAATATGATCATCTTTAAAACTGGTGTGCCCTCACTAACCTTGATTCTTCAAGAGATGTGGGGTATACTTCCATCCAAATACTAAAACATTCAGGGTCATTTTGAAGACAAAATGTCAAGCAATCAAGAACCTACAAGTCAGACCAAAAATCACTATGAATACTTGATAATCTACTTTGATATGTACTAAGTCATCCTTACCAATAACCTACTGTAGCATGTAACAGGCAGGGTTTTTTTTTGTATTTATAAAACTCTCTGTTATTGCATGGTTGATATGAGCAGTAATGCAAGAGCAGCCATTTGTTGTCTTCTGGTGTGTGTTTTTAAGTGTTTATAAATTACAAGTAATCTATATTCACAGTCAAGAGCAAGGAAACTACTCCATTACAAAGGACAGTTTTAGTACTATATGACTGTTACAAATACACGGACCATTTTGTCCTCATATTTTTTTAATAATGTTTAATATACAGCCTGTTTTTGTTAATGTCGCTAGCCTGAAGGTGTCTATTGGGTTGTCTGCTTCAGGTGGGCGGCCTTCCCAAGATAGGCTGCATATACATATATATATATATATACATATAATTATATAGACCAATATTTATATATCTCATTACATATATTTTATAACTATCTTATTGCATGTTGTATCCCATTGTATTATGTAATATAAACGTCGAATATTGTCCTAGTTTTTGTATATATGTACTTGAGGGGTATGTTTTTATATGAAAATGAAGTTTTTCCCTAGCATAACCCTTTTGTTGATGTACTAGTTCTTAGTTCTTCTTCAATAAAGTTGTTATATATATATATATATATATAAATTGCTCCCTGTTTCTAAAATATTCGTGCATGCTGCTTGTCTGGCTACCATATGTATGTCATCATCTCTGTTCTGTGATATAAAAGTCTGGGTGATATGTGTGTGTTTTATGTCTTTCCAAGTGACCACTCCATCCAAAAATCTGGAAGAAGTAGAGCACTAACAAGGGCATGTGAAAAACTTGACTATGCCTTGTGTAGTAGGCTTGCTTTTTGCAAGTAAGCATGTCTATATCACATTACAGAGACACGCATACAGATTATATATAATTTAAATGCACTTTTAAATGCACATATTTAAATGCATAGATATTGTGTAACTGAACTTTATAGTTGCTTTGCAATTACAGTGATTCAAGGAAGGGAGATTATGTACTATATCAAATTAATGACATACTTCTGTGCGATAGTCTAGTGGCAAATCATTACCACACTTCAGATAATGAAGAAGAGTCAGAAAGTAAGTACGTCCACTTGTTGAAGGATTACTGCTAAATGATAGAGCCTGCAAGAAAACAAATCAAACAAATATCAACTATATCAACATATCAACTAGTTACTTGCTAACAATAGAATTTCAGTTCTTTTATAGCATATTCAACTTATAAAAAGATGTGACCACTTTTAGTATTATTAACTTGTTAGTAATATTAGTACCATATATAAGCCCCCAAAATTGACCTCATCAATGGACTAGGCAGGGGCTGATGGCTTGGCATATTCAGATTTGGGGACAGCCTTCATGTTTCTCAGTCAGCCATTTAGCACTTAGATCAGAGATATGGCAATGCTGATTGCATCCCCTTCTGGCTGAATAGTGGTCCAGGTGAAAGTATGCAAAATTATTATATTTTACAATGCAGGTGGTCATATATATGTTTGAGCTTTGCATAATATGGCGATTAATAATTATTTTGAGTAATAAACTCACCTTAAGTTTTGGGTACATAGAAACCATCTTTCTCTTCAAGCTAAATTTATAAAGACAACATAGCAAATTATCTAATGGTTAAAATCAAAAATGTCATGGATTGGTTGTGTGCAATGAGGTTTTCAACATTCAAAATTGGCCCTAGGGTCAGGAGTTCAAACATGAGATACTGCTAGTCTAACCTGTGATTGCTAGCCAAAGGTGATAAGGAGCCAAGAGTTAATGCCAAGATGTTAAAGAAATCTGTAGATCCTATCAAGTTTTTCTGATTTGATGCACTAGGGATCCTGCACAAGAGAAGAAATATTGGAAATGGGAAAATTAAAATGTGACAAATACCTACAGACTGTACTGTGATACGTCAAACTGTCAAATATAACAACAAGTTTATCTAGGTTTGTCCTTTTTGGTAGAAAACAGGGGATTTTTACAATCTGTCAACAGCACTGTTGCCACCAACTATATATTTTTTAATTTAATAATGTTTCAATTAAATGAAGGGTTCCCTGTGAAAATAGCCTAAGTGACTTTTTAATGAATTTTGATCAATGATATACAATGATATCAATTACCTTTCCTATGCTTAAACATCAATATCTGGACATCCATCAAGTAGTCACTTAGGTCGTTTTCACAGGAAACCTTTCAAATGTTTAACATTATCTTTGGTGCAACCTAATCTCTCCCTATTAGTTCTATCGCCAGAAACTTCATTTCAAAAGAACAACCCTATTCTTAGCTAGTACATGTCCACCTCAACAGATTTCACTGTATAAAAACTTACCCAAAATATAATTTGCTAATTATACTCACTTTAACAGATTCTCCAGGTAATTGATAGAAAACCTAGCAAGCTGTTTATAATGAGTCATTGGCATCATGATTCTTGTCCAAACTGAATCAAAAATAGGATAAATAAATTGAAAGAAAAACACAACTGGACAAATTGGCCTATGCTTTGCACAGTACTAACTTTCAATTCCTTGATCTACGTCATTCGTTGGTAGTTGACCCAAAGCCCACATGATAGCCAATGCCTCTCTGGGACGACTTTTTCTTCCATCCAACATCTCCTTGTACTGAAAGATGACATAATATTTATAATCTACCATAAAAGAATAATTTACTTATTCAACAACACCACATTACTGTGGTTGTTTGATGTCTGTACAATAACAGTTATTGACAATTACTGTCAACTTTCATCAGATGATGAAAACGTTTACTGAACAGTGGTAAGATCACAGTCTACCTAAATGACCACTGTTGATGGATATCATAAGAATAATTATCTAGATTTATTACAACCATTTTATTTATTAACTATGCTTATAATAAATTATATCTTTTGAAAATAAATAAAAAATGTCATATGCAAGCATTTTATTTGCTGCCAAATGCTTAGTAGCTCTGGCATGACCTTGGAACGCTTTTTCCTTGAAAAGATTTACATGTACACTGTGCCACCATGTTCTTTCTTTTCAAGTCTGAATAATTATATACATATACTCACCTCTTCAAGTTTGTCCATGGCAATTGTAGGGGAAACGTTCACAGTTAATTGTATCATTAATTGCATCCCATAGACAGAATGACCTGAAAGATTGTTATTATACAAAATAAAGTCACTGCTCTCCAAGATCTGACTCATCTTTTAATATCTGACAACTCACTTTTGGAGCTCTGCCTGGTGTTGGTATTGGAATGGGTGTGTACATACATGTGCTATACTTATGGGTGTAGTTGTACAGTGTAGTTGTAGATACTAGGTATATATGTAGATCTAGCAAAAACAATGCAATGTGAAAGAGCATTCCACACATGCTGATGAATTGAAGTATGTTGGAAATGGCCAATAATGTTACTGATGTCAAGAAGGACACAAAAACAAGACTAGTGAAATGGTATCCTGAATGTGGCATAATGTCACACAGTGAATGAATGTGATATTTTGGTCATCTCACTTCTGTTCTTGTATTGTATCATGTTTGCCAAATCTGCCTACTTATTAAGGGTATAGCAGTGTAGAGACTTTTTGGTATATGTATAGGTATACTGTAGTTTTCCTTTCCAAATAAAGTAGAAGTTGATTGCATGAATTGTACCAGGTGGAGATATAGTGATGAATAGTGATATTCTTAGATTGCATGTGACGTCAAAAGCAAGGAAAATTTCAGAAAAAGATATTTTTAAAGCTTTTAATCACATAATTTAGCAAAAGAGTCTGAAAGAAGTCTCCCTTGAATTTTTTGACTGTTTCTGTCGCTTCGCCATCGTTTTATCAGCGATCAAAAATGTGTCACGCAATGTCGTCACGATATTTTGAAGGAGCTAAGAACTTATCATTCGGCCACAAATTTCACAACTTCCAGTTAATCAATGAGTATTTTTTGCATTTAAGAAAGATTTAGCCTAAAATCAGCAAATTAGCTGCTATTTTCGTGTCATTTTCAAGCTCGATGATTTGGCTGCCATCTTGGTGGTATAGCCAGTACCACCAAGATGGCGACCCCATACATTTCTTACTAAAATGTCAGCATATTTCATCGCTAATATCTTTGTTATAAAAACTTATTTTGACTCGAAATTTCGCCTCTATAGAGAGTTTTGGATGCTCTATTTGGTGATACTACTTGAATTTTGTTTTAGGCTCTAGAAAAGCATTTGTAATTGAGCTTAATTGGCATGCAATCAAGCAATAGTGATATGCTATATAGTGAGATATAATGATATAGTGAGCTTCCACAGGTGGAAAAATCACTGGTTGGCAGCAGTAAATGAAAATCCTACTAAGGTCCTTACCTCTGCTCAGTTCTTGAACCATCTCATTCATGAGGTATTCAAAAAACAAACTAAGAGTAGTCGTTGATGAATTCTTAAGTGTTTTTACTAGAAATGATTTCATATCATCTTTCAATAAGCAGGATGGATAATCTAAAGAAAAAGATTACAAAATAAACACAAATGGAAGATACAAAAGAAACAGAAATCTCATCTTCTAAAACAAACAGTAATACTCCAGTTTCAAAGACTGACAGAAACTACTACGTTTCTTGAAAAAAGATTCTTGACAAGAAAGACACAAAGTGATGCAATTAAAATTTGTGCATTGTTGATTGTCAACATTTTGTTTTGTTCAATGGTTCAAATGATTTTCTATGACTCACTTAATATAGCTGCTGTCTAATTTTCTAGACTTGTGGTATCATCAAATTCATAGCTAGTATATCTTATATAATACTGTATTCTATGGGATTGATGTTCAGATGCCACAACCCTTTAGCTGGAAGCATCTTTCTCACTATGTATTGTAGCTACACTATATTCATTACAAAATTGGCATATACATTCATCCCATAATGTACTGTAGACATGTATGCTACCATTCCATGTAATATGATACACTACCTTGAGCCAAATCTTCAAAGACGAGATCTTTTTCAGGGACATTTTGAAGTTTCAGATGTAGATAAGATGCAAGGTCCTTCAGCCACAGCTGCAAAATATAAAGGTTTATAACATAAATTTAGTCTGCAACTCAAATTAATATGGGTATACAATCAAACTATGTTTATCATTTGAAAAACTGATAGGCCAGCTAGACAAGCTGTTGATGAAACCAGTGCCTTGATCTCTAGCAAGCCTAGCTTTTATTACAAATTAATCAATAACAGCCAACACATTGCCGGATTTCATATCGTGAGAGCCTGGGTACGAGTCCCTGAATATTGCGCTAATCAACACAAGACCCACATATTCGGAAAGAGAATATCAAGCTTAACAATATTCTAAAGTTTGGTGTTAATCGGTTTCATATTGAGCGAGATAAAGCCACTCAAAAAGCGAAAAAATTACAAAGAAATGTATGGGAATCCGGACAAATGACAGCAAGTGTCCGGATTCCATACATTTCTTTGGAATTTTTTCGGTTTTTGAATGGCTGTTACTCGTTCAATATTAAACCGATTAACACCAAACTTAAGAATATTGTTAAACTTGATATGCTCTTTCCGAATATGTGGGTCTTGTGTTGATTGGCGCAATATTCAGGGACTCGTACCCAGGCTCTCACGATATGAAATCCGGCAATGGAACATGTTTTTTAAAGACTTACTGATGGGTTGCTGGGAAAAGCAGCTTCATCTTTAGCAAAAATATTCTTCATTTCAGTCAAGTCAACCTATAACAGCAATAAGTCAATGAAAATAAATTTACTATTTAAACTGAAGACAACATAGATCAAGGGAGCATGGTAGAATGATTTTTCTCTCAGTATAATGTATTGACAGAGTGTTTTAAATCACGATCGACTTACAAGTTGCCATTTTGAAATTTAGAGTGACCTTAGTAGGTCCCAATGAAATATTTCCAGACAGTACATCAAAATAATTTATTTTTTTTACCTTTTGTAGTGCTTCTGTTAGTAATTCTTTCTCACTTTTTTGTGGCTGCTTTGTCTGGGGTTTCTTCTTCACAAAAGGCTTCTTGTTTTCTTGTCCCTTATCTGAGTCATGGCTGTCATCAGCATTTTTCTCATAAGGATTAAAGGGACTACTTTCAACAGCTGTAGCACGTTTCTTGTCACGTATATCAAATGCTTGATAGATGGTTTCAGCCTGTGGTACAGGATCTAATGAATGAAAGGAGTGCTTGGTTTGAAATTGAAATTGGAATTTACAAATAGTGATTATGGGTTAATTCTGTTATGTTCCTTTGATGCAGCATTATTTTGTAGCATTGCAGAGACTGGAGTTTACAGTGAAAATGCTTGCATCGGGACCAACAAAGAATTCAAACCTTCAGTTGGATTTTTGGTTTTTCTGATCCGCCAATCAGGTGAAGGAAACAGAGCCTATGCCACTGCTCTCAAAGTACCTCAAGGCTGATGGCAAATGTGGATCAAGGCTGGATCAAGGACATTTGCATAAGCTCTGGCCCTTTAACATGTTTGATGGATCAGAAAAACCCAAAATCCAGCTGAAAGTTTAAAGTTGTTGGTCGTGATACTTGTAAGCATTTTCACAGTAATCTAATGATATAGTCTGAGAAAATAAGAAAGTCTAACCATTTTAATAACAAAAGAAGCACTTTTTTCTAAGTTATTTGAATTAGACCCCAAATGTTGGTCTCAAACCTGGACCTCTATGTAGTAATAATAAAAATAACTTTATTTAAAAATGAAACTAAATATCTTACAGCTACACACTAATAAACTTGTGGAACTCCCACTTGAAAGACAGATGCTCAACAAATTTAGCCAACAGAAAAATTGGCAAAAAGCATCAGTAGAGCTTCACTTTCTTGGAATGTCTTTTCCCATTGGTTCATTGCAACAGAAGAATCTGTTGTTATTATTGCCAGTTGTTCTATTTCTTTTGTTTAGATTCTAGAGTAATAAACCAATTCGATGGCATCTTCTCTGACCTAATACCCCAAAGCATTATGCACTAATCAGTGGGAACCCCCGCCCCTGACTACCCAGGGAATACAGGGCATTAGCGGGGATATAGCCCGGTATTAGGTGAAGATTAGAACAGTAACATGGCCACGATATGCGGGACTTTACATCTGATTAGATCACTGGTAAAAAAGACAGGGGCATAAGGCCAGGCTTGTCTCTTGTTTAGAGCAGGATTAGAGCCAGGATCGATTAACAGGAAACCCAATATGGCAAAGGACATGGACTGGGAAGTCACTGCGTAGTAGTCTGCCATTTTTGCTTGAAGAAAGCACGAGTGTCAGTATGGGTTTTGGTATGTGTTTGTTCTCTGACTTCTCTAAGCCTCATTAAAAAATACTGTTAATCAAGGCTTGGGATTTAGTTCAAGAAAGAATTGAAGAGCAGCGGAGTCTATGCTTCAAACTTCAAAGACTTTGTTGAAAAAGGTGATCAATGAGCTAAAAAAGAAAGTTTGTTTGTCTTGATTAAAAATCTCCTGAATCAGCTAAATTTGACACAAGCTTAACTTATATCTTTGCAAAATATGTCTTATGTGCGCTTTCCAGTCAAATTAAAGCTTAGTTTGCAAGCATATCACGTTTTTAATGTAGTCTTGTTTGATTTTTCTATCATATTTTCTACCAAAGCACTACTGAAATTTAAAATTGGAACGACACTTTACCACTCTCCCTAGGGTAGGGACAATTAGTGAGAATTAGACTGGCAGAAATGCCATGTGGAGTGGGGCATGGCTGGGCATTAGTATAAAATTAGACAACTTCTCAAATCTAATCCCCTGCTATTCCCCGGGTAGTCAGAGGTGGGGGATCCCACTGATTAGTGCATTAGATTGACACCACTGCCACGTGACTCTAGCCAATCAATTTGTTATGGACACTTGGTCATGACAAAGCAGTTTTGTGTGGAATTACATCATAAATGGCAATTTTGGGAAATAATTTCATTGTAAAGTCAAAATTTCTCGATAAAAATGGTACTAATAATAATGGAATAAGAGGTTAACAATAAAAGCCACAAAGTTAACTTCAACTAATTTTTCATCGAATATTTTGCTGCTACCTAGACGACGGAAACACTTTAAAACAAAAACCCTCTGAGTGTTCATAAAATCACGTTTATTACCTTCTCCGATGTATGAGAAAGCTTCTTATTTTGGAGGTAAAAAAAGGGAAAAGTAGAAAAAATAATTCATTTTTTTCGCCTACGTGTCACTGAACCACAAGTGTCCTTTCCTAAACAATGCAGAACTTCCCCTGATCTCAACAAACTACCATCACAAACTTACTTGGTACTTCTATCTTTGGAGCACCATTCAGTTTCGCTTTCTCTTTCTTTTTGTCGAAGTTATTCCGCTTTTTGTTTGATTTTCCAACAACTTCCCATTTACCAGACGACGCCATTTTGTTGACCTTTAGCTTCGCGGAGACTTCTGGGATGAAGAATAATCAAACACGTGATTTTGACTTTTGAATTTGGCGCGAAACCTCATACAAGGCTCAGCTCACGGGCGATAGGATAATAATCATCTAAGGGACTGTACGTTTTTAATGAGGGGGGGTGGGCTGGAGTATTTCGGGGGAGGGTCATCGAAAAAAAAATCAACGTTTGTGAAGGGTCAAGCTTTTCTTTTTCCTTGTGAGGGGGAGGGTCACCTCTTTTATCTGATCATTTTAGAAACTATAGAAGTCGCAGGCTTTTCTCTTTAATTTGTACATATAAATATGACTTGTTTTGACAACTATCACTACTTACTGTTTTATTGTATATTTGTACATCACATTTTTGTATACATTTTTGTATACATTTTTGGACTGTATGTGAGTCACGTACTGCCACCATTTTGCTTGGTTTTTACGAAAGTGCCTTTTGTTATGCGAGGAACCATCACTGATGGCAGGCACATGCAACTGTTAAACAATAAAATAAACTAGTGCCATCTTAAAAGTCAATGTTCTGCCAAGAAATAGAATTGTCATTGGAAACTTTGGTTCGTTTTCTGCCGCACCGTGATACTTCAATTCCGCTAACCTCTGGACCACTCTCTTCATCACTAGATGTTAGTTCTTTTGATGACTCCGAAGAACTTGAACCAACCACTCTGTTCACAAAATCTTCCTCAGATTCGTCACCAGAGGAATAGCCATCAGTATATTCTAGTACGTCTGTCTCTTCATTCTCTTTCATTTCCATTTCTTTATATTGACGGCTGCCAATGTGTGCCGCCTTGATGACGTTAGCTTTCGCAGCCTTTTTTCCATTGAACGAAATCTTATGTTCCACTAAGATAAAGATTTAGTTCATTTACTTTTAAGGTTGATAGCTGGTTGGCATTGTACAGAGCCTGCCATGTCAATGTCATTGTATTTTCTTTGTAAGCGCTCTTTCTTTTCGATTTGATTTTCTTCCTTTCGCTTTTTCTTGCGAATGTCAATTTCTGTGAGATGTTGAATGTAGTCACTCACTAAGCTTTCTGGAACAATATATGTTCTAGAAAACTCCGAAATTTTCTCTCTGTCCTCTGTTATAGAGCCTTCCTCGAAAAGCTTTCGAAGTTGGGCACGTGGTTGAAAGTCATCAGGCTGTCGTTCTTCATTTGGTGTGTCGTTTAGTTGATTTGAGTTACCCGTGGGGGAGGGTCATCAATTTTTTTCTGCTAATCAATGAAGGGCCATGGTATTTTTAGAAAAATATGGAGGGGGGTCATCACAATTTTGTTTTGATGGAGATGAAAAACTCCAGCCCACCCCCCCTCATTAAAAACGTACAGTCCCTAAGGCCTTTTGAAAAATTACTTTTAAAAATAAACAGACAGTATTTATAAATTACCTTGAATTGCTGTTATTCTGCCTTTTTGTACTTCCTCCCAACGTTTTTGAAAGCCAAATAGTCTTTTGACGTTGACAAGGCCCGTAAAGGCTTCTTCAGTCTGGGGAAAATTTTCCCCTGCTTCAGTTTAATATTGTCTAGTACATAGCCCGGAACGCGCTGCATTCTGATTGGCTGTCGTCCGACCTTGCACAATTGAACACCATTGGTCAATTTCTTTGTCTTCCCGTGTCAATATGGCGGACCAAGATGGCGGCCGAAGAAGACAAAGAAAACGCAGAAAATCAATTTTCTTGCTTCGAAAATGCAAACATTTGTCAAGACGAAACTTGCAATGGAGTAATGAAGCATTGCCACTGCAACATATGCTTCTTCAAAACTCAGAATGTATGTATAGTGGAAATTTGACGGTTTTTGACGCGAGAGTACCAGCTTTTTTGCCTATTTTGTGGAAAACAAAACTGCAAGAACCAAAACGAAAATGCCAACAAAAACTCCTCGAGGAAAGTTCTGATCAGTGTTTGATATTTTGCGCAGTCGGTCGCTAAATGATTTTGTTGTTTAATCTGTAGAGGCTCTTGTATAGCGTTTTTAAAACTGTTTTGAATCATTTTTTATTTCCTCGAAAAATTTCTGAAACTGATAAACTTGAACAATGCAATCACAATGCACATTACGGAAAACGTAAAAACACAATAATTCAACATGATTGTGACAGGGCTGTTACTAACCCCCTCATAGACCCAAAAAATTCAAATCAACATGAATGTAATACAATTTTTCTTGTGTATAAGTAGATAAACATTTCATAATTTTGTTGCTGTTTAAGTGTGTGAAAGCTTAGAGTAAGAGTAGCTTAGATGTGCTACCATTTCCCTTATAATAATTTAAAGATATCCATAACATACACACACAGACATATAGTAACAGGGTGAACATTTCCTACACTTTCCTACACTTAAAAAGATAAAGGTATTTACAAATAAATTTACAAGAGGGGGCATGCAAAAAAGATATTTAAAAAAGTCAAAGCTGTCAATGAGACAACTCATGGATACTGCACAAAACCAATGAGTAAAGCAAAAGTCAATTAAAAAGGCATACAGTAACTCTAGGACCAGCACCTGGCCTTACCTTACTTTCAGGACAAGCTCTTGGTGCCTGCCAGCCTCAGAGAGGTGTCCACACTAGCTAGTTTCATTTCAGACAATATTGGACCATCTAAAAGGAAGTGCTCAAAGCAGGTTGGAGGATTTGTGTAATAATAGGCTATTCAGTTACACATTTTTTTATGCCATAAGAAAGTGATAGCAATAACTCACATAACAACATAATAATCCTTTGGAGTATGAGTGAGTCAAAAAGGTATTCAAAAAATGGTATTCAAATTTCCAAAAGGGAAGGGATGTGTCCCCTTTGCCCTAACCTAAATCCATCCCTGTTTTCTGTGAAAGAGCAATACCATTATGCAAAAGTTAATTGAAGGATAGGGATAAGAGGGAATACATGCAAAGACGTGTGTGGACATGCACATAAACAGCATGTGCAGTTTAAAACTAGCCCATGATAAAAGGATATTGGTCAATATTTTACTGAGTGTTCTATTTAAGGGGAACCCAAAAAGTCAGTTGTAAACCTTTAAGAAATTGAAGGGTTCCCTGTGAAAATGACCTGAGTGACTTTTTGATGGATGTCCTGAGATTAATTTTTCCAGAATAGGAAAGTTAATTATACCATTGAAAAAATATCATCAATAAAGTCACTTAGGCCATTTTCAAATGAAACCCTTCATGAAAATCCTTTCAGGTCTCAAAACAATTATTATGAAAATGGAATTGCTGCTTTGCAGTAAAGCAAACGGAATGAATGACTGTACCAAGGAATATCTGCATTGATTAGTATTACAACCCTTTATCTATATTAATATGCACATAAATTTTGTGTGCATATGGTGCACATTATTTTCTTGTTTGTAGGGTAATAGCCATCTTAAAGTTCACATATCTTCATGTAAAAAGACTGTGAAGGAAGGAAATAATGAGTTTAATATATGCATGCACAAAAGACATTTTCAAGAACAAACCTATCAGATAACCATGAGATTCAATACACACATTCTTGTTTGAAGAGTGCAATATACCCAAGGTTTGCAGCTTGGTCAAAAAATACCTTTTTATACTTTCTTTCAATTGATATATTATCTCATTGCTATATTCTAACAATTTCATATACTGGCCACTTCTTATCGAAAGTGAAGTGCTGCAAGCGATACTTTTGTCAGTTGTCTCGCCATCTTAAATTCTCTATTTTAACATGCATTGCTGGTACTTGGAAGGGGGCTGGTAAGGAAAGGGAACAATATTGGCTTTCCTCTATCCCATTTTCCCCCAAAGCATAATGAGCTCCTGTCTATACCAGAATCCTTTTCAAAGCCCTTTCATGTACAAATAGTTTAAATTCCTACAAGAACACAAACAATAGTTTTAATTAGTGAGCTACTTGAAAAGGATTCTGTTATAGAGAGATGGTAATATGTAATCACACCTGGGGCTTATTCCCTTCCCATTTTCATCTATTTTATGATGTTCTGATTAAATGAGAGAATATTTTGTGAAAAGCAAAGGAGTTTTACTCAAAAATCCACTGGCACAAAATTTGGTGAAGCAACAAGATATTTGACTGTTTTGATAAGAAATCTGGAAGCAACATTTGCTAATTGTTTTTGAAAGCAATGTTCTGAAGGGATAGCATTTGTGTTAATGTAAAGTATGTAAAATTTTTGTAGCAAAAATAGAAAACATCTTAAATATCTATCTATTAGAATAATAGAAGTACATGTGATAAAATGATGTATACAACAGTTCATGAACGAAAGAGTGTTCAAGATTTTACACAACAATAAAGAAACACGCTCATCTGAAAAGAAGAGAAATGAAGCCAGCTGTTTAACTTGTAATCTATACATGATTCTTTTCACCATGTACTGATGGGAATATTATGATTCTATTAATAAAATAAATGCCAAAATTTGTAAAGTAAAGTACCCTGATCCTCTAGTTGCAATCGCATCTATGATTGGGTCGAGGAATGCTAATGACAAAAAATATTAATTTAGCCTATCAATACAAATCCACAAGTGCAACCTTTATTTAAACGAGTGAAATTTATACGGAAATCGTCTTTGAAACTGAATCAGTCATCAAAAATGACTTGCATTTCTAACTTTTTTATCTGAAAGACTTACGTACACATGAAAGCTAAGCTCATTTTTTCGTCCATTTTTGAACTGCAGTGTGCAAAATTCGTCAGGTAGTCTTCACAAGTGTCTGCTCGATCGTCACACTCCCATCTAGTTTCAGTGTACACACCTTGGATTAATATTATCAACGCTAACTGTTTGAAAAGAGCGAACTAGACGTCCTTTCCGCATTGAGCAAAACGTCCGCCATATTGACACGGGGATACATAGTTCCCAGTCCCGACCGAGCCATGGTGTGCAAGAGAGTCACGTGACAGGGCTATGTACTAGTCAAAAATAAAACTACAACCATAGCCTAAGTATCAGGCCCTCACCTCCTCCCCAGTGCCCTCCCCCCTTTGAGAGCCTGTAGGCAGGCTACCGTCAGTCCAAACAAACAAACAAACACAGTCGGTCAATTCAAACAGCTTTAATTTCGAATGAAACCTTATATTATACAACGTAAATCTTTAGAACAGTTCAAGTACATTCAATCAATATCTGTATTTTGCAATAAACCGACTCTAGCAATTCATGGTCGTACGGGATCACATGTACAGGCAGCCGGCCCAGGCTCAGCTCCTGTACTGATCTTCATTATGGCGCCGGCTTTGCGATCGCGTGCGACGTAAAGGATTCTTTCAACTTTTTTTCATCCTCTAGTTTTCTGATAAATAACTGATAAATCGAAATACAGCTTTGACTTGAAAAAATCAAAATCTACGAAAAATGTGATGAGTAAGTACAAAAAAATTAAATTATCACTAAAAATTAGAGGATAAAAAATGTTGAGCAAAACTGTGAAGTTTGAAGAATATAAGTTGAAAAATCAAGGGTCGAGATACGAACTTTTCAAAAATCAAAATTTTATATGAAAACACTTGTTGTTATGCAAGAGCCGAGATACCAACGAATTTCGATTTTTGAAAATTCACATGATTTTTATTTCAACTTACATCCTTCAAACTTCACAATTTTACACTGATTTTGATGTGCTCTTTCCAGCTGTGGTCATTGTTTTTCAGTTTAGGAACTTTTGGACTACGTATACATGGTAAAAGCTTGTAGCAATTCACAAAATACGTCATCTACACGCATAAGATTACAGAATACGTCTTGGTAACTGTCGGTATATTCGGATTCAGCATGAAAATTTAGTTTAGAATAGTTATGTTACCAGCTTCTACCCTAAAATGCCTTCTGCACTTTTTGCGATCGACTTTTTCAGTTTTGCCATGTTTGCGCCTAGTCTAGTAGTCCATGAAGCCGAGAGGTCTAATCAGATAAACCTACTAATCGGTCAAATAAACTTTAAAGGTATGCAAATCCTCGATAAAATCCTGAGAAATCACTGCAAAACGCAATTCAACGTTTCGATCCGCCCTGATATTGTTTTTGCTACTAGGAGACTATTGAACAATTAGACCTCCAGTAATGTGGCCAATCAGAATGCAGGATATGTGATGACGTTAGTAGGTTCACAAAAACTCATAAGACATAAATAGAACGAAGCTCCTCGAATCAACTTCTCGCTGAAATCTGCCGCCGGGTTCGCCGCAGGTGGTCCGATATTTTCAAAGTTCATACATAGATAACCCACATGAATGAGTTATCTCCTTATATTGTCCAATATTTTCATTTGATATTTCCCAATTACTATTGATTTTTAATGGTCAAATCTCGGAAGTACAAAATTACCAATATGGCGGAAGTAAGTCCGAAGTTTGAATATCCAAAATCTAAACTCGGAAGTCGATCGGAAGTCTGAAATGCCTCCAGGACTTCCTTAAAAAAACGGATCAATTTCAATTTGAAAGTACAATAAAAAAGATGCCTTTTGAAATTTATTCATCCGGAATTGCCTGAAGCTAAGTCCATGACAAACAGGGATAGATTTGAAACCGCATCTGGCTCCCATTCACACTTCATGCACTAAGGACCTTATTATACTGTATGAAGGGGTCTGGCTCGGTTGACCGGGCTGGATCTGAGTTTGCAAAGATCAATCTAGGGTTGGCCTTTCCAGTGTAAAACAGCAGGCGCGTATCCAGGATTATCATCAGGAGATGGTGCACCATCATATAAATTGGAAACTGCCGAGAGGACATTTCGGAAAACTATTGAGAAAAAAGGACTCAAAGTCGTCTCAGGAGGGGGTTACGCACCCCCTTCAACCCTCCCCTAAATCCGTCCCTGAACAAGGTTGGGCCTACTGCCGGTTTTCGATATTCTGTGAACAATGGCCTTCAAACAGTCCATTGGAATTTGGTTATACATTACGCTTCCGCCCACCTCAACAAAACATCAAAAAGTTAATATACTAAAAGTTCCTAAAATCCTACCAAATGACCAAGTAAAAATGAAGATCTTTAGACGATATATATATTAGCTATACTATAATAGTTTTCCGTATTAGTCAAAAAAAAAAAGGCAAAAAAATTAACGCAAAATCAGCAGTTGGCGTCTGAAAGTCAGAGTTCACAGAATATCGAAAACCGCTGTAATCAAGAACTCCTGAACCATTCTGACCTGTTTCTCATGGAATCGCAACGACCAAATTTTGTGTGTAATGCATTTTATGAATTCTTCAGGTGTCCAACTATAGTCTTTTTGACAGATGTAACCTGGGTGCCAGAACTGTGGTTGCAGGTTGGCGAGCGAATCCCAGTTATTTTGAACGAATGCGAAAACAATCGCTTGAAACCCAGGGTGTAAGTGATATTTTGAAAGTACTTGTGATACGTACACTCGAAATTCGGTGTATAATATCATATAAGATTTGTATACATACTGACTGACTATTCATAAAATTCTATAACGAAAAATGTATGAGAAGATGAGTGGCCCCAGCTCAGCCAGCTGTTAGGTTGCCATGGGACGTCCATCATTTGTTGAATTCATATTAGAGACGGGAAACTCGTCTCGGACGGAATTTCGTTGCACAAAAATCTTTATAAACAGAAAACCCGTCGCGATTTCCACGTCTTATGGGAATTTAGGACGGTTTTTATCATTAGACGAATTATCCGTCCAACTTTCTCGTCGTTTTGGCCGGGAAAGTAGGACGAGTTTCCTGTCAGACGAGTTTCCCGTCTCTAATATGAATTTAGCTATTTTGATTCGCTGCAAGAGACCTACAATAGGTTAACGTTGTCATGACTTCAGTGTCACGGCAAGGTTCGGCATATTTACTAGTAATACGTTCTTTAACAACATGGTTCATATGAACAAATCCACGGCATGTATAAGGTGGACAGCTTTCGCTCTCGATGTGTTGATAGCGGTAAGTAAAAATCAGGTTTGCTAAATGGCGAAGGATTAAAGCCTGTGTTTGACAGGCAAGAACCGTAACAGACCACGCATTCGATGAAGTCTTGCATATGCAAATTACCGCAGTATTTCAAGCAACGAGAAAGAACTCATAAACATATTAAAATGTCATTACCACGGTAACAAAGAAGCTCAATAAGATGAATTTGGGTAATAAATCATGAAAACTGACGCTAAATCCCAAAGATAAATATTTTCTAATAACGGTTATGTTGATATTTGTAGATCGGTGGATCTGTAATGTTTGCTTTATCGATCTGGGTTTATACACAAGACAATGAATACAAACACATAACCAACAATACGGTAAGCACAATTAAATTATTCTACATACGGACCTTTTTTCTCCCTAGCTTTTATTCAAAGACGTCTGTTAAATCCATATATAGTACTTCGTAAAAATTATTTGATTTTGAACGAGGTAGTAGGAGGCAACCACGGGTTTCAATTTTCGCATACCATGATACAAACTATTAAATAATTTTCATACCTTAAGGCCCAACCACAGGAGCAAATTTTTTATAACCAATTTTCTGTTACAAATGGGTTTTCCCAGTCTACATGTGTCTACGCGAGAAAATATCATGAGACAAGTGCATCTGTCATGAAACCATTACGACCAAAAAATGATTTGTCAAATCAGTCAACTATAGAGACCGGCCATTTGTCAAGGAAAATTTGCTTGTGGAAGGGCATTTAGACTGCAGGGGGCATTGCTGAGGCTTTAGTGATTTTTTTCGATATATTTGTATAGGAAATAATATGGTTACGAGTGCAATTTAGAATAAATTTGCACGAGTGAGTTTTCAAAGAGTTCAAAATTGCACGAGCCCGTAGGGCGAGTGCAATTTGTGCTCTTTGAAAACTCACGAGTCAAATTTATTCTAAATTGCACGAGTAAACCATATTATTTCCTTTTAATAATATACATGCAAAAATTCGAGCAATATTTTCAAGTTTTCTGTAGCTTTTCAGTTGAAAAATCAGGTTAGCGCGCGCCTAGTGTTCGAATGTCGTCACCAAGCGCGCGCTCAAGAGAAAAATTCAAAACTTTTCACCCGAAACTTGGGCACTTTTTGACATTTTTCTTGCATATTTTCGACAATTTTGGAAACAAATCCCACTAAAAGTGTTTTATAAATATTTTCATTGATGAATAAAAAGAAGAATTTGACGTTTAAGTGCATTTTGACTGTTTTCTGCCAAAATAAATTTGCACTAAATTTCCTTTTTTGGCACTAAATTTCCTTTTTTCTGCACTAAATTTCCTCGAAACAGCACTGCTCTTAGCCAATCAGCATCGAGAAATTTTTGCATGTATATTATTATGTTTTTAATACTCTTCACTTATATGCTTTCCTTTTCTCCCCTAGCTTTTTCCTTTCTGTCCTTTCTCGCTATCTTCTTCGCGCGTGAAGTTCAATTTTATTAAATTAAGCAATGAATTAACCGGGAAATTGAATATGGCACATCAGTATATTTTTACTAGCTTTTGTAGTCGATTCTAGACTCTCAAAGCAAAGAGAAAACACTATACTTCCTTATTTGTTGTAGGTTGTGTCTGCGTGCTTCATCGCTTTGTCAGCGGTTATCTTTATCATTGGTAAGACTACATTCACCTTGTACAGTTTGAAGTACCGCACGTTATATCTATCTAAAACAAATAGGTACTCTATGAGTACATGTGGTTACTCACTATTGTATTACTTATAGGATATTGAAGCGATATTTGCATACTTATCAGAGGCTGCTTTGTTTTGAAACTTAAAATATAGCCGGAATTGTTTGAAATCAGGGAGCATTGTTTTTGCTGTCTCGAAAGTTTACTATTGAATAGGTGATTATATTACGGCGTAAATATCCGCGGAAAAATTGAATAAAACCAGCTACAGAACCTTTCATTTGACCGTTTTCAAAAGACAAACGAAAGTTGTGATGAAGAATTAGAGTAAATTTCTATGAAATAAAACAACATTTACATTCACTTGCAAACTTTGTCGCGTCGTCGTCCAACAGTGGCCTTGAGGTAGTGATCGTTTACCTCTCGTTTAGTACCGGTAACGAATCGGTGTTACGAAGTGAAACCGAAAATTCTTTCTTTCAGTTTTCAATGGTTCCGAAGTTTAGAATTGATAAGAGTAATATACTGACTGCCGATTGGTTCATGGAATACTTTTGGGTTTCCTGTGGAGTTACGCACGGACTTACACTACACGATGACATAGTGGCTCTCGCCTAGGCGAGTAGCCACAAAAAAGGTTTTCAAAATACCTTACAGTATGCATTCCACTCAAATCAACTTAAAGCGTCAAATACCCATGTTTCTGAGAAAAGTGTAGTCTGCGCGGCCGGCTCCCATTCAGAGTGCGCTACTTATAAGTACATGGGAAAGCCTCCTCCGCGTTTCCTTTAGCAACGGCTATTGGGCTTCCTTTGTAACGGTTATATTGACCGTGAGGGGGCTGATAGCACTAAACAGGAATCCCAAGAACAGAGAAAACGCACAGTGATGCCTGCGGAGGAGGGTACTCGGGATACTTGTTTTCGTATGATCAGCTGCCCAGTACGAAAAACGCACCCAATATTCAAACATTATATGACTAGAATAGGAAGCAGCCGTACCGTTTAAAGAACACAGAGAACGTTTGTGCGTTTCAGTTATGTGGAAGCCACACTAGCGTTACGTACTTAAAAACGTTATTGCTATGCCGCATTGTTTTGTATTTTATATTATCATCAATATACTAGGCCAAATAACAAACTGCCCTCTTGAAAACGCGCCGATCAGCGGGCGAAAATTGAATTTGACGGGCCGCAAATACATTTGCAGCCCTGTTGCTGATTGGCTGAGAAGGCATCGCGCGACATCCTAGTATGTTGATGATAATGATAATGACATGACTTTTGTCGGGCATATTGTTTATTTGTGGCCCTTGTAGCATCATTTGAGGCAAATGAAGCTACTTGGGCCACAAACAAACAGTATGCCCTCCAAAAGTCATGTTATTGTCCTATAAGTTTGTTTTTATTCTTCACGTCAGGTTTTCTTGGTACTTGTGCTATTCTTCTTCTAAAACCAAGTCTGCTAAAGTTTGTAAGTAATCAATCAGGGTCCCTACCTGTAGCTATACCTTTTGCCTGAAACGTGCATGACTGATTTATTTTGACGTAAAACGTGATTTAAGGTCTAAAATCCTTTTGCGTCCACGTGAAAGCAACTTTTGATTTTTTGTGAACGAACGTGAAAGAGATTTTTAATTATCCGTGACGCGTGAAAAGACCAAATATTTTTGCGTGATTTCATTTTGCAAAGGGCTATAGCGGACCCTGAGTAATGTCTTTATTGTTTCCTTGGTAACCATGCAGCATTTACGTGGGTAGGTGAACGGAGAAAGCGGTACGCAACGCAAAGTACCAGAGACCTGTAAATAACGGTTAAATATTTTCTCGCAATGAAAACATTTGTGCCCGGAACTAATTTTTATAGCAACGGCCCTGATAAGTTGAAATTCATCTACCAGTCAACCGTTTCCACGCTACACGGATACGTGTTCATTTAGAAACACAAATTGAGCGTTATCGTGTGCCGTCTGTGTCGTCCCTACTACGGGGATTTCTTGTCTTTGCGTAACGTTTTGAATTAGGGGACATCTGAAAACACAACCAAGCGCGCGTTTGATATACAGCATTTTGAAGATACTAACATTTTACCTAGAGTGGACATTTGTATATATTTATGCATGCACTCAACATTTCATTTCAGTATTTCGTATTGATGACTATACTTTTCATCGCTGAGCTTTCTGGCGCAATTTACCTTTATATTCAACAAGATAAGGTAGGTCATCGTGCACCCCCCCCCCCCCCCCCCACCAATCCCCAACCAAACACGCAGCTGAAATCTCATTTACACATACGCAGAAAGCCATTTGGAATCCGAGCGCACCTTCCCGACGTTTGTCAGAAAACTCAACGTTTAGAAGTCAGGAGTAGCGCGCGGTAGATATTTTAATTTGGTTCCCTACGAGACCTTACACAGCATAGAGAGTCAACACGGTTTAGTTTCCATAACTGTAGCCCTTTTTAAGATGAAAAACGGGGTTTGTACACCACAAAATGTTCTTATTACTAAGTATACCCTGTAATGTATAGAAGGCAGACCATGGCCAAACACTCCTGGTTATCCCTAGCTGGGTCAGGTTATCGATATCTGGCTAGTTTACTGGCGCTTCATCACTGATGTAGTTCACTTTCATCGTCTAAGCTTAGCTTGACTATTGGTCTTTCAAATACTTTTACTCACAAGATTCAAGGTTTCATTGAGAACAACTGGAATACAACAGATGATGGAACAAGGATATTGATACAAAAGAAGGTAATCATTATAGACATCCCATTGATAGCAGAGTTTTTATTAATTCTGAAGGGACTACCCTGGTTATATTTTTCGATTTTAAATAAAGGTTTCATTCATTCATTCATTTCTTCTATCTATAATCCGGGAAAAATTGAGGTCCGGAACAGTTGGAGGCCGAGGCTTTTGGTGAGATGATATAGTTCCTATACTAAACCCAATCGCCGTATATCGGCTATTTGCACAAATCTTGACCCTTTCAAAATCATCGAACTTGGAAGCTGAGACCGAAAAAATGGTTTCTGGGGACACTAGTAATATATGAGCACTTGAAAATGTTTTATCCAAGAATTCGGTACATAATCGTGTTTAGAATACCAAGAATTTGTGCCAGTCGCCATATGAAACGTCCACGTCCACGTGCTTCTTTAAAGTCATTTAATCAACGGATTTCCCAATGTTCATTTGGGTCTCAGCTTCTTAGTGTTTTGAAAGGGTCAATGTTTGTGCAAATAGGTATATATAACAGGGCCGGTAAGGGGTTTTCCCATGAAGCTGCGAAGACGGCCCTTTTTAATTCATCGTGATCTGTGATCAGAGCCAGAAATAAAAGTCGTGATTCGTGCGTCAGCCCACGGCCTTAAAAAAATTAAACAATTGACTAAACAATTAATCTCCGTGAAACGGTCTACCCATTTTTAGAAACTCGTGAACTGTGCCGCCCCCCCCCCCCCCCCCCCCTTTACCGCCCCTGATATAAGGTCTTAAAGATAAAAAACATACTTGCATGTCATAACGTTCAGTAACAGGTCGAAAACGACTAAAATTTCGGAGCCTTCTCGCAACGAGATGAAAGAAATTGAATTAAATTTTTTCACTTTTTACATTTGTAATATGAACATATGAGCAGCTATCATCGATCGTAAGCGGAAGGAATGGAGGGGGTGTTTGTTTCTACGTTCGGAGCGACATAAACTTTGTTGTTCGAAGAGACCTTAGCTCGACTGAACTGGAAATTCTATCAATTGAAATTCGTAAGCCTAGGACTAAACCTTTCATCGTTTCGACCTGGTATAGGCCACCAAACTCTTCGATCGCCCTGTTTTCTCACCTAGAAACGTTTGTCTCTAGGTTAGACACCGAAAATATCGAATACATATTACTAGGAGACTTAAACTGCAATGTTTTTGCTGAAAACGATCCTAATACTTCTGCTCTTATGAACATTACTACTGTTTATGGTTTAGACCAGTTGATTAAGAGCCCTACTCGAGTGACTTCACACAGCAGTACCTTGATAGACCTCATTTTTACTTCAAATTTGAACAACATTGTTTGTTCGGGGGTATCGCACATCGGCATTAGTGATCACAGTTTGATTTATGCTTATCGAAAAATCGCGCAGCCTCCGCCATGTAGTGGCCCAAATCATATCTCATTTAGAAATTTCAAGCATTTCGACACTGCTAATTTTCGATCGGACATTCAACATCAACAATGGGATATGGCTGATCATAATAACAATCCTGATGACATGTGGTCCCAGTGGAGGAAATTGTTTTCTGCTGTGTGTGATAAGCACGCCCCTCTTAAAACCAAACGTACTCGTGCTTTACGAAGCCCCTGGATTAACTCTGAAATTAAAAAACGTATGCGCCAAAGAGATCGACTCAAAGCTAAAGCTATCAAAACCAAAGATCCTAAACTTTGGGACGCTTTTAAGAAGGCCCGCAATCAAGTAAATAACGAAGTGAAGGAAACTAAAAAAGCCTATTACAATAATAGTTTTCATGTCAACTCAAATAATTCGAAGAAAACCTGGCAGGCAATTAACGAATTAACTGGTCGCAAATCAAATAAATCAACCATAAACAGTATAGTAGTCGATGATGAAACCATTAGTGACCCGAAGAAAATTTGTAACAATTTCAACAGTTTCTTTGCTGAAATAGGACCTCAGCTAGCAAAGAATATCCCCGACGTTGATCTTTCTTTCACAGAATATTTAACTAAAACAGAATCGAAATTTTCATTCGAAGAAATCAATTCCTTGGAGGTTCAGCAGTTATTGTCAAAGCTAAATATAGCCCGCCTGCTAAAAGAATGCCCCGATTTGATTTCAGAATCTCTGACTCAAATTTTTAATGAGTCGATAAAAACAGGAATTTTTCCCACGGATTGGAAAAGAGCTAGAGTAACCCCACTTTATAAAAATTCTGGGGAACGCACTGATCCCTCCAACTATCGACCAATTTCTGTCATTCCAATAATAGCTAAATTGATTGAACGAGTTGTTTATGACCAGTTATACAAGTATCTCATCGACAACAAATTGCTGTCGCAGTATCAGTCCGGTTTTCGCTCACTCCATTCAACTGTTACGGCCTTACTCGAAGCTACTGATAGCTGGGCATGGAACATCGATCAGGGCTTGGTCAATTCTGTTGTATTTTTAGACCTGAAAAAAGCCTTTGATACGGTTGACCACGATATTCTGCTTTCCAAGCTTCACTTTTATGGTATTGAGGGAGTGGCGCTACAATGGTTCGAATCGTACTTGAAAAACCGCTCTCAAGCGTGCTCAGTCAATGGTTTTCAGTCGACTGACTTGAGCATCACGTGCGGTGTACCACAGGGAACCATTTTAGGGCCTCTTCTCTTTCTAATTTATATAAATGATCTACCTAACTGTTTGTCGCACTCAATCCCTAGAATGTACGCAGATGATACAAGCCTTACCTATGCAGGCAATGATATTGACAACATTAATGATAATGTCAATGATGATCTGAAGAGGGTTTATGCATGGCTCGCTGCCAATAAGCTCACGATTAACATGTCCAAAACAGAATTTCTGCTTATTGGGTCTCGACAGCGATTATTGCGTTTCCCTGCATCCCCTCACTTGACCATCAATGACAAACCAGTTACACAAGTGTCCTCAACTAAATCTCTTGGCGTGATTATCGACGAGAACCTAAGTTGGGGGCACCATATTCAGTCCATATCTAAGAAAATTGCATCAGGTATAAGTGCTTTAAAAAGGATCAGATATTTTGTACCAAGAGAAACGCTAATTACAGTTTATAATGCTCTCATTCAACCACATTTCGATTACTGCAGTGCAGTATGGGATGGATGCAGTAAAGGTCTAGCAGACAAACTACAGAAACTTCAAAACCGAGCTGCGCGTATCATAACCTTCTCGAACTATGATGCACGAACCATTGATGTATTTAATAGTTTAGGTTGGGTACCCTTACAACAACAAAGAGCCTTTTCCAAAGCACTAATTATGTTCAAAACTTTAAACGACTTGGCTCCTGATTATATTTCATCAAAATTTATCGATCGTAGCAAAGTCAATAAATACAATTTAAGAAATACAGAACATAAATTAGCTTTGCCATTGCCACGAACAAATTACGCTAAGAAAAGTTTTAGTTATAGTGGTGGCTTTCTCTGGAACAGTTTGCCAAACGAGGTGAGAACAGCTACCACTATAAAGTCATTTAAATCTCTATATCTAAATAATGAAATGTAACTATCATTTCGTATTATTATTATTATTTTCTTTTAAGGCACGGCATCCTTGTAAAGCAGGTTTTTATTATTATTATTATTATTTTATTGAAGTATATAAATATAATATAGTTAAATAGAGTATAGCATAGATTAATATCGTAGTAGTTTTTATTATTATTATTATTATTATTATTAATATTTTAATGTAATTTCTCCTGAAGGATTTACCGTGGATAAATAAAGTTATCTATCTATCTATCTATCTATCAGATTTTCCCCATCTTAACGAATTAAAATCCGTTACGGTTACAGTACGGGAATATATTTACGCCCGACCGGTTAGGATTCGAGGCTACGGAGGTTAGGTACAGTTAGATTATGCATGAAATCGCACCGTATAACTTTTCCCATCCATACGAACAGATCTTATTGTAATAAATTATCATTGTATCCTAGCTCAAGTGTTGCAGCATGAAGCCAATTATAACAAGTCATGATTCCACTCAAGATGAATCATGCTTTGAAACTGGTTCAAAACTAGTTAGACATAAGGTAAACCATGCATTGTTATAATCAGTGGTAGGTAGTTTATTCATTTACATCGAATCACACATAGTGGACCCAGAATAGATCTGTGTGAGGCAACCCTTCATTAAAGCAGTCTTCGTATGACTGTAAAAATGAACCGTGATGTGTCTCAAGGAGTTTTGATTTTGCATGATATGAAAAACTCGTTGACGAGGCAAACAGAGCAAATTTCGTATGACTGTGAAAACGGCACTGCACGGTCACTACACAGTTACGGCAGGAATTTCGAATGTTTTTATAGACATCACAGCACTGACACGGTCATGGTATGGTATGGTTATGGCAGGAATTTCAAATGTTTTTATAGACATCACAGCACTGATACGGTTACGGTATGGTATGGTTATGGCAGGAATTTCAAATGTTTTTATAGACATCACAGCACTGACACGGTCATGGTATGGTATGGTTATGGCAGGAATTTCAAATGTTTTTATAGACATCACAGCACTGACACGGTCATGGTATGGTATGGTTATGGCAGGAATTTCAAATGTTTTTATAGACATCACAGCACTGACACGGTCACGGTATGGTATGGTTATGGCAGGAATTTCAAATGTTTTTATAGACATCACAGCACTGACATGGTCACGGTATGGTATGGTTATGGCAGTAATTTCAAATGTTTTTATAGACATCACAGCACTGACACGGCCACGGTATGGTGTGGTTATGGCAGGAATTTCAAATGTTTTTATAGACATCACGGCACTGTCACGGTCACGGCACGGCGCGGTCCGTTTCTGACGTTCATACGAAATCTGCTCTATCTGGACTTTCCCACAGTCGTCACGGACATTTTCACAGTCATAACAAATCAAAAGTTTTCGGTCCCTCGCATCGCAAAAAGCGTTCTTCACTTCTCTGCTCATCGAGATATGGGACCCGATTTCTCTTGAAAGTCCCGATAACTTTACAAGCTCGACCTCGCTCGTTATATTGATTTACCCGATTCAGTCAACGGGTGTTTTTTAAAGCGCATGCACGTTATTTCCAATTTCTATGATCAGTTTTAAAGGCAATTAAGCTTCACTGCCGTAAATTTTTACGTAAATCAGTAGCCGACACGACAACTCAGTCTGAAACGGTTTCCTGGTTTAATGTCATATTCATACGTATTCGAAACGCGTTTCCGCTACTAAAGTTACTCAAATTTCTATAGTAATTTCAAGGTTTTTTAACATGAAACGTTGAAGCTCTGTCTAGCAAAAGTTTCAGTTCAACTTAAATTGCAACGACGCTTCGTATACTTGTTTGCAATTGGCAGCACAACGCGCGTCGCACCCGTTGCATGTTGTTGTTGTTGTGGATGATGATGATGATGATGATGATGATGATGTACCCATGTTACCGTACCTTCATGTTGATCTTTTGAATCGGAACCACCTTATATTTCAATTTCTTTCTTTTGCTCAGTAGTGTGAGAACCCGGGCAGGATAACTTGGTATTAAATATTTTAAATCTTTTTTTAAACGACAGGACTGCTACAGTGAGTTGATAGACTGGATTAAGAGAAACGTGATTATCTTGGCAACGTCTGCTGTAATTGTTGCTACTGTTCAGGTACGATCATTGTCAGTTGTTACTCGGGCTACCTGATGTAGACCGAGTCTTGGTATTCCTTTCGTTAGAATCCAGTGCACCAACGTAAAAATCGCAAAAATTGCCAAATAATTATCAAGGGTTGATTTGGTTTAGTTTTAGATGCATTGTTGTCCAATAAATATCTACAATCATTGCCAGAATTGTGGCACTTGTGGCACGATTTTGTCGCTCGAGTATATTAAGGCCTGGGTCGATCGCTAATTGACTCAAATTCGGATAAAAAATTATTTTGAGGACATAGAAGATTTGAATGAATATTTTTCTTCGATAAGCTACTAAACTCGACGTCCTTAACTTTTTGAAGGTACTTTTATGATGTCACGTGACCTGATGACGTCATAGTCAATAAATATTATATTGTAAACTTCATGAAGTAAAATGCGGTCGCGAGTATAACTGAAGACTCCAAAGTAACCATGCTAAACTGTGAGCCTTAACGTACTTCACAACATACAACCCGCAAAACCTGATCACTTCAGTGTTTCTCTAGTGAGATAAAGCCCAAAACAGATCACGTGACTTTTACTGTTTTCTTTTAAAATTTGATTTACTCAGTAATGTTAAGTGTAAGACAGGTTTTTCGGGTTGTATGTTGTGAAGTACGCGTTAAGACTCACAGTTTAGCGTGGTTACTTTGGAGTCTTGAGTTATACTCGCGACCGCATTTTACTTTGAAGTTTACAATAAAATATTTGTTGACTATGACGTCATCAGGTCACGTGCCATCATAAAAGTACCTTTAAAAAGTTAAGGACGTCGAGTTTAGTGGTTTATCGAAGAAAGATATTCATTCAAATCTTCTATGTCCTCAAAATAATTTTTATCGAATTTGAGTCAATTAGCGATCTAACCAGGCCTTAATTAATATACTCGAGGGGATGCGCGCGCGCAGCGGATGGTGATGAGATTGGCTCCCCACCCCCCACGCCATTGTCATTGTTGCTGTGAAAACCCCGACACCTACTACTCGGCAATCAGTCCGACAGATCTTCTATAGTATGGCCGCAAAGTGTAAATGTACAAAAAAAATCCGTAAAATTCACATCGTGCCAACTAATTTTGCCGGTAAGGATTGTAGTTATATGATGGGCTTATTAAAACCCGATATCGTATCACTCCGCGACACTCATAACATACACCTATTTCAATAAATGTTGTCGGTAAAAGCCTACGCGACTCACCCGAATGGAAGCATGGGTAAAAATTACTAAAGCTGTAAAACCACACAAATATCCATAATTCAACTTCAACTTGCCATGATCTAATACATCAAAGAACTTCATTTACCGATGCTAAAATCAAGACCAATGCGAAAAAGAGAGGGAAATTTTGCAACTACCCATACTCCTTTTCGGTCGAGTCGCGTAGGCTTGAGACCTCTCATACGACAACCTTTTTTGAAATAGGTGTATTTTATTTTAGAATAGGAACGGATGGAACATTTCTTAACTTGATGACAAGATCAGATCTAAAATGCTAAGCCATAGCTATGGCCATTTCTTCGCTACACATTTGTTTTGCGCAGTTTTGCAGAAATGGAACTGTTGTATGCATGCAATAAAGTTGCAGTGGTGGATACGTGCTTGGTGCGCGCACTTTTGCTTCGCCGATGTTTTTTTGTGTTTTGTAGGAATTCATGGTCCGGTCTAACCTGATGAAGAGCAGAATTCAAAGCCCATTCATGCAATCATGCTGTTTCCGTCCAATTTCAAATGTACTTACTTGAAGCTCATTTCTTTAAACAGATGTTTTTACTTGCAAGCTCCTGTCGTTTGTTGGCAACGATTCAATCAGGCGATCGTATGATAACACAAGTCAAAGTGCGACCTATGGATACTAAACCACAGGATAGTAGAGCTAAACCACAGGCCAGTATAAAACCTGATGATCTTGATGATACTTGGACTACCCAAGAAAGCCTTACAGAAGATACATCGCCACTGGACACGTTACAAACTAAAGTACAGAGAAAAGAGTGGGCAAAGTATGGGGATAGCTACAAGAACAGGAAGGTTCTACCAACGAGAGTGGCTAAGTCCAAAAATAAAGCCCGAAAATAAAGTACTGTGACGGAATCGTCGTCAACATGAGTAGTGTTCTCTTGTAGGACAGTAGGTGTCAGACCTGTGTTCACCTTTTTCAAGGAGGAATTAACGACAGTACAGGTGGTTCAACGTGGAATTAAACTCAAATGTGTGGTTGAACAATGCATTACAACAGGATAGACAAATAGCCACACCCCATACTCACACCTAGATATGCCTAAAAAGGTTGTTAAAGCCAATGGCAAAATTGACAAAATACAGAATATTGCGTTGTTTGACAAAGAACAGTACGTTGACAATGCCAGCCCCGCTTGGCAAAGAACGTTTGGCTCTGACAGCCCATAACATAACGTGTCTCTACAGATTTACGTACGCACCCATAGCTACATTAAATCACTTGCATGCACATTGTACAGCACTTGTAGAATCTATACATTCATGTAGTTTCAGACTCAACACTAATATTCTAGACTATCTTCAGCTAGTGTGTAGGACTTTCATAGCATGAAGAGGTTACTAGTGAAAAGACAAGCACTGCTAATGAGCAGTACGTTACTGAGTCTGTGTATGTTGTTTGTGCTTATACTTACGTCACTAGTGAAAAGACAAGCACTGCTAATGTGCAGTACATTACTAAGGCCCCGTTCAAACGCAAGTCGATGCAAGTTTTGACTTGCGCGGACTTACGTCTTCGTTTGAACACCAACTTACAACGACTTGCGTCTACTTGCATCGACTTGCGAGAAGTTTGAACGAGCAGTTTGAACGTGCTCAAATTTGATCGCAAGTTGATGCAAGTTTTGGCTCGTTTGAAAAGTCGCCACGCTAAACTTCACAAGTTTTCTTACTTATTTTTCAGTCCAAACTTCTGCGCATTTCCTCATACAAATAATTCAAACAAAAACTGTTTTTCTCGCTGCCTTTTAGCTAGCTGATTTTCCTTGAAAGTTTTTGAAAAACTTGGTGCATGGACTTGCGTGGAGCGGTGCTCAAACGAGGACGCAAATTGCAACTCAAAACTTGCATCGACTTGCGTTCTCGTTTGAACGGGGCCTAAATCTGTATGTTGCTTGTACTTATGCTTGTCACTAGTGAAAAGACAAGCACTGCTAATGAGCACTACATTACTAAGTTTTGTGTATGTTGCTCATGTTTGCTTCGCGAGTGTGAATCAATGTAGTTGACGAAATCAGTTACCAAGTAATTAGTGTAAGGTGCAGATAGTTCACTAATGCAACCAAATGAACATTAAAACAAAAATCAAGAAACATGATGATGTTAATAATCTCTTGACTAATATACTGGTGTCTCACTTTGACATGTCTTGCTTTGCCCTTTCCTTGAAAACGTACTACGTCCATAAACAATGGCCAGGAGTGTTATGAACAGTTATGAAGGATTTATCATCGCGAGTCAAAGTTATTAGACCACGAGGGCGCAGTCTTCACACAAGTGGACATTCTTTAACCAAAATTATCGCATGACGTACGAAATTTTGTAACTGTTGTATTCGATGAGCATGCATGGGTAAACTATGCATCAGTACATTCCACATTCAAATTAAAGATCAAGTGTACTTGTGCCTAGGACGCTACAATCCGCGCCTTTTCACTTTGACACAGCCATGCATGGAGCATGATAAATTAGTGTAATATAGCAGCGCACGTCATCCGACTTTTGTCCCCCCCCTCTCCCCCCGCGTCAATGTTGCTTGGTAATGCTCGCGCTACCCAGGGAACGTTGCGACCCTCAACATTGACATGGGGGGAGGGGGGGGTTTACCGAGATGCAGATAATGAACAAGAAAGTGGTTGTTTAAGCGTATTGTGTTAGAATTTAGATGTGTGTATCATTAATAAAGGCGCGGATTGTAGCTCTGTTAGAGGTTTCGTATGAGTATGATACGGACCGCTCCGTGCCGTGGCCGTGTCAGTGTCGTGATGTCTAGAGTAGATTTCGTATGAGTGCCGTGTTCATAGTCATGCGAAATCTACTCTATAAAAACATTCAAAATTCCAGCCGTAACCGTGACGTGACCGTGCGGTGCCGTACAGTCATACGAAATCTACTTTATGTATTGCCTGTCGGTAGTGAACGTTATCAATACTGAATCCCCTTATTGAGACACTGTGCAATTTGTATGGACATCTGGTATGTGCTGCACAGTGGCAATAACTATTAAATTATATTAGAAGTACGAGATTTATCGGCATAGTTGATACATGGGATTTTGGGTGTGTCAGGCGAGAAGTCATAGAGTAGATTTCATGTGTGTAACTTCTGAAACATTCTCGACAAATTACTTGACAAATTACTTCACTCTTCAAGATCTACGATTTAAAAGTAAATTTTTTTTATCACTCTATCAAATTTGTTTTAATTGTGCTGTTCAAGGTAAGTTGAAAATATTGTGACACTGGCTTCACGGATTTCGATATGGAAGGGAAAAACTTTCTCATACCCTTACATGTAATTGGTTACAGACTGTAAAATGTGTAATCAATACTAAACTAATATTCAAATAAAATAGGTTTTTTGCATTTGTTTTTCTGTTTATTAATTAAATTCTTTACCATAATGATTTTTTGCATAATTTTTCATCGACAAAACCTGAAAAAAAGTTCTGGCAACTACAGTAGGTTAAGTTTATCATTTTGCAACAATGTTATAAACGGCTTAGGGCCTGCACAGAGCTGGGTGAAATAGTTGCCGATAACTAGTTGCCGTCGATAAGTAAAACATCAAAACCAAAATCGCTTTCTTCTCAATAGCAAATGCGCCCAGTTTGTTATCGACAGCAACTTTTTCCAGTGTATCTATGGACTACTCATCGACAACTAATAGTAAATTGGTAACTATATCATAGTAATCGATAACTATGCCGCCCTAGTCTGTGGAGGCTCTTATGGACTAAAATAGATACCATGAGTGGTGTGCAGCTTGCAATACTGCAAGATAACTTAGGCCTAGTTCAAACTTCGCATCTCACATGTATCGAATTCAATGCAAATTAGTCAAATCTTTTGTTTCTACTCATTATCATCTCATTTGCATTGAATTCAGCACATGTGAGATGCGACGTTTGAACTAGGCCTAATATTTCACAGAGTAAAGCCGCATCTATAGAACAAGTTTTCCTTGGCAAGTGAAAATGACAATGTTTTGTCATCTACGCGCAGGGCCGTAGTGCACAAAGGGGCTTAGGATATAAAAAAGTAAACAAAGAAGAAAAATCAATGTTAAATTAATAAAAAATAAGTGTTAATGATGCGCGATGCAGTAACTTTTTAGTTCTTATAGTTGCCAAACGTTTCTCAGTCTCGTGGTTAAAGGTGATGTTAAGTCTTCGCTGAAAGCACTCGAAGCGAGCTAACGAGTACCCGTTAGGAATAAAACCTATTGTTCAAAATTTCGCTGCGAGTAAAAATGACCACTGCGAGTGATTTCTGCGATGAGTGCATGGAGAATCTGCTTTACACGGGTCGATTCGCAACAACGATTTTCCGCGCAACATTTGATCAAATTGATAATTTTGCGTTAAAAGTTTTTAAAATTCATATCAAACATTTGCAACCAAGCAAAATATTGCTAAAATAGTTGCGTTTTGTATTTTCCACGGATTAAACTTTACGGACAAGATTTGTTGCGCGGAAAAGTTGTTGCTAATCGACCGACACGATGAAGCTTACTCCCGCAACCTGCTCTCGCAACACGCTCAATGGCCAATTTGCACAACCTGTTCACACGAAGGAGCATGCTGCAGGAGCTTGCTGCATGTAATAATTTGCTCCCGGAGCTTTCTCCCTCAAATTTAAAGAACGGTATACACAAGGGAGCTTGCTCTCGCAAAATGTTCCCTCGCGTGTACTGGTTGTACAAAATGACACAGGAGCAGCTTGCGGGAGCAAGCTCCCTCGTGTGTAGCGGCCTTTATGTTCTGCTCTTTGTACTATACTAACCCATTCCCCATGTGTGGATGTGCATTTGAATTTATCGTCAGTTCCACACAAATTAAGCTATCATGCAGACATTGGGAGGCCAATAGTTCAAAACCACAGCAATGTTTTAGCACAAACGGAAGCAAATCTCTGAAAGATTGCTAAACAAAAAGATTCAACAGGGGCGGATCCAGGGCTCAGACTGAGGGGGTTCACATTTATCTTTACTTTAACTTGTTCTTGATTTTTTTCCTCGATGTAAAATGTTTTATTTTTATGATGAGAAAGGGGGTTCCCGGGCACGCAAGGTACCCCCCGGATCCACCCCTGTTTAAAGTAATTATAACTCAAAGAATGAAGCCAAATACTATGTTATGGTCAGTAATGAGAAAAGTGGCTTTAACTTTTCACAGGGTCAGCAATTGCGTCTTATGTGTTTCACCTAGCTGTCCTTAAACCACCAGAATATATGACATTGATACTGCTAACCAATGTAGAAATAGAAAACGAGGCAGCGTGCTATATTGAGTTATAGAAGCACGCCAGAATTGTAAGAAGACGGGAAAAGTGTTAGGAGAAGCACGAGCGCTGCCGAGTTTTCTATTTCTTTTATAAAATACATATTGAAGTTTTATCTTCTATTTCTGTTGGAGAAAGTTTGAAAATGCGTGCTGTGTGTTCTCATGGAGAACGCGCGACATGCGTCCTTTGGCCAATGAAAGCGCGCGTTATATCATAGTTATTTTATAATTAATATTATAGATTTAGAGGAGGCGTATGATTGGAAATATATAGATCTATGTAATGTCAAGAGGTGTCAACAAAAACCATATGAATTGAATGAGATAGTGTTTGAATTGAATTCCTATATAACAATGAATTTCTGTCAATAATTTTGATTGACATCAGTAACTTAGATATTTTGATAAAATTTCAAGATTTGCAATAACTTTAAAAAAAGCCAATTTTTCTTTAAACAGCAAAAATAAATTGTATGTAAATGTTGTGAAATTTACAAAAGAGGGAAAAGGGCTGGTTCTCAATTCTCTTCCCTTCTTCCCACATTTCTTCATGGTCCTAGTGCCTAACTGGGATGTTTCAGGGGGAAACTAAGTCTTACATGGGAAGACTCAGGGAGTTTAAAACTCCAGCTTACCCTTTTAAATAGTGCCCCTTTCAAATGAAATGGTGCTGATTTAAAAAAAAAATTTTTTTTTACCTTTTAAAAAAAAAATATGCCCAATGTAAAAAGGTACCCCTTTCGCAAACCTTTTAGCATGAAAAAGGGACTGTTTCATATACTTCCAGTGCAGGGGAAAAAAGGTACACTTTAAATTGGAGTAGACTCCCCTAAATAGCCTCTCAAAAGGAATCTGGGACCCTAGTGAGACAAATGAAGGGTTCTCTGTGAAAATGACCTAAATGACATTTTGATGGATATCCAGATATTGATATTTGGTCATAGGAAAGTTAATTGATATCATTTTATACCAATGAAAAAGAAGTCTTTAAAAAAGTCATTTAGGCCATTTTCATAGGGAGCCATAAATATTCATATGCATTTAATAATCATCTTTAATTTGAAGACGCTTCTTGAAGTCTGCATTCCATATGACGAGAAATAGAAGAATATTTATTATCATTAATCCCACTGTAGCAATACTCCCATAAATTGTAACCATTATTGGAATCTTGTGACGATTCTGGATGACAAAGTTTGTCATCCACCCAATAGTAAGGAAGCGAAAGGCAATAAATGTTATTAACATTAAGACTCCATTGATTTCATATATGAGACTAGTTTTACTGACATTATGGAATGCAAAAATTCGTCTTGAATGAAGAAACACACTGTTGATTTCTATCAAAAGAGAGCACATAGCAAACCCCATGTATGTCTCCTTAAAGGCTGCCATGCTGAAGGCACCAATAACCTTAAAGGATCGAAAAGCAGACAAAAAATTATTGATCCATATAATAAATATATTAAGTTTCAAAAACCATTAATTCTGAATGATCCCTAAAGAAAAAAAAGCAATAAGCAGGTCCCCTTGCACTGATGTCACATATCCCATAGCATAGCAGTGGCCTCAGCAGTCTAGCTTGTTAAGCTGATGACACACTAGGCAATTTTATAAGCTTCTTAGAATGAATTTTGATTGTCGCTTCAAAATTGTCATACATGCATGTCTTCTGCTTCAACTGTGAATTTCCTGAGCAATCTTGATTGCCTCATGATCATGCAATCAGCAATTGGGAGCAACCTTGCCGGGACCTTTTGAGTCCGTTAGTTGCTCCCTCACCTAGTTTCAAACTGTGCTATTTTGTAGTTGTGTCTTTTCAGTTCGTTTTGTTTTCTCTCTTGTTTTTTTGTAAATTTGTGAACTAAGTGGAAGCTTCTAAATAAATAAATAAAATAAATAAATAAAATAAAAATTGCCAATATCTAACATGTCAGAAATTGGTGATCAAATTCACTGGCAATTGGTAAAACTTTGCAGTTCACTATTTTTTCTTTCTTCAATTCTCTATTTCTTGGATTCAAAAATAATTCAGGCAATGCTTACCAATACATGATGAATCAGAACTGCTCCTGAGTTTTGCAAATCATTGAAAGCCAAGTCAAACAAATCATGAATAAAATAACCTAAAATTCAAATAAATCAAGATGAGTCAAAAAGCAAGTCTTGAAGGGGAAGGTGTGGGGAAAGACAAAGAGGCTTAACATTTCTGTGACCTGTGCTATTGAAACATCAATATCCTGGCCATATGGTCCAATTGTATTAAGACTTGACCACTTAGTGCTCCATTTACAGGAAGTTAAAAACAAAAGAAAATTGCAAACTCTCAGCTCTAAAAGTGGTTGTCGCTAAGGAGAATTGTTTGCTTATGGGGGGTGCCAATTATAGTGATTTGTATGTGAAACATTTGGTATTTTTGAAACCTGGTCACACATAGGAAGAGGTTGCAAGTAGAGCTTCAATTGTATTTATACAATAATATTAGTATTAATATAATATGTGCACTCTGATTGGTCAAAAACTTACCATCCCATAAGCAAACACCTCTCATCAGCAGATGTGAATACTGGTCCTGAGGGTGTCCACTTATGGGAGGTTCAACAGGGGCAGATCCAGGATTATCTTCAGGAGGGATGCACTGTCTTCAGGAGGGGGTGCACCATCATATCAACTAGAAACTGCCAAGTGGATATTTTGGAAAGATATTGAGAAAAAAAGGGACTCAAAGCTGTCTCAGGAGGGGGGTGCACACCCCCCTGCACCCCTCCCCTAATTCCACCCCTGTTCAACTGTATTAATTAGAGTACAGACACATGGAAAAATTGAATCTATTTGTTAAATTGTCGTCACTCCTGGTAGCATAATGTACATGGCGACATTTCTTAGATGTCTTCTATCATCAAAATAATAACGTCTTCTTGACATTAGATGTCCTAGAACAACGTACATATCTAAGTCTCTCTACTGGTGGTAGATAAAGATTTACATGTTGACATAATATTTGATGTCACACAATTAATTAGTCAAATTACAGTAATTCAACTTAAAAATCCTCAAGAATTTCATGACGTCATCAATTTTATTTGTTTATTTACATTGTAAACTTAGACATTTGTTTTAAGCATTAAAACAAAGACCTTTATTATTACAGGATTGGTTCAACAGACTTCCAAATCAAGAGGTCAACAGCTGATACAGCTGTCATTGATATGAAAGGTTATCTGTAATCGAACAATTTCCAAATGTATTTGGTTTTTTTAAATTTAAATCAAACAAGAAAATGAATATCATAAATGTACACGGTAAAATTGAAGAAAGCTTTTAAAGTTTCTTTTAATGTTGCAATTAAGATCAGGGCCCATAGACCTTCAATGACAGTAGTAAAATGTTTGCAAAGCTGTCATTAAAACTATAAGCATGCGTTATAACCCCTGAGGGACAGACCATTAGAAAAGTAATGGGGGGGGGAGGGGGGGGGGAGGGGGGAGGGGGGTCACCAAAAGTAGAAATACTCTTTAATAGACCTTGGAGGAATATTTTTCATGTGATAATGGCAAGGCAGGATTTTTTTGGTACCATTCTTTCCCCCCTCACCCCCATCACTATTCTAATGGTTCGTCCTAACCAGGGTTTTGTTCGGCTGTAACGCAAGCTAATCACCAGAAGGTACTGAAGCTGAGCTTGGGCTGCCTGCATAAATGCTTCGTGACTTAACGCGTCTTGTACGTTGGACATAGAATCACAGAGGGACTGCACATAATCACTCTTATATTCGATAGTCTTGACGCGTACCGCTTCTTAAACTCTAGCGCACCTAGCTAGCTATCTCTAGCAATCTGTGGGCTAGACACTGCAAGCGTTTGATCCTTTGTATAAGTACACAAATACCACAAAACAGGATATAAAGAGATAGTAGTCCACCATATTGTTCATAAACAGATCGTTAAATCTACACAAAAGACAATTTAATCTCCTCTGAAAAGGACGGAATAAAGAAATATGCAAACGACTACTATGTGTCTGGCGACAGCATACAGGTACTATTAATAATCAAAATACACGTTGCGAAAGGTATTGTTTACCATTTCCCTTGTAAGACACGCTGGGTTACGTAACAGTATAAAATCGGGTATGAAATACATTTTCTAAACTTGAATGCAATCTAGTCATAAAATTATATCAATCAGAGCAGTACTGATCCAGCGATTCAATAAAGATCATGGAGCTGCTGCCTAAAGAGCAACACGATATATATATAAACGTCCACATGCTAGAATATTACATAACAGTTTCTTCATTGTCCAGAATTGCATAACAGAGAGTAAAATTGTATAGAAAAGTGTTTTACTTACCTAAAGAGAAACTTACGAGGTAAAAAGCAATCCAGCTCCACGCTCCAATCATGTCTGTTAGCATTTTAGGCTCATCACAAAAGCTAAAGCATTAAAAATACTCTACGTTTGTACATCGAAACATCACAGCAGGGAATGAAGTTAGCTCAACGAGCTGGATATATAGTAGTTAATAATAATTATTACCAATCTAAACCCTGAAAAGTTGCTCACCTTTTGACTGACAATACAGCTGTAATTGAGGAATGGATCAGCGAAATCCAGATATTACGGTACAACCATTGCTTTCTTGTTGGGCCATCGCGAATGGATATCGGGTATCTAATATGAGTCCGAAGAATGTAAGACAGTATTCTCATCAGAATAAACGACAGAATAATTGTCGATACTGCCGAATATATGTTGGAAGAAATCAACGTCATTTTCGCTGCTAAGCGGAAACTCAGCGTTCGATTCTCGATCTCAACCCTTGACATGGAACATTGTGCATCTCATTTCGCGCGCCACTGCTCATGTGACATACAGACGTACGATCGAAGGTCACAGCCCACCAGGAGGCCGTGACTACTACCCCCCCCCCCCCCGCCCCGCCCACTACATTTTGTCTCATTTACTTTTTCTTTTCTTTTCTTTTTTTCTTTGTTTAGCACATAAGATTAAGGAAGTTTGTTAGCACGTGAGATTAAGGACGTTCGCGGGTAAATGGAACTGAATTCACTACTTCAAACTTTTATTTTATGGTGAAAGAACAAATATTACAGACTTTCAAACTTTTGCTTTTATCAATCAAAGGTAAAAATCACTAATACGAAGAACAGAGTTCGCAGAATATCGAAAACCGCAGTAAAATCAAAAATAGGGGTCATCGACTTCCCTGAGGACCCCTGAGGAGTCACGTACATGACGTTAAAGCGGACATCTAGATTTCTGTGTGTCTCGTCTGCGCATCTCACTTGGATAAGGCGTGACGCGCGTGACGATTGATTTTACCTCTATTAAAAGCGTCAAAAAAAATCGAGGAAAAGATAAAAATCAGCGTTTAGACTTGTAAGGACCGCTGCAATTAAGAGCGTAGGCTCAAGAACGTCCGATTTAGTTAGGAGATCAATGTACGGAAGATAGTCAACATGACTTGTGAGTAGTTCGATTTTTCTATTTATTTCCTTATTTATAGCTTATATAAGTAACATAAGTACATTGTAATTTTCAGCGAATCGTACCAGTCGTACTCAGCGTACCAGACGTACTTGTATTCGTAACTGTAATCGTCAAAGTCCTAGTAAAGTTGAGTTTGTACGCATATCGAAGTGAATATCCTCGTCTCCTACATTCATTCGAAGTCATGCTTGAAGTTGCCCATCTTAGACTTCGAAACCAAGTTTAAAGTTCGTCTGTTATTGGAAACAGTTAAAAGAAGACCAAAGAAGAAGTTTGGAGCAAGTTAAAGTTGAATTTTTGTCAATTTATTCAAAGTAGTTGGAAGCGATCAAGCGAAACTAGCCTGCGTAGCGGCTCTTTGGGGGAAGAGGAAGGGGAGGGGAGGGGAGGGGGAAGGAGGGAAAGGGGAGGGGGACTGGGGAGAAGAGGAAGGAAAGGAGAGCCTGCAGCCAAACCCCTGGTTTTTCCGTTACTCGCGGGCACCAGCGCCCGCGTATTTCTATTGGTCGAAATCGATAGCGTTGAAAGGTTGATATGTTTGATGGACAGTCAGAGTTCAAGATAGCGGAGTTGACGGCGGAGGAGAATATGAAGCTTTTAAATTTCGATCTTAAACAAGAACAAGAACATGCTGTGAAGTCTCTCTTGGCTGGCAAAGACGTCCTTGTGATTTTACCTACAGGTTTCGGAAAAAGCAGGATTTATCAAGCCTTCGCACAGATTAAGGAAAGTGCTGTTGTCGTGGTCATTGCTCCTTTGACGAGCATCATTAATGACCAAATTTCACATCTGAATAATTTGGGGATATCTAGTGTCGAACGTTCTGCTTTAAAAGCTGATGAAATCAAGGATTGTAAATTTCAAATCCTCTATAGCTCTGCTGAGTTAAAGAAGAACACCAGTGAACTTCACAAGCGACAGTATCGTGCATTGTTGTTGACGAGACTCACACCGTTGAAACGTGGTCAGGCAAAAGGTAGCGAACTGTAATCTTTTACTATAGCCTAAATAACTTAAGTTTACTGTTAACTTACATATAAATCTACGTTAAAAACTTATGTTTTCTATGTGTATTTTATCCGTAGGTCGAGAGGTCAGCCCTCTGCATTCCTTAATTCTCTCAGACGGCTTGAAAAGATTCTCCGAAGAACTTCTTGACTAATCCTTAAATTTAGTTTGCAAATTCGACAAAAATCGTTTACACTCTCAGATCTTGGTTTTGGTCCTCTAGCTGCAGGCTTTTAGGGGTTGAAAGCATTAATAAACTAAAGCATTACACAAATAACCATAAAAATGTCATAAAACCGTCTAATCAATTATGAATTTGTTTTGGTTCGGCAAAAGTGCCAGAACTACAAGTGAGTTTGACAAGTAGTAGCTCATCTTTCACTTCCGGTCATTTCTGATTGGTCAAGGAAATTTGATCCCTCGAGTGGGCAGTAACGGAAAAACCAGGGGTTTGGCTGCAGGCTCTCCCTTCCCTCCTCTCCTCCCCAGTTCCCCTCCCCCTCCCCTTTCCCTCCTTCCCCCCTCCCCTCCCCTTCCTCTTCCCCCAAAGAGCCGCTACGCAGGCTAAAGCGAAACGTGTTTATTGGCACGTGCGACACAGGAAGCCCAACGAAGATGTTTTCTGGAAGTGGAAAGAATGGTGGAAAAAGAGAATGGCCATCATTGCCGCGAGAAGATGAAGACGTTCAAGTTGAAGAATCGTGTCGACGAACAGAAATCAGTAGACCGACGAGAAGAAAAGAATTAACTAAGAGAATGTGTGAGTGGGTGGAAACCGAAAAAGTCATCGAAGCGAGACGAAAAAGATCAGCGCACCTAGGAAACGTGCGAAAATTATGGAAAGAAATTCAAGAGTTATTTAATCGTGAAACACTCGATTCAGAAGAGCTAGAGAACTGCATCAGAAGGTACAATGAATCATTTAGAAAACTTGCGGAAACGCACGAGGTATGTATGCAGTTGGAAGTTGATGAAGAAAGGAAAGCGTTACTGATAGACAGTTACAACAATCAAAGAGACATGAAATTTCAACTAGAGATAATGTTTAACGAGTACATGCGTAAACAAAATGTGAAGTTCATACCAGAGAGGGCAATCTCAGAATCAAGCCGCGCTTCGACTAGTAGAAGCAGCGTAAGAGAAAGAAGAAAACTAGAAGAAGCGAGACTACAAGTACAAGCGCTCAAGGAAAGGCAGGAGATAGATCGTCAGCTTGAAGAGATAGAGAAGGGAAAAGCAGAGCTCAAAAGAAAAATTGAACTTTTGGACGCAGAAACAAGTTTGAAGCAGGCAACGATTGATTTAATGCTTGAAGAAGGCCAAACTTTAGAATCTCCAAACTTAGGAGCAAGCGCGAAACCCCTCTTAGATAAAGTGACATCATTTCAGTTACTCCCGTTGAGTACAGCAGCGCGGGATCCAGTCCAGTCAATCCCGTTGAGTACAGCAGCGCGGGACCCAGTCCAGTCACCCCCGTTGAGTACAGCAGCGTGGGACCCAGTCCAGTCAACCTCGTTGAGTGCATCAGCGCGGGACCCAGTCCAGTCAATCCCGTTGAGTACAGCAGCGCGGGACCCAGTCCAGTCACCCCCGTTGAGTACAGCAGCGCGGGACCCAGTCCAGTCAACCTCGTTGAGTACATCAGCGCGGGACCCAGTCCAGTCAATCCCGTTGAGTACAGCAGCGCGGGACCCAGTCCAGTCAATCCCGTTGAGTACAGCAGCGCGGGACCCAGTCCAGTCACCCCCGTTGAGTACAGCAGCGTGGGACCCAGTCCAGTCAACCTCGTTGGGTACATCAGCGCGGGACCCAGTCCAGTCAATCCCGTTGAGTACAGCAGCGCGGGACCCAGTCCAGTCAACCCCGTTGAGTACAGCAGCGCGGGACCCAGTCCAGTCACCCCCGTTGAGTACAGCGGCGTGGGACCCAGTCCAGTCAACCTCGTTGAGTACATCAGCGCGGGACCCAGTCCAGTCACCCCCGTTGAGTACAGCAGCGTGGGACCCAGTCCAGTCAATCCCATTGAGTACATCAGCGCGGGACCCAGTCCAGTCTACCCCGTCAAGCAGAACAGCGCGGGAAGGAAGTCTACAATCACCGTCGTGGTTTTCAGGACCGCAAAGACCAGTCAAGTCGCATCCATCGAGTTCAGCAACGCAGGAGAGAGTGCAACAACCATTGTGGTTTCCGGAGGAACAAGAACCAGCTCAGCCAACCCTGATGAGTTCGTTAGCCCAAGAAATGCTTCGGTTATCTACATCAAGTTCGGAGGCACCAATATCAAGACAGTCTATCTCATCGAGTTCAGCAGCAAAGGAACGAGTTCAGTTCGCCCCGTGGAGTGCAGTTACAGAAGGGAGGACCTATCCGTTTCCGTACGCCGCGCGCGAGAGGGAAACTACATATCAAGTTCCGCTATATGCAACAGCAAGAGATTTCCATCCAATGGTCAGTACCCCCACCCAGTCAACGCCCTACTACAGTACACCTTATCCCTACTCTCAAGAGCAGTGTTCAATAGACGCATGGACAACGATCGCGCAGGCAATCAAGCAAGGACCGTCTCTTCCCAAGATTGAATTAATGAAGTTCAGCGGCGACCCGTTAGAATACGCGGAGTTCGTGACTAACTTTAAGGACAACATCGAGAGTCAAGTAGCTGATGACTCTCAGAGACTTACACGTTTGTTAGCTCAGTGTATTGGAAAGGCAAAGGATGCCATAAAGAGTTGCGTCAACTTACCTGTTGGAACGAGATACAAAGAAGCACGAAAAACCTTGTTAGATAACTTTGGACAGCCACACATGATAGCAGAGGCACACATGAAGAAACTAAAGGAAACGCAGATCAAGAAAGCTGATGCAGCAAGTCTCATGGACTTCACTCGACGTTTGGAAGATACGCGTAGAGTCCTCGACAATATGGGCCTTAGTTACTCAAGTCGCTTAGACAGTGAAGATACTATAGTTATGCTGATGAAGAAATTTCCAGATGAAAGCCTTAAGCGAAAATGGGCTGACAGAGCAGGTGATTTGATAAAGTCCAAAGGCAGAGCCGACTTCAAAGATTTTGTGGATTTCGTGCGCAAAGTAGCTGAGAGAATCAACAACAGATACGGTATGGAGCTTAAGACAGCTGATAAACCAGACAAACGAGACTCAAGAAACGATAAGCAAGACCAACGGCAGAAAATCACTACATTGGCAGTTAGTGCAGATCGAAGCCAGCAGAACTCAAATGTAACAGCAGCTAAGAAGTGTCCACAGTGTTCAGGACCACACGGAATATGGAGGTGCTGGAAATTCAAAAGTTCCCCTTTAGAAGATCGTCTTAGGATCGTCAAGCAACATAATCTCTGCAAAGTTTGTCTTGAAGAGGGACATTACGCTAGATCTTGTACGAAAGGATTTACTTGCAGAGTATCTGGATGTGGTAAAGGTCATCACCAGTTGCTACACGCGGTAGAAGGAGAAAAAGCAGGAAGTTTCTTACAGAGCAACAGTGCTATGAAGGATAAGATTGTGCACACAAGGAACATTTCAAGTAATCAAAATGGTATTAGAGCGATAGTAGCAAATTCTGATAGCAAGTCGCCCCCCGTCGTTAGTAACAGTGCTACGACTACAAAACTGGAGATACCAGTTACAGCCAATGCAGTAGAAGTCAAGCCAAGAGTTTGCTTTAAAGTGTTACCAGTGAAAGTTAGTAGTCCTAACAGTGACAAGACGGTTACTACGTATGCATTCTTCGACAACGGTTCAGACACGACACTGTGTCTAGAAAGTCTAGTAAAAGAACTTGAAATGAAGAACTTGAAGTCCGCAAACTTCACGCTATCTACAGTAAATGGTCAAGAAAAGAAGTCCGGATACGAAGTGGAGCTAAACGTAGAGTCCTTGTCTGGAGATGCAAAGTTTCGTTTGGAGAACGTTGTAACTACAGAAAGTCTTCCTATATCAACGAGGCACATAGCTACAAACGAACAGATAATGAGGTGGCCGTACCTCAGTGACCTCAAGTTACAAGAAGCCGAGCAAAGTAAAGTAGCGATACTCATAGGCAATGACCGTCCAGACATTACTGACACTGAACTAGAAAAGAGAGTTGGAAAGAAGGGAGAGCCTTTTGCAGTGAAAACCTTGCTAGGATGGACAGTCTACGGACCCATAGAAAATCCCACCGAAAGTAACGCTCATGTAACTCATACTAGTACAAATTTGGAACAAGAAGAAGACTTGAATGTGAAGCTAGAACGTATGTATGACGAAGAGTTCCAGGACACCAATAACAGCGACCAAGATTCTATATCGTTGGAAGACCGCAGAGCGAAACAGATAATGGACCAGTCAGTTCGTTTAATGAATGGACATTATCAGCTCAAGCTTCCGTTTCGTAGAGACCCCCCGAATCTCCCGAACAGTAAACCCACAGCAGAGAGAAGGTTACAGTGGTTAAAGAAAAAAATGGAGAAAGATGAAATCTTCAGACAAAAATACACCCAAGTAATAGAGAAGTACGAATCTGAGGGATCATCACGGGAGGTATCAGATAAAGAACTCGCTAGTCTCAAGCCCCTTTGGTATCTTCCTCACCACGCAGTGTGGCATCCTAGAAAGCCAGAAGAACCAAGAGTTGTTTTTGATTGCGCCGCAAAGACCGAGGGTACATCTCTGAACGACAATTTGCTTAGAGGACCAGAGAACACAAGCCCATTGATTGGAGTCATCTTGAGATTTAGAGTTGAAGACGTAGCGGTAGCAGCAGATGTGAAGAGAATGTTTCATCAAGTATATGTAGCCCCAGAAGACCGAGGAGCACTATGCTATTTGTGGTGGGATGGAGGAGACACAACGAAAGGCCCCTGAAGAGCGCAATGACAGTGCCCAAACTAGAGTTAACAGCCGCGACCTTGCTGGTTCGTATGAATGAGTTGATCGTCTGAGTGCATTGCAAGGAAGACTAAAGATCGACAGTGTCAGTTATTGGACGGATTCCATTATCGTCCCTTAGATATATCCTCAACGAGGTGAAGAGATTCGTCACCTTTGTTGCAAACCGTGTTGCCATTATACGTCAAGGATCAGTCCCAAGTCAGTGGAGACACGTTAGGTCGGAGCAAAATCCTGCAGATCATGCTTCAAGAGGAATCAAGGCTACTGAGTCAAGAAAGCTTCAAATGTGGAGAGAAGGACCAGAGTTCTTGTGGAATGACGAAGACCAATGGCCTCCACAACCGTTAGAGATGTCCACAGTCTTATCAGAGAGTGACGAAGGAGTAAAGAAAGAAAGGGTAATGGTAGGAGTGACCACCCTGCAGATGAGCTTTTGGAGCTCGCTGTTTCGCAGGTACTCAACCTGGAACAGGCTTAGAAGAACAGTCGCGTGGCTAGTCAGAGCTGTTCACGTGTTAGTTAAAGCTTGGCCGCGACTAGCTAACGGCGAATGGGTCAAAAGCTTGCAACCCAGTCAAGAAACTTTGACAGTTCTTGAAGTCGAAGCAGCAGAGAAAAGAATTGTAAGATTTGTCCAGAAAGAGTCGTTTTCGAGCAACAAGGACGATACAGAAGAATGTCCAATTAAAGAAGCAAAGGAAAGATTCGTACGTCTCAAGCCCTTCTTGCAAGACGGAGTGATTCGAGTAGGAGGACGATTAGAACGTTCGCATCTGCCATACGATGCGAAACATCCCCTCATCTTACCTGGAAAGCATCCAGTAACAGAGCTGATAGTACGTCATTATCACCATCGTAATGGACACGTCGGAACTCATCAAGTATTGGCCGAAGTGCGACAACGTTTTTGGATTGTGAGCGGAGTATCTTCAGTGAAAAGAGTCCTGAGAAAGTGCCACGAATGCAGACGTCAAAGCGCGAAAATGGGAGAACAGATTACTGCTCCATTACCTGAAGTAAGAGCGTCTTCCGATGATCAGCAGCAGGTCTACCCATTTGCCGCAGTTGGCCTGGACTATTTTGGACCCCTGTATGTCAAAGTTGGACCTAGCACCAGATCCAAGAGAGACCCAGCCCTAAACAAACGTTATGGTTGTATATTTACCTGCCTGAGGTATAGGGCAGTCCACATCGAAGTAGCGCAAGATTTATCCACTGACAGCTTTATAAACGCAGTGATGCGCTTCGTTAGTAGACGTGGACCCCCAAGAATCATATACAGCGACAACGGTACTAATTTCAAGGGAGCAGAGCTAGATGTCATTAAAGCAATGAAGATGTGGAACCAAGAAAAGATCCAAAGTGAATTGAATCAGAGAAGTGTACAGTGGAAGTTTAATCCTCCCGCCGCAAGTCATCAAGGAGGCGTCTGGGAACGTCTCATCAGATCAGTTAGAAGAATCCTGCACGCCATGTTGGGAGAACGTCTTGTGAATGACGAGACGCTGCAGACCTTTCTAACAGAAGTGGAAAAGATCATGAATGACCGACCCATAACTAGATGTCTCAAGCGACCCCCGAGATTTGGAGGCACTTACGCCGAACCACATCCTATTGCTTCGCCAGAACCCAGCCTTGCCTCCAGACGAGCTCAGCTAGAAGCTGCCGACAGATACAGAGCAAGGTGGAAGCACGCTCACCTGCTTGCAAACGAGTTTTGGCAAAGATGGACAAAAGAATACCTACCGATGTTGCAAGAAAGACAGAAATGGCTACACGAGAAGCCTAATTTTACAGTTGGGGACCTAGTCCTTGTTGCAGACAAGAATACGCCAAGAGGTCAGTGGCCAAAGGCATTGATTGAGCAGACGATGCCAGACAGCAATGGAGTCGTACGTCAAGTCGTCGTGAGAACAGCTGAAGGAGTGTACCGTCGAGATGTACGTAAGCTATGTATGCTAGAAGAAGAGCTACTAAAGAAGATTGAAGATCAAGCCAACCCAGTGACCGGATGAGTGAAAGAAGCTAATCAACAAGAAACAATGCAGTGAAATATAGAAGAACATTAAATAGAACTTTTGAGTTATTTCATTTATATTGAACATTTAAGATAGTTTTTGGCGTGGGGAGGGATGTAAGGACCGCTGCAATTAAGAGCGTAGGCTCAAGAACGTTCGATTTAGTTAGGAGATCAATGTACGGAGGATAGTCAACATGACTTGTGAGTAGTTCGATTTTTCTATTTATTTCCTTATTTATAGCTTATATAAGTAACATAAGTACATTGTAATTTTCAGCGAATCGTACCAGTCGTACTCAGCGTACCAGACGTACTTGTATTCGTAACTGTAATCGTCAAAGTCCTAGTAAAGTTGAGTTTGTACGCATATCGAAGTGAATATCCTCGTCTCCTACAAGACTGTTGTTTTGTTGATTTTGGAGTCATGAAGTAACTAGTAGTTGATTTGTACGCGCGCTAACACGTACGCACGTCATCGAGCGCGCGCGCTCCACGCGCTCAGAATTATGAGCCGTGCCCTGCGAGCAGACGTGCAAGTAGACGGAATAATAATTTCTCTTACCTCCCTTGGAGCGACGAGAAAAGTAGAAAATAGCGTCTGCTCGCAGGGTACATCTATCCCGAACTATTCACACATAATCTTATATTATGATATATTAAACGTCCATTAACAGAACATTTTATCAATGTATTTCTTTTTCCTGCAATAAATTACCGTTTATTCTCGCGTTACTTCATAACACGCACAAGCAAAGGGTCCACTTTGACGTCATGTGACTCCTCAGGAAAGAAAACATGTGGTAGGTTCACTTTGGCCGCAAACGTCCTTAAACTGCTTGTGCGTAATGCGATGTAATGCGAAAATAGATGGGAATTTTTTGCAGGAAAAAGAAATTAGATTGATAACATTTTCTTTTAATGGCTAACCTTCAAACAATTCTCATAAGCGACCTGCTTGCAGTTCCAATTTTTAAAGTGATTTAGATACAATGTAATTTTTCACGATTTTGAATTCTTTTTTATAGGGGGAGTTATTTAGCGAGTGTTTCGGCTCATCCAGCTCCGACTTACCATTTCCTTACCATATATATTTCCACTGCCATTCACGTATGTAAATCCGGGGAGGGGGGAGGGGAGGGCTGGTAAAACTGATTGAGGATCTCAGTTGGGAATCCTGTGGAAAAGTTCAAAATGGCCGACAAAAGAGAACAAGAAGACCAAGAGGGTTATGAAAGACCTCGTAAAATACCTCGTACTTTAAAAGAGAAAGACTCAGGCAAAAGGCTTATCGTTATTATCGAGAAAGCATCCTTAGAAGCCGTAAAGGTGAAAACAATATACGTTGATAACTGGTAGTAATTCAGTGTTGTGTTTATGAACCACGTGCAAAATTATAGCGTGAACAGGGTTTTTGATAATTTTGAATTGTGACTCCACAGAATGGAAAAAATTTTGAACTTCTAAACTGCGATCATCATAAAGGGATAATGAGAAAGAATAATCGAGATCCAGGCACAGCAAGACCAGATATTACACACCAAGTAAGTTTGTAAAATCGTATTTTAAAAAGTAAGCTTACAACAGTAGTTGTTAGGCACCGATTACATGACGACTTTCAGCCCGAGCCCGGCGAGGAAAATGAAAGTTTATCGCGATTTAGACAAAAATCAGCCCGGGATTCTTTCTCTTTAGCAAATACAACTCGTTCTCCTCCCCCAGCTCCTAAAATACTACCACCTTTGGACCGATCTATGAAGAAATCTGACCGGGCTGAAATAAATGTAGCCTGGGCTGAAAATCGTCATGTACAATCGGTGCCTTAGAACGGTAAAAATTATCACTGTTAAGCCCTAGGGTGGGGTGGTCAGGTTGGGCATATGTGGAAACATTTGACCTTTTAGAAGAACCCCACCTTGTGGCAATATCTTTTTGCCTCTCAAAAGGCACTTCCACGTTAGACACACCAGGTTCAAGAACTTAATTATCTTAATGTGCAGCTTATAAACCCCAAGCGTGATGACGTTTAAACCTCCTCTCAATAGGGGACCAGAGGCTTTGGCTCATTCAAGGGTTTCTTTCTGATATTTTTGTCTTTCTTTTAATTTTTCATGCCCAAGAGCTCATGAAGTCTTAGGCTTAAAAGATAAATATATCAAATAACAAAAGCCAAGATAACTCTGAGAGTGAGTCACTGAAACCAGTGAGAACAACTAATTATTGTAACAGAATCTCAAAGTATTAACATTATACAGAATCCGAGGACAATATTACACAATTGTCAAACAGGCGCTTCTATCGCCAAACCATTCTGTCTCTCTATTAAAACTTAGAGTAAGCTATGTTTACTAAGCTAAAATATTACGTTTACAACAATAGTCTATAGAATTACACTCGGCTACAGAGAGGGGGTCAAAATGTCATCATGCATTGGTCTTATTGCATGATGACAGCTGTAAATTTCGCCTCTGTAACAAGGTTCTCAGGGTATTCTTTATGAAAGCACATAAACAGCAAGATGATAGATCCCCAGGGGGGGGGGGACTCTATTGTAAAAGGATCGGGTATGCTCGTCGTATCTCTTAGGGGTAAAAATCAGCGATTTGGTATCTTTTAGGGTGTTAAAATTGACATTTAGAGTTTTAGCATTTCCTGGTCTCTCTGAGGATATCAAAAGAGCCCATTGCGAGTGGTTGCCAACTCGAATGTGGTTGCCAACTCGAAAGTTGAAACTACTTTGGCAACCACACACACCTCTATAATGATCTAATAAAGTATATCTTAAATGTAAATATTTAAAATTGTAAACATGTATTTTCTGTATATATTGTAAATGTATTTTATGTAAATGTATTTATCAAATGTAAATATATTTTCTGTATATATTGTAAACGTGTGTGTGAATAAAAAAAGTTCAAAAAGTTCAAGTTGCTTAATATTTTGTTCTCAAATGGAAGAAATTTACCCAACAAAAACGTGTCGACCATCAAATTTTGTGTTCATAATAATAATGTTCATTAGCTTGTTATCGCTGGTATCTCTTAGGGGTTAAAAAACCGTCCGGCCACGCCCTTTTAAAAAGACTTCCGGTATCCTTTAGGGGTATTTTTGAAAATTTCTGACGAGCATACCCGATCCTTTTACAATGGAGTCCCCCCCCCCGGGGATAGACCCCTCGCTAGCTTAACAGAGATGACTGTGAACAAGTCATATAGTTACAATTTTCAAAGACAAAGAAACAATGTAGACATATTCGTCATCCATGATTTTGATTGATTTCTTGATTCTTGTCCATGTAGTGTCTCTTGATGTTATTGGACAGCCCTCTTAACAAGGCTGGATTACTACAGATTTACATTCACACTGAAAAGAATGTTCTTATTGAAATCAATCCACAAACCAGAATACCAAGAACATTTGATAGATTCTGTGGACTTATGGGTAAGGTTTAATAAATGTTTGTTTGGGCTTCTTAGCACAGTGCTCATTTGTAAGAAAATTCAAAATCCCTAGCAACTGGGAGATTAAGTTGTTTTATCATAAATTATGTATTTGGCCTTGCATGTGCTCTTAAGAAAAGCTTAGAAAATAGTCATGTGACTGGGCACATACAGATTTTTTGAAGGTGGTCCAGAAAAACCAGTATCTGGACACAGATCTGAGCACACATCCAAAAATGTAAATACATGTAAAATGATCAAAAAGAATCATATGATGCTTAATCACCCAAGTTAGGTCAGACTGGGTGGGAAAATATTTGGCTCTAGGTCATTTAACCTTGCTGCATTTGGTCCTAATTAATGGCTGCATGACCTTTGACAAAATGCTTTCCTATCCGGCCCTCCCACTCAGTCAATGAGTACATATATAGACTTAGGAACTTGCTTTGTTGCCTCTTACCATTGTGGAGAGGTGGTTCACTGTTCACTGTTCAGCTGTATGCTTTATTGCTGATGTATTCCTATTTCAACTGATGTTATAGTTCAGTTACTTCATAAACTCAGCATCCATGCATCTGATGGACCACAAAAATTGTTAAAGGTCAGTGCCAGCAAAGCTTTATTTATCCTTTTATTTTAAGTTCTTCTTTGATCATATTTGATATAGTTTTGGGAGCATGATTTCTCAGAGGGTATGTAATCAGCGAGAAAGTTTTGAAAAAGTTAATTATCTCCCATGTACCCAAGATGATCTTGATTACTTTATAGGGACTTTTATCTTTAAGGTATCAGGGTACCCCAAAGTTTCTCAAAAGGTTTGATTTTTACTTTTTTACATTTTCTGATAGAATACACAATAAGCTATGATTTAGTGAAAAAATTATTTCACGTCTAGCGATTATCAATAGCGAGTTATAAACGAAAAACATTTTTCCAGCTTAATCCTTGGCAATCTGTTGACATCTCTTGTCAATTGACCTGTCATCAAGAGAGCTTGTCGGTGAAGAATATATTTTGTCTAAACTATCGAAACCTTTGTAAAAAGATTATTCAACAAGAGCCAAAGTTCAATGGGATCAAATTGCCTTGACATCCCGCCATTTGTGTGGGAAACGCAACAAGATTTTGGTTGCCCTTTACTTCAGCTGTCATTGGGCAAGATTATTATGTGTTATAATCCCCTTGTATCAACAAACCCGCTTCTTTGCTCCAAAACACATTTTTGCGTTTTTCTCGGAAGTGAATTTACGTTCAATTAGCCGTGTATTTTGAGTTCCCGGTCAAAGGGATTTTAATGGATTCATCTGAAATTTGGCAGAGGTCGTCTTCGATAGTTGTTCTTTAAAAGTGTGTCTCCGATTTTCGATTTTTTGCTCCATTCCAAAGTTATTGTCTGTTTTGTATCGAATACAGCTATTTTGGCGGTGTTGTAACTTTAGGAACGTATAACAGAACAACGGGGCAACTAATCAAAAATCTGAGACACACTTTTGACAAGTGATATCTCATGATCTCAGAAAGATAGTAAACATTGTTTTCGGATCAATACATGTATTTATTGACCGTGAACTCCACGAAGACACCTCAGTGAAAATTTGAATAATTCGCTCTGACCTAAAAGGAAAAAATTATTTTACGATAAAAATAATAGAAATAGTTTCTACATTTATTCAGCTTTCTAAAAATGTATACTTTAATGGGGTTTAGACTAAACGTTTTGGCGCAATATAGAGTTGAACGCACACCGGTCGCTAGGGGTACCCTGATACCTTAATATTCATTTCTGCAGGTCATTAAGAATCCAGTGACTGATCACTTACCTACTGGATGCAGAAAAATTGGTAAGAAAACAATTACTTTGTGAATCTCCGCTCTCATTTGGCTCCAGAGGGGGGATATTCCCTATGATGCATTATATGGGGAGGCTCTGCCTGAAATGGGATACCTTTTCCACGTGCACACTGGAGGTATATGAAAGGTATATACCTTTTTCACACTGGAGGTATATAAAAGGGATTTGTACCTTTTTCACACTGCAGCTACTAGTAAAGGGGTTAGTACCTATTTAGGCAGATTAAAGGGTTAGATTTCACCGTTGCTAGAATGAGCACGTAAAATGGCCGTCCTGACTCTCTACACTTCTTTAAGGGCAAGTTCATTTTTTATGGAGATGGAGGGGACAGGGGCTGGTAGATTTCTGGAATTTATGAATATTTAAAGACCTGCTCTCCGTTTACATATTTTCACATGACACCTCATATAAGGGTTTTTTTTGGCATAAGCCCCCAGTATGACCAAAATGTTCCCCCCAGCCCCCACCTCCACCCTTCTCGTCACGGAAGAGGCCATGAAGCCTGGTTTTCACTCACGTCGGAGTCGGAATCGGAGTCGGAATCGGAGTCATAAGCGCCTTAAGACGAAGTGAAAACCAGAAAACGGAGTCGGAATCGGAGTCATAAGCGCGTCTGAATCGGAATCGGAAGGTTTCCATTTTCTTCCGACTCCGATTGCGTTTCCGATCCTTATGATAAGTGAAAACCAGAATATCGGAATCGGAATCGGAAGCAGAAGCAGACAACCAATCGCAATGGTGTTCTCCAGGTCCTCTCTAAAGTAAAAACATCTAATCGAGGCTTCTGCTTCGGATTCCAATTCCGCTTATGACAATCGGTTTTCACTTTTATGAACTGCTTATGACTCCGATTCCGATTCCGACGCAAGTGAAAACCAGGCTTAATAATACATTGCAATGTTCCATATTCAAGCATTGGATGCTTTTAATACATTGGTCAACACTGGAACCATTTGAACACTAGAACCATGTGAATAACTTACCTCACAGTCTGATCTACTGATCTTTCTTGCTTTTTCAAAGATAGCAAAATTCGAAATTTTTCAGTTTTAAGCGTTTTAAGGTACTTACATACATTTAGGTACATACATTTCTTTAAAAGTGAATAGCCTGGGTTGCTTGTGGAAAATCTGAGCCTACAGCTGAAGCAGAAGAGTGAATGAACAGTGTCACAATACTTAGATCTCATTGCTTCTTCTATACTAACAAGTAGTGAATATTCTGCAATTTTTCTTTGAAAAGGCACATCATTTCATACTGATAACCTCAAGAGTGTCAGGGACATAGTTCCAAAGGATGAACCCATAGCAATTGTTGTTGGGGGCATGGCCCATGGATCGGTAAGTTGACTGAAATAGTACCTGATTAAAGTGTGTTTCGCACCATGAATATAGTAAGAGCAGTTTGTCACTTTAACGGCATGACTCTGGTACAGTGGGAATTTTGGATGTTACGATACAGCACATAAGTTTCCCACTCATACTTAGAGGATTTTACACCGCGAAGATGCCACAAACTGAGGCAAACTAAAATTAAAACATAAGAAACTGGCAGGAAAAGTTTTTTAGGATGCGCGCGTACATCCGGGACATTTGGTACATAACTTTTTCATATATCTTTACTAGTGAAAATATGGAAAATACGAGTATTTTAGTTTCCGGTAAAACACTATTATCCATGTAATAAAAAAACATCTCTGTGGAGCTAAGATAGCATATGCGGTAGATATTTCATGCAGATATTTCATTGAATTGGTGGACTGTGTTTATCAATATGCTATTGTTTTTATTATAGATTGACGTAGATTATGTCGAAGACACGATTGCAATCAGCCAATATCCCTTGTCAGCTGCGTTAACCTGTGCCAAAATCTGCACAGCTTTTGAAGAAGTTTGGGGTGTGGTCTGAATTGGCTGTAAAATGTTTGTAAATGATAACTCTTTTATTAAATATGATTCTCAGTAGTCGTCTTGCAAACACTCAATATTCGATCATTCTCAAGGTCTGGGCACACGATGCAACTTTTCTTATAACGCTGTACCAATTGTAGAATTGCACCGCATGTCCACCTCTTAATCCTGCACGCAACGTTGTGGGCAACAATTGTAGAATTAGTAAATAATAGCTCTAACATTCAGAACACAACAAATTCCAGCTTGTAGCAAAGAAAAGGCAATAGCTGTTTCAGACTTGATCATTTGTTTTCTAGTACCTAGACCTACACATACAGCTGCACAAAATTCAATTGCATCGTGTGGCACTCGAAATGATCTCACTGCATTTCTCGCTTACTTGGCTCTTACCGGCTAGATTATAGAATACCCATCCACTCTTCACTCAAATTTCGGTACCGTGGTCCGTGGTCCGTAGTCAAAAACTAATTGCCCCTAAGGCATTGCGATCACTACAGGACTGAGGACCACGGCAGCAAGTTCCCTCACATATTGCGCCGTTTTCAAAAGAACAATTTTGTAATTGCCTACACAAATACATCGGTAGGGGCATGGGCAGTCTTAGAATAAACTTATACATTAGATGATGGTTGGGACTTGATCAAGTACTAAGACCAGTTATCCATATGTACTGAGAGTGATCATATATTAATGCAAACTAGGCCATAACTCTAAATATCTATGATAGTAGACATGGTGATGATGTTGGATGCTATATGTTTTGACTACCAGTAACCACATGTCCTCATAGAGGGCTTTTATTTGAAATAGCTATATATTCTTTGTTTACAGTAACTCTATTAGCAGCAATCTCCTAAACACTGCTAAGTATCAGAAGATGATAAACTTGTTTTTGTTCTTATTGTCGCACTGTGAGCTTAACCTCTAAACAATTCATAGCTATGCAACTGGAAATAAGGAGAAAGAAAGATTGAAAGAATGAATGAAAGAGAGAGAGAGAGAGAAGGATGGAGTGATATGTTGAACAATGAAAGAAAGTAGGGAAGAAAAGAAGGAAGAATGGAGGGGATGAGTTTAGATAACCACAAACAAAAGGTGGAGGCAGGTGTAATGTACTGTGTTAGTGTTATACCAATCACAGTGAGTGAATTTTACAAGTCTACATCTTATTACCAGCAATTCCCTACAAATCTTAAAATACTTTGGCCTAAAATCTATATGATTCAGGACTAATTCTATTGGTTGTCATGTTGAACAATGATTATTATATGTATCAGTGTTTCTTTAATTTTTTCTTTGCAAACCATTCTTCACTCTTGTCATTTTCCAGACCCTATAAGAAATGTTTTACGTCAAGTAAAAGTGTAAAAGACATGAAAAAAGAAACAAAATGAAATTGTACTAAAAATAATTTTGTGTTCCAAATTTGATGAATGCAAAATTTCATTCAAAGGATCATGAGAGCAGTTTTTGCATGACTGAAACCAGAAATGTGCTTGTCGCATGCAACATTTGTAAGCTAGTTGTAGGGTTGTTGCATGTGACAAGTTGTAAACAAAAATTGTATCATGTAAATTGGCCTTAATCAAAACAAGGATGCAAGTAGGGGCATAGCATGTTTTGTTGTTGTTGCTACAGCTGTTGTTGCTGTTGTTTTGTAGTACTACATGTAGTACACATGAGTGGCTAGGACTGAACCAAAGGCCCTCAGAACAGACATTTTTTACCAGGCTTCCTTTGGTAGACTAGCTGAAATTTATCTAGATCTGTGTTTTGGTTGTCAAATAAGTAAGTGTGCAAAATTACACACTCAGATGACTATTGCAAGCAAGCTTTGTTACTTGGGCTTCCCCTAGTGCCAATGCTATTATAGCATATTTTCTTGCTTATGATACTCAACTGCCTGTGTGCTGTGTGCACATGCATGCATACAGCTTATAATTTGTGCAACCCCTACTGTATATGGAAAGATCCAAAGAAATCAAACCCCAAACCTCTAAGAATGAATCATACCAATCATGAGGCCATCCCTGTATCAACAAATATACTGGCATATACAATACATGTACATGTAGATTACAGCTAGCATTTTTAATACCTTGTTCAGTAGATTGTCACCCTCAGGGTCAAACTTGGACAGCTCCCTGAATCCTTCATCATTAACAAAACAGATTTCATGACCATCCTAAAGGGGATCAAACACATGTAATACTCAATTCACAGGTAAAAATGTTGATTCCCAACTTGGGGTTTGCCTGGGTCTAACCTGGGAATCTGTTCTATTTTACTTGGGAAATCTGTGATACCAAAACTTGTAAAAATAGAACAGATTCCCAGGGATTCTATGATTAGACCAAGGGAAGCCCCATGTTTGACCCAAGCTGGGAATTGACATTTTTCCCTGTGATTATCTTCAATTGTCATGTGTTAAATAAGGGAAGAAAACACCCTTGGAACAGGATTGCATTCACAGTCAATCAAATATACCCCATCCCAAGTCTAAATATAAATGGAGCTCTGTAGCCATACAATGGGCACCTACAAATATTTCAAGAGAATATGTCTGTTGTTTCTTGGCCAATTGGAAATGGTTGTCTAACCACAAAGATAACAATCAAGTCTCTGATTGGTTGACAGATATTCGTGAAACATTTCTAGGTGTCCATGGTTTTTCAATTTGCACTGTAACTAAAAGTCACTTAGGCCACTTCACTGGCACTCCATTCAACTGCCTGTGACTGATCATCAAATCAGGGATAGCTGTGAATGACTTCCAGAATGATGCAGCTTTGACGGACTTGGGATCCAGAGGAATTGATGGGGAAATCATATGATAGAAGGAAAAAGAAAAGACACACACACACAAAAAAAACCCGACAAAAAAGGATGAAAAGGAAAAGGGTAAGCAATGCAGAAGTATTCAAAAAAATGGAATGTATTCTTACGGGATCAGCAAGTATCACAACTTGAACAGTAGCTTTCCCTGGAGTGTCTAAGCTGACAAGAGGTGTTAATATGGCATGTCCAGCTTCCTTCACAGAGTTCTCAATTCCCAATTGTTCAGCCTTAGGGCATGAGAAAGCAATCCTTCCATAAGCAGTAGCATGGTCAACTTTGCCATCAATTTGTACAAGCTCTAGTTTGCACTTGTTGCTGTCATAACACAGTGTTGCAGTTGTATCAGTCTGGTTGACAACTGTCATACCAAGTAACTTATGCCAATAATCCAATGATTTCTGAAGGTTGGAGACAGAAAGGGCTACCTTTTGGACTGGATCTAAATTTGTATAAAAAAGGAAAAACAGTAAATTACAACCATATGCATTACTGATCACTAGTAAGATATAAATTGTGACTTGCACATCCATGTAAGTTTGCAATGAGCTTCTTCCAATCACACACATTGTACAGACTAAATAGTGGAGTTTAGTGGAATTGTTGGCTAAAACAAACACAGTTAAATGATTTGGAGTACATACACTTTAAAAGAAAGCAACACAAATGGTATTACATAGTGCCAGATTATTCTATCGATTATCCAATTCTATTGTTTTCTGTTGTGTATTAGTGGGATTCAGTCTTTTCAGTTGTGACAGTACTAAATATCAGTAAAATGAATGACTGGATTTATGTCAAGTGTGTTGTCACTTCACAATCATAACTTGACATAATACCTCCTGATACATCCTTGTCAACAAGGAAGAAAGAATATCCATCAGGAGCCTGTACAGCATAATGTCCATCTCCTTTGTCAGTCATGGGGTAACCATGGTTTTTAGCATTGGCAACAGCAGCTTTGGAGAATATACTCATTCCCTGAAACATTCATGAACATTCACTTCTGAGAAGCATCAATACATGTACATGTATGTTATTGGAGTGGTGATTGCTTTGGTGAAGAGATGAGAATTAAGTTGTTGGTGAAGTAATTTGTTGGCAAGGTATTGGCAAGTTGTCAACCTAACTGGCATGTTAATGCAAGTCATTTGCAAGTTGTTGGCAAGTTGTTGACAAATTGTGGGTAATTTGTTGGTGAGTTGATGAAACTTGTTGGGAACTTGTTGGTTTGGTAAGTTTTTGGTGGGTCATTACCAAGTTGTTGGCATTAAAGTTGTTGGAAACTTGTTGGTAATTTGATAAAGTGGGTGGCATGGTTGGCCTAGTGGTGACAGCACTGGCCATTTGCCACAGACTGTGGTCTGGGTTCATGTCCCAGCTTCCAAGGGTGCTGGATCATATGTGAACTGGGTTTGTTTGATGTGTTGTTCTTGACTGTGTCGTGAAGGTTTTTTCTCCATGTTCACCAGTTCACCACCACCATCAACATGCTACACTTGGTATTTTGTTGACATACTGACAATTCTAATGCCATGTTTACTGTTCAAGGCAGTGTAATAACCATCATAATTATAAAAATGCTTATTATAACAAAACACATAATATATGGAACTCTAAACTGTGTTAACATGACGTGGATGAATATATTAACCTGGAAATCATTCCCAAGCTTGTATTCTTTGACTGTATAGTTGTAAGTCAATTCAACCACAAAATGATCATCTTCAGGCCCATAGCCTATCATTGTTTTGCTCCACTTCCCATCATAGGGACTGAAATTAAAATGAAACAAATGGAAATAATTCCCATAAAATTCCTAGCTACCCCTATACCTCCAGCCATATATGTAAAAAGCCATATACTGTATATTCTGCATTAGTAGTCTTGCATGGAAACTGCATCCCCTCAATGGTCTTCAGTCACAATGCTTAATCATATTGTTTAAAGAAAACTATAATTATAGTTCCTGTATACCATTGTTTCTGAAGTGGAGCCCTAGTAATATATAGCTACATGTTGACGGAAAAAGGCTATTAATAATAATTGGGTCACCATATTTATGAGGAATTTGTTGTACAAGAGTGTTTAACTTAGTTGATGGCAAAAATGAGGTGGCCATAAAGGCTTGGTGGCTATAAAGTGGTGATCCACTGTACATATTAATTTACACCTTGAGTAATGTTTGATAGTTATTATACAAATATAAGCCATGAGATTAGAAAAACAACTCTCCTATATCAGATATCATATATTATACAGTGTACAGTGTACATGTCAGTATACATGTATAATGTAATTCTTTATTTTAATGAGGGTGGCAGCAATGTCGAGTGGTCAGAGTGTCGGTCTCACAATCCAGTGGTCACACAATGGTCCCAAGTGTGAGTCCCTGCTCTAGCCACTAGCCGAGGCAGCCCCTAGTTCAAATTTGTTTCTCGACCATGCTTGTATATAGCCAATTGGTTTGCCTCCTTGCCAGTTGGGATTCTTAATTGAGCTGGCCATTTGTAAACTACCGGGTTACCTGTAATAATGTTCATACCTCATTAAATAAAAGAATTTTTTAAGAGTTAAATACATTTTCATACCCATTACATGCTGCCTTACAACCATCTTCAAACTCTTCATGACGCAATGTCTACAAACAAAAATATCCATACAAACTGATTCTTTCAGAAAACTTTATTTAATTTTATTCAAACTTCATTAACAAGCAAAAGAGTGGCACAAAAGCGGTAAAAAATGCGGAATATAAAATGCAAAATGCAGAATAGCAGAGAATAACATATTTTTTAATTATTAATGTTTTGGGGTGCAGTTAACATTAATCATTCAAAAATAGTCTTCTCTGTGTGGATTCTGTATTTAATTAAATGATTTGTAACTTTTCCTACTTCCTATATATGTAGACTTTAAGGATAGTTAAAAATTTACAACCCTTATTTACTAGCATCTGGAGTACTACTCACTGGTTCTCTTGAAAAAAATTAAAAAATACATTCTTTTTTAATTTGAAAAAATGTGAAAAAATAAAAACATTTAAAAAGATTCATGCCCATTTTTGTCTTTCTCCTTATCCTTCCCTCACTCCTAAAGAGGTTTCTAACTGATATGAGCATGTCACGCCTTGTTTACATGATACTGGTAATAATGAAATCTTCTACTGAATTGAGGATGGTCAAACTCATTCCGGGATGACTTTTACTGGTATGGAATTGTGTTTTGGATCATTTAAAAACACACACAGACACAGACAAAAGAGTGGGAACTAGGATCAAGAACTCATACCAGAACAAACTCATTTTGGTATCATGTGGTTCAAAATAGTAATAGCAAGGACCAAGAGACCATAATACTAAGAGAGCAAAACTCAGTATTGCATGGCTGTCAACCCCCAAGGCTTTTCGTATCTGGACATAATGCCATTTTGACCAATTTTCAGGCTCAGGGTGACTAAAGCTCTTGCACAAAAGAATTAATTCAAATGTTGAAAACAAACGGACTCATCCATGCCCACGTCAAAAATCAAATTCTGGGTGCACGATGGCGAAGTTACTAAAAATAGCCTTAGTGGCCATGACAGACACAGACATCAATACTGAGTTAATTTTGCTCTTTTAGTATTATGATCCCTTACAGGAACTCATTTAATATCAGGAGTTGTTTAATGACATTTCCTTGTTGAAATTTAGCTCATTTCTTTTCATTCTTTTTTTTGTATTCTGTATTTTGTATTTTGTATTTGATCTGCATTCTGCATTTTATGTTCTGCATTTTGTAGTACCTGCCAACCAATCGATGGAATACAAAGGATTTTGTGCTATTATATATATGTGTTTTTTACTTTCTACATGTAAGCTGTTACATGGTTTTAGTATTTAATGCTATTAGTGTAGTGTTTGTGCTCTAGTGTATAACGACGAACACTTGAAAGCATATCAAGATACAGGTGAATGTTAAGTTATATCATCCATACGCCAACCAATCACTGTGCAGTAATTTACGTAGAATTATGCACGTAAATTTTTGGTAAAAGTTAATGCATAAAGGCTGCTATGATATCAGCTGTATTATAATGCTCAAAAGACGAATAAAAATCCTTTGCACTAAATAAACATGAATTCATAACGTGCAAATTCTATTTAAGACTGACAGCAAATTCAGTTACAGTGTGGTTGGAAGACGTCACGTTTTAGTTCTAAAAATCAGGCTAAACAATTCATAATTCTTCAATAACAAATTATAATCTATGAATTAGGTTAGCAATGCATACCTTCATCCCAAGAATGGAACGGTAGAATTTCGCATTTTCATGCCTATTGGCGATTTTAAAAACAAAATGTAATGCTCTTCTTGTCGCCATGATGCTTCCTGCTATGCGGTACGACATATTCAGCGGTTTTGTGTAAAAGACACAGGAAGTCCAAATAAAGTTGTATCTTGAGTTTTGTTTTGTTTTGTTTTGTTTTGTTTTGTTTTGTTTTGTTTTGTTTTGTTTTGTTTTGTTTTGTTGTGTTGTGTTGTTTTGTTTTGTTTTGTTTTGTTTTGTTTTGTTTTGTTTTGTTTTGTTTTGTTTTGTTTTGTTTTGTTTTGTTTTGTTCTAAAATTAACATAATTATTACAATTTTTACTCGGGCTACTTTTAAAAATCCTTTCGGCAGTCTAATGCCACGTGTCGCCCTGCTGTTTTTGTAAAACTTTGTTATATTCGGTTACGTCGTTCCTCATTCTGGAGTCCAGAGCAACGGCGCTAGTGAACATCACTTCGTGGCAAACAACTAACCCGTGCGTTTACGCTGCAGGCTGATGGGGTCTTAATTAGACAACCTTGTTGTCAGTAGACATATTTCCAGTAAGTTTTGAAGCAAAGGCGTGGTCACGGTAAGTAAAGATGTTTTCCAGTTTGTTTCCCATGTTGTGGAACCAAGCAGCGGTGTCCAAGTTGTAGCCAGCCTTTTTTACCAAGTCTTGAATGTACGCTGTCTGGAAATTTATTTCTTCATGGACATCCCTCAGGTTTATGTTCCTGGATTTTTAACAGGGTTTTTTTTTTTCATACAAAATGGAAAATAACTGGGGTTAGGTGCACTTCAGCCATATTGAATATTCTCCCATTCAGTGTTGATAATCGGAAGATTCCGTCGGCTTCCTGGAAGATTAGCTCGGCTAAAGGAACTACCGACGTTAAACATGGTCCTTTACCTTTTCCTTTTTTTTTTATTCCGAACGAGCCCCGGCGAAAAAACTGGATTCCAGTCTCCCTCGGACATCTTCCAAAGGGTTGGATTTAGTCAAACCTAGCAGTAGTGCGTGGATATCAGGCACAGGCAGCCCGGTCTCAATATGACTTGAAGGTTTCACAGAAACTCGAAATTATAACAGTTTGTCTTGCAATCATTTTTATCTTGACGTATCCGGTAAGATAACATTCTAGTCCGCTCGCACGTCAAAACTCAAATTTTATTCTTCAAGAGCCTTGTGCGCGTGATGTCGTTGTTACTTAAAATGCGTTCACTTTGACTATCAAGAAGTCCAAGCAACAAGTTTGCTTGCAAAGGCCACTTGGGTAATTTTTGCACGCTTGCTGGGTAGCCCGGTAATGAACCTATCGAGTAAAGATTTGCAGTCAATAATTACTTCTAGCTTCTCTTACTTCGTTTTGTTTAATAAACGAGAGCGCGGTTATTACGAAAAAAAAATCAGACCGAGGTCTTGCCAGTGCGGACGGAGGCCCGCAAGGCTTTAATTTCAAAATTGATAAAGAAAGCACATTTTTCTTCACGAACATTCAACAAACTAACAAGCATGAATTATCCAAAATTTAAAACTGTTCAAAGTACTCAACTTTACTGACGTTTTAAGCCTTTGCAAACTTACCTCAAGATTGTTCTTGAAACTGCAGGAAATCAGTTTTGATAATTTTTCAGCAAAGAAAAAACGTTAAAATCCATAAACAATCATTGGCGTAACTTTTTGACGTTGCAAAGAAGTCTTATGCATTGAGCAATGTTCACGAAAATTTATTCTTTTATTTACTCTTTCTTCTGTTTATTCATAAAATCATTGGACTTTAATTGGTTTTCCTATTTCCCCAAGGGTTTGGAACAGTTATTAGCATCATAATGAAACTTCGCCGAATAGACTACCCCAATTAGACATTAAAATTATTAAGTGTCTAGGTAGCGCAGCGGTCTAAGGTGATATCTAAAGGTATGGATTAGGGTCCGGATATCGTCTCCCTCCCTGGCCTTCGGGCCAAGACAACTGTTTTATATAGCACCGGGATAGCGTGGATGGGGCCGAAATCTTCATCCGTAACGTAAGTCGATTCGATGTCTCAGCTTCTATGAATGTCTCGGGAGAATCGTCCCAAAATTTAATTTTCGTTTTAATTTTTTGAATCATTTACTATTTCTTTTCACTCTGTATCCGGGGGGTGCACTTTAGATGTTACAGGTTCGAGCCCAGACGAGGGCAAAATTGTTTTTCTTTTTTTCCTTTCTTTACCTTTCTTTTTACTCCCTTTTTTCTTTTTCAGCTTCTTAATACTTAGATTTTAACATTTTCTGTATTAGATTTTTGAGTATCTTTAATTTTTAATTTTGCAATCTGTTATAATATAAATATTAATTTATGCAAATTTTGTTCCATTTATTTCTTGAGAGCAGCCATATCAACTGGGAAGTTTTTAACTGACAAGTTGAAGTTGTTCCCCTCTCCATAGAAAACAAATCCGAGACTTCGAGACCTTCCGCCCTGAAAAACCGAGACTCCGCGGAGACGGGAAGAAGCACGGAAAAACGAAAATTCGAGACCCATCACAAAGGCTTCCGAGATTCCGAGATCGGATCAAAAGTTGCCGAGACCCACGATTTTCTAGGTACCATTCGCCTCGGTCGGTAGTCAAACTGGAAAGAATTAATGAGTAAATAAAGCTAAGGTGACAAGAATTTTAATTAGCGGGAATACTGTACAATGTATCATTATCAATTTAACAAAATTATTAAACAGATTTATCTTTAGACTTAAATAGCTTAGCTTTAGAGTCTATCTACTATACGGTAACTAATAGTTTGCAATTTTGTACACGGATAAATAAAATCACTCTAATACGCTAAGCAACTAAACCGATCTATGTATTATAATAATACATTATTAGTTATTTATTATACATTAGTTATTTATTATAATTATAAAGCTTCCTTAGCTATTTTATCTCTTCTTCTGAATGTTCCTTCTTTATTTCACCACGAAGAACTGTTATTTCGTGTTGAAGATTGGAGTAATTAGACAGCAGACTGGTATAGTTTTGATTCAACTGGTTGAGTTGGTCCATGATTTGATCCAGCTGTTGAGGTGTTGCTGCTAAACCACTTGGCCATGGAACGGGTGTCTTATACAACTGAATAAAACAATTAAATTAAAAATAAGTAAGTAAAGTAATTAAATGATGATGGTGGTGGTGGTGGTGATGATGATCACGGTGATAGTGTTGCCCATAAATTCAAAACGTGTTATATCTTATACATTGGTATCCAACGACCACAGTTCTTTTCAAGACTCAAATTCAACGATAAAAGGCATAAATATAGTGAGACTCGCGCGTCTCGTAACCAATTGGCCGCATCTTTGCACACGGATTCTTTTTAGAAAGATGTTGACTTCCTCTGCACGGTCCAACATGCTGAGCAATTTGGGAAGTGAAATTCAGAACCACAACTGAAGTTTCAAGTGGGCTCGGTATTCAAAACACTCTGGCTGTATCGTCCTCGTTTTTCTTTCATTTCGACCCCAAGTCTCGAGAACCGGGTGACCAACGATCTATATATAGAGTTTACAACAGGTTTTCAGTTAAATTAACTACAAAGAAAACCCAACAAGTCCTAAAACCTCCCAACAGTGTGTACGTTGTCAATAGAGACCTTAAGATTTACGGTGAACGGCAACCGTCAAACGGTAAAATTTAGCCGTCTGTCCTCAGCCGTTTCTACACTTAAGTAAAGATATTTGTATTTTCTGTCGCTAAGAGATTTGTGCGGTTTGCCGTAAACGAACCGTAAACGTCAATCTCTAATGGGTTTTTATGAGTGCGCGCGCAGCCTCAGTCTTCATGTTGACATGCGAAACATTGAATATTGTCTTACCAGTCTAAAGTGAAGAATAAATCCCCCTGAATCATAATGACGCATGGGTAGAGCGATTGTGACTCTAAACATTGTCTTACCAGTCTAAAGTGAAGAACACATCCCTCTGAATCACAGCTAACACATGGGTAGATCGGGTCTGTACTGCATTTCAACATTGCTTTACCAACTTCTCGACCATTCATCCTGAATAGAACAGGCAGGTCATCGTCGTTTTGGTCGTCAAATTGTACTTCACAGCTTAAGATGGCGCCTATTTCACCCATGTTACCTAGCAACGAATGACAAATTTTAGATGGGGGCAAATAATGGGAGATTATCACATACACAATGCAGGAGCCCCATATAGGATATATGGATATGACTAGTTTCACAGTATCGTCTTAGTCTCTTTACCCGACGTGCTTTACTTCCCTTCCCCTCCCGTCAAGAGTCGCGAAGAACACTAGCAACAACAAAACGGAACTCGAAACAAAAATCTGTCAGCCAGGGTATAGTCTCCTTTGTAGCCGCTATTATCCTTGCTCTGACTTCCATGTGTCTCGAATCTCGAATGGAAGCAAGCGGACTAAAAACGGCAGCGACGGAGACTATTTCAAGCTTTCTGGGGGTTTTAATCAGTTTTCGAAATCTGACATTTCTTAGAGTGTGAATCTTTTGGAGGGTCCTTTTTTGGAAGGAAATTTCACCCGGATCTTTAGTGGGGTAGTAGCCTTACAGTCGACGTACAGACCCTTTGCATAAAGCTACTAATAATATGCAGATACACTCTTCACCTCGGCTTAGTAAAACAAAAGAATCCCCTAACCATGCCACTGTTTAGCTGCACCAAAGTGAGGCAATAGGTGCATCTGCATATGATTAGTAGTATTATATAAAGAGTCTATAATCTTCTATATTGCCTTTATTATCAGGAGAAACTAAGAGGCTTTTAGTGGTTGCTTCAATGTCAGATGCCCTATGTCTTCGGGCCGGTAAGGATATTTCGGAGGGTCCTATATCGCCCCATCCTAAGCAGATCACACGTTTTACCTATGTCGACATTTAAGCCTTTTGGATTGTTGATGTCATATATCACCCCTTGGTTTGTCAGTCCAACTGTATTGTCACGTTCTCCAGGTCTATTGTAACCAAGGTTATAATGTTGGTTGACAATTCCAACTGACACAGAGCGTTGACTTAATTTACCAAGGTCTTGTATAAATACCTGAAATTCAGAGTTGTTAAGTATGAAGGCCTGTGCAAGTGCTCCCAACACTCTTAGAACTGGGTTGCTTACCATTTACCCGGAAAAAAACGGAAATTCCGGTTGGAAAAACAAATGGTATGTGTCATTCCCACAGAAAAGTTCCAGAAAACTCGGTAATCGGTAATGCACTTTTCCCGCTCTTTTCGGTTTTTCCAGTAAACGTGTTTACCATTTGTCGGAGGTCACGGTCACGTTTCCTGGTCTTTAGACGGTGGACTGCGTGGCCGCGTGGCCGGCTGTCAAACGAGGTATGAAGGGAAGGGGACTGGGAAGGAAGAGCCCTAGGGAAGGTGAGGCATTTCTTCTTTCTTCTCCCTCTTTCCGCCTTCCCCTCCCCAGCTTGAAGCGGAAGATCTGTTTTGAAATCCAAACCAACAACTACTTACATTGATGTTGTTGGGAGCGTCTGTACAGGGCGTTTTAGGCGTTTTAAAAAGATCAATATATTAATAATAAGAATATTTACTTCAAATCCAGGCCATTCTTTTGAAAGGGGAGTTTTATATCTTGCCCAACTAAAGCCGATTCGAGAGCGTGTTTCACAGTATAGTGTTTGACCGTTGATTTCTATTCTTTTGGACTCCCACTCCTGGAAAGGACAAAAAATTCCATCATACATCGAGTAATCCGCAGGTCAATACGCTGGCATTATGTCAGTCAGTCAGTCAGTCAGTCAGTCAGTCAGTCAGACAAACAGACAGACAGACAGAGAGTCAGTCAGTCAGACAGTCAGTCAGTCAGTCAGTCAGTCAGTCAGTCAGTCAGTCAGTCAGACAGTCAGTCAGTCAGTCAGTCAGTCAGTCAGTCAGTCAGTCAGTCAGTCAGTCAGTCAGTCAGTCAGTCAGTCAGTCAGTCAGTCAGTCAGTCAGTCAGTCAGTCAGTCAGTCAGTCAGTCAGTCAGTCAGTCAGTCAGTCAGTCAGTCAGTCAGTCAGTCAGTCAGTCAGTCAGTCAGTCAGTCAGTCAGTCAGTCAGTCAGTCAGTCAGTCAGTCAGTCAGTCAGTCAGTCAGTCAGTCAGTCAGTCAGTCAGTCAGTCAGTCAGTCAGTCAGTCAGTCAGTCAGTCAGTCAGTCAGTCAGTCAGTCAGTCAGTCAGTCAGTCAGTCAGTCAGTCAATGCACTGCCGTCGTTGTCGTTAACTGTTGTTCTTGTTTTACTGCGATAGATTTCATATATGAAAGGCATGAAGCCAAGTTAGAACTATAACTGTTCTTTTTATATGGTGCTACAAATTTCCTTTTACCCGTCACACGTCGAAGCATTTCATACGAGTTTAGTTTTGGTTTCCGTTAATACACTTACTTGATTACTGTATGACATCAACAGTTGTTTTTCTTCCCAGTTATACCTAAAAACTCTCTCAGCGATGTTACCAGTGGCTTGTTGGTTTTGTTCTGTCTGTTTGATCACATGATCCAACTTTTGAGTATCTTAAACACCGATAAAAATATCTTTTATTAACTTGAATTATGTCCGTTGATTGAACATGACTGGGATTGGGGAAGGGGATTGGAGTAGGAGGCGACATACGGCTTTGTCCACTACAGTGGTACCTCTTATAAGGGAACATCTTTGGGACCTTGTCTTGCGTCCGCTTAATAGAGTTGTCCGCTAAGTAGAGGTTCAATTTGCAGTAAATATACTAAGAAATTTTTGTCGAGACCTTTAATAGCAAGTGCTCGCTAACTAAAGGGTCTCCACGTTATAAGGAGTTCGCTTAATAGAGGAACCACTGTATTGAAGTCATTTAAGAAAAAATGCATGCTCCAAATGAAAATCAATTTGCATCAATTTTTGAATGTTTGCGGAATTATCACAGTTAAGGCCTGGTCTTTTGCCACAACCCTTAAACCATGGTTACCCAGCTAGTCTTGTTTTACCTGAGAGAGGGAAGTTGTCGCCAAATGTCGAGAAATACTCTGATTCAAGATCAGCCATCAAACGTCTAAAAGGCTATATGTAAAAAGAAAATGATAAAAAATGAATAAAAGTTTATTTCTTTCTGTCCTGAGACGTGCTTCATAGACAAATGAGATTTTTAGTTTGGTTCATGAGCATGTACGTCACAAATTACAAAACACGCGTTTCCCACCCGCTGCGTGACATTTTGAATTTTAATTCAACAGAAACAAAAACATTTTTTTTCTACGTTCGGTGGTGGCCAACAGCCCGAACGTTTCTATAGAAAAAATCAAACTTCGGCAGCCCATTACTTTGGCGCTATTCATCGAAACTACTTCAAAATTGTAATTTTCTCGAATTTTGGTGTGCTCTTTTAAAATATTATCTTTTTGTTTTTGCTGGATCAAAATTTAAAATGTCACGCAATATGGGTGAAACTTCCCCATTCATGACTGGACCCGCGGGCGCGCACTTCATTTGATGGCACGCTAAATATCGAGGTGGAAAATGAATAACATTAAGGAGTGTTTTTAGTTTGCTATCAATCCCACTTTGCCCTCCAGATTCAGTACAGGAGAGTTCTTAGAATACATCAGGGATAAGCGGAATAGAATACTTGGACCCCAAAACGGTCCAAGAGACATACCTTGTTGATGAGTTTGTTGAGTTCATCGAGTTGTCTCATCTGTATGAAATAATGTTCTAATACTTCAGTCATTCCAAATTATTTTTTAAAAGCATAGTGTTTTAGATGAGAGTGGTCATTATTACTGGTAGCTTATCAAATTTCAGAATAACTACTCTGTAAACTCCACGCAAATCGAACTCTAGTAGTATTGCTACTGATATAATACTGACCTCTTCGCGTAAAACATCGGTCTCCGCTTTTGGGGCTCTCTTCTTACATTTCTTGCAAGTAATATTTCGGCATAAATAACAGACCAGTTGAAAGCCAAGTGATATGATATTGTATGGGACAGGTACTGGGTGATAGGTACAGTAGGTTCTTATGGTGGCTGCCTTTCTGAACGACCATTCGTGAAAAGCATTGTCCTGGAAAGAATATGATATTTAGGTATCAGGACTTCAAAAATAGAAAATAGTAACAATTACTACAAATTCCACAAACGCTTTTCATTTCATGCGACTGGTTAATGTTATCGTAAAGTCGCGGAAACACGATGCAAAAGTGCGGTAATAGGGGCAACAAAACCGTGCAGCATTTGACGCAACATTGTTGCGTTGCAAGTTTCACAACAAATGTTGCTTGTATATTGCCACCCCGCGCGCACCAAATTTTCTTTGTTGCACGAAGTACTTTCTACTTTTTGCAACAAAGAAAATTTGTTGCGCGCGGAGTGGTAATACGAGCACAATTTTGTTGTCCGTATCACCGCACCTTGACTTTTCCTGCAATGTTGCATACGGCAACAGAGTTGTACTGTGTGTCCAACCCAACCGCATTGTGTGTATAACTGATTTGCGTTCTACTCCTACAACTGTTAATTGGGCGTACAGCGTTGTTGCAGTTGTTACAGTTGTAGCGCGCAACGTTGCAGGAAAAGTTTCATCGCGTTTACGTACGTGAAACCCCGCTTGTTGTTGAAAACCTGACGTGTTCCGTTTTCTACGCTCCTTTTCAAAACGTTTACTGAGTAAAAAACAGCAAAAACTCAGTTATTGCGCGCAACGTTTCCGTACGTAAAACTCCGCTTGTTGTTAAAAACCTGACATGCGTTGACTTTTTTGCGGTCTTTTCTTAACAACTTTATTGGTTAAAAACAATATAAAGAGTTACAAATTACAGGACCAAAAATGAGAAAAATAGATAAATACATATTGAAATAAATATACTAGGTTCGATAACCCAAGGGGGAACGAAAGGGACTAATGCGAGTCCCATGTAAGGTACAATCCTCAAGAAATTACATTGAATCTAGACAATAAATGGTATGAATAAGTAAATGCTGAATAATGGCCGAAAGAATAATTACGAGCCAAAGTCCAAGTGCAATGATCATTTTTTTCAGCTCGAAAAAAATTATTTGAGGCTTTGTTGAGGAAATTTCTAAATGACCATACGGTCCTAAATTGGATTGGGTCTTGAGGTATTGTTCTCTTACGTTTATACAAAGGTAATATAATCATAAAATGTACCTCAACATGTTGATAAGTGTTAGATAACAGTGCTATCATCATATTCATCAGCATCACAACAGCCATGATGAGAAAGGCAGCGTAGAGGAGTTGAACGAGAGCATCTGATATGTCGTCTGAAGAATGAAGTGCTTCGACACCACCACTTCCAAGAAGAGACCACCAGAGATGTCTCGCAGAGCCCCACCAGCTTAAATACAAATCGTTAAGTTACAGAATGATGGTGCTCGCATTAAGTAATTTTTTCTGCAACATTGGGCGCAACACAATAACACCGTATGCGCATGCCCATAAGTAGAACTCCATCCTAAACCTGCAACGAAGCGTGCAATATATTGCAGGGATAGACACACGGTGCAACTTTGTGTTGCGTGCAATGCTGCCGAAAAAATGGAAGAAACGTACCTTGCATCCTGTGTCCGAGTCTTTACTGCATGCACCTTGCATGGGTGGGCCGCAGCTCAAAGCCGCTTTAATTAAAAATTATCAGAATCATATAAATTAAATTTCACAAATAGTTCTACTGGCCAGTAAAGGTGAGGGTAGAAAGTGTGTGTGGGATTCATTTCAATATAAAATTGTACCGTTCCTCGCTGATGCATAATCAGTTTGTACAAATATAACAAATATTCTCCTCTATTTTGTAGGGTAATTTATGTACATCATAATGACCTGAATAAAAGTAATTAATGATGCCTCGGCCTTGTTTGCAGAATATTACTTCTCACTGTGTTCCCCTTCACATCGCAATCCCCCCTTCTGTTACATTAATACTCCATTTTCGAGTTCCTCTTTGCTCAGGCTAAGCCTCAATTACGCGAAATTTATTCCATAGAATTTTAGCAACAGTCAAAGAAACAAACAAAGAATACTTTAGAATTCCACGGGGTTTTGTTAAAATTCATGAATATTTTACTTGGATTCGAGGCCTAGCCTGAGCAAAGAGGAACTCGAAACTGGTCTATTATTGCGCAGTCACTTATTTCATCCTATTTAGATACTTACCACTTGATTCCACCATTAATATCACATACTCTGTAACAAAGAAAGAAAAATATCATATGGCATGTCTTACACGTGTTTGAAACTTGAGTGTTTGACTGAGGTGCAACCTAAATCGCTGACACATTCAAACAATGCTGCACAACCCAGGTTGACACTCTTGTCTAAGCGCGGCTTTAGTAGTTCTACTAAGGTTCTGTTTATATACGCCCTATAGTTCAATTATGCACAAGAAAAAGGAAAAAACGAAGAAAACTAAATGAGGGAAAAACTCTACAGTTGACATTACATAAATAAGCCTTTGTCCATTTATCAATTAGACAACAGAAAGCCGCGCGCCCATGGCGTTATAGACGCACGAGAGAAAGTATAAAGAACGATTAACAAACGTAAGTGTGGCACGAGGCGTAGCCGAGTGCGACTCTAGTTTGTTAAGAGTTCTTTATATTTTGTCAAGTGCGTCTATAACGCAATGGCCAAGCGGCTTTCTGTTGTCTAATTGATTTATAACAGAGCCTAGAACGTTAAAAACGGAGCCGTGCAGCCGATGGGGAAATAGTTCATAGATTTTTCAGCCAATCAGAGCGCGCATCATATGTGTCGCCATCTTAAAAACGAACGATTTGAAAAAGACGATGACGAAGATAGTGCGCGCGCAGTGCAGCCCATGGGCAAATAGTTTATAGCTTTCTGGCCAATCAGAGCGCGCGTAAGATTGTAGCTATGTTATAATTTGCAGTCATTTAAACGTGGTCTCTGTCTATTTTATCGCTAGCTTTTGCTAATATTCGTGACTACACAATCCTTACCCCAATGAAGTAGAGTTAGTTTGCTGATTCTCAGCTTTATATGATATTTCAGCTACATAAACTTTAGTGATGGCGAAAGAAAAGGCCAGTAAAGCTGCCAAAAACTGTCCAAAGATTGTAGCAACTTCACCAATAATTTGAAACAAAGCAATTTGAATCGCCCCTGTGGAACGGTTTGACTCCATCATGTGGCCCAAGACTCTTGCGCGAGAAGCATGGCGTTAAGTCCATAGAGATAGCCTGACACAGCAACCAAACGATTTTTGTTGACAGAGTCTGCAGAAGACCACGTGACAATGCGAAGCATAAGATTGACCAAGTAGACTGTTATAGTGATGACGTCAATGATATTCCATTGGTCACTGAAATTAGGATACAAAAATAATAAAGGCATTTGACATGATATGTAAAGCCCTGTGAAAACGCTCCCAGCAGCATCCAACATGCTATTGTTGGCTGCCTCTGCATACCCTTTGAGTGTGTTGGGTGTTGTTCGCAGTTGTTGGAGGAAGCCAATCAACTGTCAACAAGACTGAAACCGCGCGCTTGGTCAAGTATTTGCTATCTATTCAAAATTTTGTTATAATTTTTAGCTTCCACATCACACCTTAGATACTTAGAGAGCATTTCCTTCAACTGTAATTGAATTTTCGCTTTCTTTTTCAGCCTTTCTTGCTTGAACCTCTTGGTTACATCTTCACCTCCTTTCTCAAAATGTGTACCAACTATGACTTGGTTGATTTCTGTTAAAACTCGCCCAACAAAAAACAATGCAATGAGCCATTCCACTGTTGTGAAAGGAATGCTAGAAGGTTCTAGGCAGATCACAAAATGTAGAAGTAACAGGACCAAGTAGCTTAGTGTATCACGTAGAAACTTGAAGTACGGTGTCTTCAAGTACTCGTTGTAACGTTCTGATGAATGGAAGAATGATTCACTTAGCCAAAGTAACAGTAGGAATGAACAGAAGTGAAGAAAAGGTCAGGCTTGACAAAAATGGTTTTACAAGTACAGTAGACTTGGTCCTTAAAGACGCTAGCGCTGTTAACACGGTGCATTTTTTTTGCTTCAACTCATCTTGCAGTAGGTTTGTAAAACAAGCTACACGAACCACTACAGCGTGTAACATCCCCTTTATTGGGCAAAATCATGCATGGAAACAATTACGCCGACGTTTTGCGGTGTTTTGCGGTGTTGCGCCGTGGAATACCCTACATTGGTTCGTGTAACCTTATTCTAAAATGAAAAATTGCAAGCAATACAGTTCTACCGTGCGCGTAACGTTACAGCAAAAGTTACGCAAGTAGAACTCGATCCTACATCTACAACTGACGTTTCGCGCAAATGCTACAGGGGCGTACACACGGTTCAACTTTGTGTTGTGCACAGTTATGCAAAAAAGGTTGTAAGAAAAAGTTGTGTCGAGCCTTTACAGACACCTCCATTATACAGCCATCTCTCTGTAAAGGACGGGTCTCTGTCCAGACAGCAGCAGCAAGTGATAGCATTTGCGCATGTCTCCAACTTCTATTGTCTTGGACGCTGAAATGGATAATTTTGAAAGGATAATTTTTAGCTGCTCATACTTCTGCACTCGAATGTAATGCTCCGAAAAACTTTGAAAACTTTGGGGAGACTATATACGATCGAGTCTATTTATGAGAGAGGTAGCCCTAATCCAGGTTAAAACCGTAATTGAGGCCACTTCCGTCGAACGGCTCGCGCATACTCGTCATGTTATCACTTGCTGTTCCAGACAGCTGGAATCTAGCTCTATGCATTTCCTTTTTATTGAAACCTCTTAAAACTGAGACTTTCAGTTCTTTGGTGTACTGCTTTGAGGTTCCGCCGTATTCAAATTGATACTGATTATATAAGGCCATACGATTCAGTCACTGGCTACCTACCATAAATATCTTTTCCTCCAAGAGCTGCAAAGAAGAAGTTTAAAATAAAATTAGTATTAGAGCATGAATCTCAAAAAGTCGCAGTGTAAAATTTTGAGATCACTATTTTATTACAAACAAATTAAAACAAATTAAACAAAAAAGATTCGTTCCGCAACGAAATAAGCTTCCACATATATATTGTATGTACCTTTTACTAGCAATTCTTTTGTAGGCTGTTCACAAGTTTCATCAAAACAGAGCACAACATTCTCGTCGTTGCCTGCCAGGGTTTTCAGTCCTGTAAGATAATGGTTCTCACCAATCCCTACAACAACAGTTTTTCCAACGTTCATCTTGTCTAGTTTACTTCTGGTAGACCACTCGTCCCCGTAACTCACTTCACGCTCGTAACGATCGTCTGATATAACAACCAACACCTGTAGATATGAATGTGGAATTATTAGTTTATACGTGAGAAGAAACTAGAGTGAAAACAATGCTCAAGCTCGAAGAAACTCTACACACTTCTAATACCTTACTGTCTGACAATTCCATTTATATAATTGGCATATTACGCGCGCCCTGATTGGTCGAACAACCATGTGTGATTAAAGTACACACACATAGATGGCGTCATCGAATCTTACGCGCGCTCTGATTGGTTGGAATGTTTCGATAAATATTATATAAAACAGATAGATTCCATTTTTCCGTGCGTCTGTACTCTAATCGATGCACAGAAGACGTCAAAATGTGGTGAGAACAACAGTCACGCCACTCGACTTCGTCTCGTGGCGTACTTTTTTGTTCTCACCACACTTTAACGTCATCTGTGCATCGATTAGAGTACAGACGCACGGAAAAATGGAATCTATTTGTTAAGTAGTTATTCACAAATCATCCCTCTCGAGTTATCGAACAGTGTTCGTCCCGAGTACCTGAGTACAAATACGAACTTACCGGGGAATATACAACCTTGCCCACCACAGGGTCCCCATTAGCTCAGTTATCTAGAGCGTCTGACCAGTACTCTAACCCCGTCTGGGAATGGAATTTGATCGTGCAAATTTCGATCACACTAGCTCGAAGAAACTATTAGAGTCACTTATACAAGACTCGAATAATTAAAGCGCGTCTTAGACTAAAAGTGCCGTTTATACGAAGAAGTTCGCGCCAGAGATAAGATGCGTCTTATTGTTGCTCGTAAAATGGCCAAAATATCTTGTCCAGTGACTATTCTACTATTCAAAAACTTACAAAATATAAATATGGAATTGTACTGAATATAGATACAGTGGAGCCTGTCCATAGCTAATTTCAAAAACATTGACCCTTTCATTGGTACACTAGTACACTAGCAATAATTTGATTTTCACACACGCTTCTTCAATCAACAGATTTTCCGATGATTTTGAAAGGGTCAGTGTTTGTGCAATTAGCTATATTCAGGCATATTGTTTTTATTGCAAATTTGGATGGACTTAAATAGTTTCATTGGTAAGTGGGGTTTCACTATATTCCCAACTCCTAGACTTCTTATATCCACGAGTTAACTAAACAAGTGGTATCTTTCTAGATACACTAGAACTTTGAACAATAGTTTAGTATTTTTAATATTAACGCAGTCAAGCTTTACAAATTGCTCTTTTGAAGAGACATACATTGATAAACCAACAGATGAAAAACAACGTTTATTTACCTTCCGTGCATTCGATGTCGTATCTTCAAACAATTCTTTCGTTTTACCTAAAAATGCTTCCAGCTGAGGCCATGCACAACCTATAGACCTTGTAAAACATTTACGTAAAGTTTTAAGACCATTTCTAGAGTCCATGAATGAATGAGTTTTTGTTTCGCCATCTTGATTCAATACAAAAGCATACTTGTAGTTTTGACTGTTAAACTGCTGCATGACGTGTCTACAAATGTTCTGTAAAACTGACGGCGAGGAAGAGAGTTCGTCTGAGGAAGACTTGGAAAACCAAAAAACTACATAACATTCTAGAAAGACAAACCAAAGTTATAAGAGTCAAAGAAACAAAAACATTCATTTTCACAAATGCGGTTACAGCATTACGTATGTACAAAGCCCCGGTTTCGGCGCAAAAATACGGTACGGTTAACGATTTGATACGGACATACGGTACGGCTGTGGTTACGGTACAGATATACAGTACAGTTACGTTACGAACATACGGTATGGTCACGTTAACGATACGGACATACATAACGGTTATGCGATACAGTCACGTTTACGGTACGGACATGCAGAACGGATATGATTACGGTACTTTCAGTTTCGCAGAGAATGCGCAAAATAAATATTCGAAGTTACGTTTTAGGCCGTTTCCTGCTCTTAACTTGTCAGTTGCAGTCGCTAAAAGTAGTAGACTGACAAGCTATTATTGTCGTCCTTACCTTGACGTTTCTTCACAGCCCCAGTGATGACGTGTAACAAATACAAGATGACGTAGACAATGGGTAAGAGTATCAAATCAAAACAACACCAAATGTTCAGAAAGATCCATTTAAACCAGTTCGCTTCTGGGAACTTGCTATGTCTCATATTGTAAAACTTTGCAGTCCAACGTTTCATCAGAAGTTCATAAATCACAGGGTGGGACAAGATCTGTTAGTGGAACAATGTATTGATCAGTTCGGAGAGTTTTTTCCATGAATGGGAAACTACCCGCCCCGTAATGTGACCCTGTTAGTGTGTATTGTCTATAAGAGTATTCGAAATTTCTGCCGTAACCGCACCGTGACCGTGCGGTGCCGTGATGTCTATAAAAACATTCGAAATTCCTTCCGTAACCGTACCGTGCGGTAGTGAACCTGTCGTTTTCTGGAAATACAGAATTCCAGAAAATATCCCGTAAATCCACTGAAGACACATCTAGCCGTTTTTCCATTATAGGTTTTACATTTTTTATTTTTTATCTGTTTCACCATTTAATTAAGAACTCTGGATGTTAATTTGATTGCCGGGGACTTCACTAGCACAGTGTCAAAGAGGAGGGTTTGGAGTTAGGGGAGGGGAGGTAAACGGCACAATGCACTTCAAGATTGGGTTCGATCATACGCTACATTACGTATAGCTAGTTAGTATATATATATTGCACCAATCATGCGTACGTCGTGCAGAATTCCTTTGGCAACCTGAACTAGCGACCAGAGTTTGCTTTCTTGTTGTTAATGGATGATGGTTTTGATTTTGACTTTCAACGTCTAGGAGAGTTCATCAACAAAAATTCGGTTGCAAAGTCTTACCTTTTTTTGTTCCAACATTATAGCTTTATCAGCTAGACGATCAAAATTACTGCCACCAAAAATGACTCTCTTGTTCTCGTCTAGTTTTAATGGCTCAAGAAAATAAAAGGCGAAGTCTTCCAGTGATGAACTGACCTCTTGTAACTCTCCATACAGCGAACCAGAACCAACTTTCTGTTTTAGCTTGTAACTCACCTTAAATAAAACCAAGAGCTTCTGAGCAACCGAGAGTCAGTGAAATTAAGAAGATATGCAATAGATAGTAATAGTGATAGTAGAAAGGGAAACAGCAGATGGCCAAGAGGATCGCGACGTGGACTTCTCTTTTTCACGTCGTCTGGCATTGCCACTTAAACGTGACCATGACTTTTGTTGTTCACAGTAAACGTAAAATGAGTTACCTTCGCGTTAAAAAGGCAAAGCCAAACGTGAAAAATGCAGGCCACATGATCCTATACTGCCGTCTGCTTCTTCATGTACACGTGAAACTCAAGCTCTCTCAAATAAAGATCGCGCGATGCGCTCAGGTCATACACCTAATTCAAAAAGGATTGTCGTATAAGAGCTCTCAAACCCACGCGACCGCCCACCGAAAAGTAGTATGGGTAGTAGCAAAACTTCACTTTCTTTTCTGCTTTGGTATTGACTTTAGCATCAGTAAGTGAAGGTTTTTAGTGTATAAGGTCAGAGCTAGCTGAATTTGAGAAATCGTGTGGGATTTTTGTGATTTTATAACTTTAGTGATTTCTTCCCATACTCCCTTTCGGGTGAGTCGCGTAGGCTTGATACCAACAACGTTTATTGAAATAGGTGTATACTGAAGATCTTCCAAGCACCATCTCGTATGATACAAAAATGTAGTACTGAATACTGCAAAATCCACTGACTGAAAGTAAACAATCAGATAATAAAGCAGATGATGTGTTATTTGTGGTATGCTGTTAAATCTGATCGAATAAATTCACTTCACTTCTACTGTAAATACTAAGTTAGTATCTACATTCACGTGGTCATGAGGGGATATCAGGGCCTTCTAACGTCACGAACTATATTGTCAAGAATAGGAATTTGGGTACGTCGTGATAAGCCTGGTTCACATGTGTTGTAATTGTAATCACAAACTAGCTTTAAAATTCTACAAAATCTGGAAATCTACCTAAGCGCTGCTTATCGATCGATTACGACTTTTATCAGTCCAATGGCTACTTGCGGCGATTAAAAAAATAACTGTTTATTTAAGTGTCCAAGTCTTCTTGCGCTTGCGCACTAATTGGGGGACATTGTACTCTCTCACACACTACCTCTACATTAAGTATTTTGCAAATAATTACTCGACTCACATGTTCACTTGATTTTTGCTGAGGGAGGAAAAACCGGAGAACCCGGAGAAAAAACCCTCGTGGCATGGTAGAGAACAACACATCAAACAAACTCAATTCACATATGATCCAGGCGCTCGAGCTGGAACTCGAACCCGGACCACAGCGGTGAATGGCCAGCGCTCTAACCGCTCGGCCAACCATGCCACCCACAAAAAACGGGTAAGACTGTGATTATGATTATGACGCATGTGTGAACCCGGCAGGCCTTACAATTCTTGTTATCATCATCGTCGTCGTCATCGTCATCATCAGCATCATCCTTAAACACATGACGAGCTCAGTGCAGCAAACAGTTGAACGATGAAGACAATTAATGATTAAAATGAATGCCGGTCACAATTTGTACCTCCATGGCTTTCTCTGGAATGCTTGTCATATTCCCCTTGAATGAAGAAGGTTCAATCAAAGGCAGAGCCTTTGTATCGGAACCTTGCAGAACCTTGTTCACAACAGCGTCAAATAATTCTGAATCGAATAAAATGTTAATAAAATTCAAGGAATAGGACTCCTAGGTCGCCTAGGTCCCAGGGCGCGCGACCAGTGAAATAGGAGATATCGCTATATAAAAATGTCATTGTTAAGCATAATGTTTTCTATAAATAAAAGCCCTATTTCAAGTTTTTAATACCTCCTCTCCTCTAATTAAAAGCATATATTAATGTATTTTTTAATTTTATTGACTACGAATTCACAAAAATTAAAACGTTTACGTGGTAGTGACAACTTTATTCATTCATGGTTTCTTCCACGTACAATGGCCTTTTAGATATGGCTTCAATGATGTCAGATGATCAGCTTGGGCTCCCTGTGATAAGAATGTAATACGTATCGTACCTTCGGAAAGAAGTTGATCTTGTTGCCTTTGCGTTTCCATCAGAATCGCTTCAATCCTGTTGCGTTCTTCCATGGTAAGATCTCCACTTTCACCTAACGGTAATAATATAGTAAATTTTCGTGCACGCAAACAAGATGTTTGAAATCAGTTGGTTGTAAATGGTTGTAAATTAACAAAAACTATTGCGGATGGATCACCATCAACAATACTAACACTACCATCACCATGCATCACCACCACCAACAACGACAACAATTAAAACAACAACAACACCAACGATTAACCCTACCACTATTGTCATCACAATCATTATTATCATCACAATCATCAGTGTCAGCATCATCATATCGAGTCTCGTTGAGGCGGCTGAATAAACTTTTGCCAATCCTTGTTTGCACATTTATCAATGATTTCACATTAATCATCGAGCAGCTTTAGTTCACAGATGACACGCACATATCAAAGCAACGTTACCTGCCGCATTGTCATCAGTATCAGTCGAGTGCCTTTCATCATCTGACTCATCCTACAAAGTACATACATATAACAGTTTCAAGTACCTTGCCAGTTAACGAATGGACGATTTTCAAAAATGGCGGGCTCATTGTTCACGAGGACGAGGCGAGAAAGGCCTCCAAAATCATTATGGCATCAAATGAGTCTAAGTATATCCTGTAAAATGCAGAGAAAATAGCTATTTCAAAAGGATCGTCTTGGATAGCAATAGAAGTGTCACCACGCTTGTTTTCTGGTAACAAGGCCTTTGTCGCCTCGTTCTCGTGTACTAGGCCGCCATTTTTGAAAGTCTATAGTTAACGCAAGTATATGGGATCGACTACTTGAACATGGTGATATAAACAGTTTAAGGAGATTTTGTCGTAGAGTACAAACACTAAAAGTGTGCAACATAAATAGTACTATATAGTACTAAATTATGCAAATTCTTTTGTTTTCTATTGTTTAATTATTAGTGCTATTTAGTACTAAATACTGCAAAGTATTGCACACTTTTAGTGTTTGTACTCTAACTGTGTGTCGAAATTACTTAGCCCTAGTTTTCACGGGCGGCATAACAGAAGAAACAGAAGCAACATACACTGCAGTATACGCATGCAATAAACACCGTATAGACCTTTACCCTTATGACGTGTCATACCTAAACTACCACAATCCTTTCGAAGTTTCTTTTGATATCAAAATGTTCGAATTCCTTTGATGAGAATACCAAGACGATATGAAAACTAGCATAACAAAAGAAGCAACCGAAAATTGGGATTCGGGAAGTGTAGATATGAAACCACAGTTTGCGTATTTTGTCTCTCTTTCTGCTGGCTCGTGGCTAACTCGTATAAAAACATTCAGGGTTTACACGGGGAAAACAACACATCCAGCGATCAAATCTCTTGCAATCAAATTCCCAGCGTGGGAAACAAAACAAAGAAACGTTTTGCACAGTACTTCTGTTCAGAAGATTCAACAAAAGGGTCGTGTATAACCCAATCCTTGTAGTTCAGACTTTCAAGTTTACATATTTATGTAGAGAACAGGATATCCTTTTCCCTAACTAGTTGGGGGGAGGGGAGGGGAGGGGAATAGTTGTAACGGCAACCTAGACCACTGTGCTATGTACGCTCCAAGAAATACATTTGTCTATTTGAGACGTTAGCATTATCTCATTAGGATTAAAGGTAATAGAGCAGATTTCATACGGCTCTGAAAAAGACCGTGCAATGCTGTTTTGTGCTGTCTCCTAGCGTTTTGATTGGTCAGCTGTTATGTTTTATCCAATCGAATGCCTGAGACACTACACGTCACGGACTTTTTCATACTCATATGAAATATGCTCTAGAGTACGAGACGACGAGAGAATCAACGTAAACTACGTCCATACTAATGCGGATAAATTTGCAAACGCCATTTTAGTATGGACGACAGGCGTGAACCGTAACAAAAGAGATGCGTTTTTAAATTTATAGGGATTAGTGTGGACAACACCGCGGTCAAATGTCTGTGCATACGCCAGATTTCGCGGGCTTTTGGACGGCCGCGTCTGGACCACAGGAAGCCCAAGAAATGTCTATTCCCCAAATAATTGTTCGTATTACTATTTCGGAATTTTTTTATCTCATTGTGTAGTTCAAATATAGCTGGAATATGCTGTATCGCTACTTCTGGAGTTCTCAATAGCGGGTTCTCGGATTGACTTTGCATTTCAAAACCTTCTGCCATGCTTGATATCTCTAAGTCATGCAAGCCGTTTGGTACGATGTCTACCTAAAAACAAGAAAATATCGTAATGGTGAACTCGTGGATGGCTCTTACAGCTTGTCTAAAGCAACTACGGCGATATCGCCAAAAGTTCTTAAATAATCACGAAATTTGAGCTCTACATTTCATTTTCATTCATCTTAATTCCAATACTAGCTAAATACCAATAGACTGCCTGGTTCATTACCAGAAAATAACCTTGTTTTGGTTCTCAAGTTTTCCGTCGAAAATATGGTCGATATTTGATGGTTTTGTTTTGTATGTAGAATACGAATGAAATGTAGTCATGCACTTGCGCTTATTTTAAGGTGACTGACTACGTTGGCAAAAAGTAATTAAATATCGTTTAAACCACAATTTTCTAGAACGAAATTTAATGCTGATCCCAAAAACGAAAAGAAAAAAGGGGGGTCCCGCACTCGTTTTCGAGATAATCAGCATTGTATGAATGCCTATCTCCGAATTTTTGATGCGAAAATCGCTCAACCGGAAGTGAATAGAAAAGAAATTAAGAATTAGGGAAATAACATTTCTACAAAGGTTACAATTGCGTAAATATTAGCTAATGGAGTATTCTGCAAAATGGCATTAATACTTTTGACATGAGAACAGCAATGAAATACCTTCATTCCTTGGCTTTTTTACCGCGAGTACCAACCACAATTGTCCTCATGTCGAGCAAAATTTTATATAAAAATCAATTTTTTCATATGCTAGAATGATTAACTTTTTTTGCAAAATTGATATGATTGAGATTTTTAGGTGTTTTTTTAAATAAACGGGAAAAAAGTATAGGGTCCCGTGCAAAAATGAAGGGTTTTGTGCCTTTGAAGTTGTTAAAAAGGGCAAAAAAATGCTAACCGGAAGTGCCGCCATTTTAAAAATGACGCGTAGCGCGAGCTTGATTCAAATTTGTGTTGACGAAAACAAGCGAGCGCTCACTGTTTTTTCCAAAAAGAAAATATTTTTACTTCATTCTCTAATGATTTTGAGTATTTAAATCCACAAGAATAAATTTGGAGCTGATTTTTGTACAAAAACTTAAGTTTTTCTATGATTTTTGCTGTTCGCTGAAATCTCCGCGCGCTATGACATTGCTTAAGACGTAATGCGCGAAATCATGCGCAGTGCCAACGTAGTCAGTCACCTTAACGAGCAAGTAAGGTCCAGACACACGATGTAGTGCAGTGTTGTGCGCAACATTTGCAGAAACAGCATTCTTTTTGCTTCAGACTTGATCTTGCCATTACAATGACCTTTTGTAAACAATGAGCTTGTCTCCATTCTTAAGCCGCTTCATTACGCAACGATGCTAGAGATGTTGGTATGTGTGACCGATCTTGTTGCCCGCAACTTTACAAGAAAAATTAGTTAACGTGGCAACATTGCCTGGGTTGTTATGTTTAGTTTATCCTATTTTATTGTGATTCCGTTGGTGACTTGCTTCAGTAAACTCACTGATATCGTACTCACATCGAACGTTAGCTACTCAAAATCTTTCGAAGAATGTCATTACTGTCGATCAATGAGAAATAACGTAACACCTTCAAAGAACTACACATTGTCTACCTCCCTTCCCCAATCCCGACGTTTTAGACCAGGATACACGATGCAACTTATTTGCAATTGCTTCTGCAACATTGCGCACAACACAGAGTTGCACGGCCGTGTATCCACACCTGTAACAGATGCGCGCAGCGTTGCTTGAACAGTTGTAGGTTTTGGATTAATTAAGGTCTGATTCTGTAACTTGTTCTACAACGTTGCGCGCAGTGTTGCGGAAAAAGTTGCATCGTGCATCCGGACCTTTGGATGCCTGACTGAGCTCTTTAAGGTACGTTAATGTGGGCATCAAAATCGTGTAACATTTCGCGCAACATTGTTGCGTTGCAAGTTGCAGAGCAAACGTTACTCGTATTACCACCCTGCGCACAACAAGTTTTTGTTGCTGCAAAAAGTAGAAAGTGCTTATACTTTGTGGAACAAAGAAACTTTGTTGCGCGCGGGGTGGTAATAAGAGCAACATCGCTCTACAACTTGCAACGCAACATTGTTGTGCGAAATGTTGCACGATTTTGTTGCCCGTATTACCACACCTTTACATCGTAGTGATTCGGAACGTCGTCATTAAGGTAGTTCGGGACTCATGAATTTTTACGATAAACTTGCCTTCAAAATTCCTACAAAGAAAGAGGGGCATAGGAGGAAATAAAATGTAAAATAAAAATGGGGGGTCACCGAGGTCACTCTTGAGATATGAGGGGGGAGATGTGGGGTGTTTGGGGATCTTTTTACGAAAAATGGCCTCGCGATATCCGGTCAAATTATAAGAATTTTGGAACAACCAAATGTATTTAAAAGCAAACAAAATGATAGCCTGGGATGCAGAAAAACACTTGGAACTAAGTTGTTGCCGAACAATTTGCAAATAAGCGAAAGATCAACAATAATATGCGAAAAATGGCCTTCCAGAATACACGTTTTTGGAGGATCAGACAGAAAAATGATAAATTTACTCAAAATCGAAACGATAGAAGTATTCTTTTTTTTCTTTATACGAAAAGTTTATAAAATTATGAGCATAAATTATTCATAAAATCAGGGGGTCACCGTATTGTTTAAAGAGTTAGAGAAGAACAAAGGGTAAAAATCTTCGAAAACGAACACAAAAAATTAGCCATTTTAGCGTTGTTCTCTGCTCCTTTTCGACTCATAAAAATTCGCTAAATTTTATAGTTCGAACTTTTTCTCCTACTTTACACGGTGCACAACGTTTTGATAAATTTGTTTGCAGAATCTGGTCGATAAAGTACTATTTTTCTTCCCCAAAAAACGAATTTCTTCGGTTTTCAATCGCTGACTCACTAGTGCCCAGACTTCCCACGGACAAGCGAATGTTCTTTAATAAAAGTGCGCGCGCTCGAATGCGCGCGGAGATGCGCAGTAGCAAGGGTCCCGAACTACCTTAAATAGCCCTTGCTCCGCGGCAAGGGACATGCTTAAACAACACAGATCTTGCATTACGTCTCATGACTTCTCAGCTGTACGTACATAAATTAACGAATCACAACGTAAGATGTAAGAAAACTTAATATTTACTTGTTTATAATAATACATATATATTTACAATTCATTATTTTATTATTTACAGAACTTTTAGTTGATATGTACATAAAGACATTGTCTTATTTACAAATAAAGCGAAGATGTGTCAGAAGCCGGTAATTATGTGATCGTAGTAGAATTGGGTCATTTGTGGAGCAATGTCGACGCTCTAGCAATACTGAAAGTATTATTCATGGAAGCTGTCCATAACTAAGTTCAGTCCACTAGTGACTAGCGATCGCTACGCAAAGGGTTGACCCTGATAAGCAGGTAGAGTTCCTGCATTATATTAGTAACAGTTTCCCTTACAGTAGTAAATGACTTCTGACATAACAAAGTACAATCTGACTACAAATTGCTCCTGCAAATACATTGAATCTTCTCAAGTAACGTCGCCATCGGCTTGTGCGAGAAGGCTGTTCAGCGGATGAGCTGTCAGTAGAAGCAGACTCAACATCTTTGAGTTCATTGCCTGGCAATGGTGCAGGATGAGTGGCCGCTTCACAGGAAGTGGCGCAGCCAAGACTTGCGTCTCTTTCCTTAGTAGAAGCAACTGATGAAACAGAGTCGCTGAGTTCGTTTTCATGAACTAGTCCTGCAGCTGTATCCAAAGTGACATCACGTGACGAAGAAGGAACATCATCACGGTTTTGTTCTTCAGTTGTAACCATGTGAATAAGAACAGAAGAACAGGAAACATCACAAGATGGTTTAGACGCTGAAACAAGATCCATGGAGACAGGAGAAGATACATCGGCAACGTCTCGTACTTCAATGTTACAAGATGGTTCAGACATCGATGGGACCATATCCATGGAGACAGGAGAAGATACATCGGCAACGTTTAGTACTTCAATGTTACAAGATGGTTCAGACATCGATGGGACGATATCCATGGAGACAGGAGAAGTTACATCGGCAACGTTTAGTACTTCAATGTCACAAGATGGTTCAGACATCGATGGGACGATATCCATGGAGACAGGAGAAGTTACATCGGCAACGTTTAGTACTTCAATGTCACAAGATGGTTCAAACATCGATGGGACGATATCCATGGAGACAGGAGAAGATACATCGGCAACGTTTAGTACTTCAATGTCACAAGATGGTTCAGACGTTGATGGGACGATATCCATGGAGACAGGAGAAGATACATCGGCAACGTTGAGTACTTCAATGTCACAAGATGGTTCAGACATCGATGGGACGATATCCATGGAGACAGGAGAAGATACATCGGCAACGTTTAGTACTTCAATGTCACAAGATGGTTCAGACGTTGATGGGACGATATCCATGGAGACAGGAGAAGATACATCGGCAACGTTGAGTACTTCAATGTCACAAGATGGTTCAGACATCGATGGGACCATATCCATGGAGACAGGAGAAGTTACATCGGCAACGTTTAGTACTTCAATGTCACAAGATGGCTCAGACGTTGATGGGACCATATCCATGGAGACAGGAGAAGATACATCGGCAACGTTTAGTACTTCAATGTCACAAGATGATTCAGACGTTGATGGGACGATATCCATGGAGACAGGAGAAGATACATCGGCAACGTTGAGTACTTCAATGTCACAAGATGGTTCAGACGCTGGATCAATATCAATGCTAACAGAAGAAGAAACATCGGTAGCATCGTGCAATGCAATGTCATAAGATGGTTCTGAAGTAAGACTGACACCAACAGGAACACCACCTGCAACAGAAGAAGAAGATATATCAGTTGTGATATCTAATTCCCTGACACTGGATGTTGCAAATGTACGATTCATACCAGTGATAGTAGAAGAAGATGATACACTGGTTGCATCGACTTCAACGTCGTCCTCCATGCATTCTTGACTAGCAACATCGTCCACTTTCTTCTCTTCTTTGTATTCCAGACACAAAGGTCCACCATTTTGTAAGTAAGGTATCTGTGGTCCCTTTCCGTTGAAATTCATGTTAACGTTTTCAGGCAGCTTTCCCCTTCTTGTCTTCGTTTGGAAGTCAAACGTAAGAGAAGACGAAAGCATCTCAACATCATCCAATCGTCCACTTTCTTTTCCAAAAGCAATAACTTTGTCCAGGAAAGCCTGGAAGTTTTGTCTATCCAAGACCTCCGTCTGCTCTGGAAAATTGATGTTAAAGTCATAATTAACAAACTCCTTCTCGTCTTCCATGTATTCAAATTCCATGTTATCGACGTCGAATTGCTTCGGTTCAAACTTTATATAAAAGTCCTTGTGATACATTTCCTCTGTAGTCTGTTCGCTACATGAGAATATCTGTGAATTAGCGCCAGCATCGGAATACGACTCTTCCCTCTCAGAAGACGTTTTGTAGTGGTCATATGATGCTGAAGATGGTTCGTCTGAGTCCCAATAGACTTGATAGTTACCGTCTGAGTCAATGTACGAATGGACGGCAAGTTGCGACTCATTCTCATAAGTGGAGCCATCTGCAAAGATGGTTCGTCTTGTACATATGCTTTTCGTAATGTTCTCTTCATAAGAAGAATTATTTCGCTGTACTGTTCTTGTTGCAGTTGTACAGTAGTTACCATACTGTGTGATTGAATTGGACGTAGCATCGTAGTTAACAAAACACATGGGGTTGTTTGGCAGCCCAGAAGCAGTCGTCCCTGGTTTTTGTTCTTGTGCAAAATTCTCAAGGAACGCACTGTTGTACGAACTGGAATATGGTACTGGAGGCGTGTAGACGCTCAATTCTGAATTGTTTTCTGCAATCAAACTATTATCCAAGAATGGAATTTCCTGGTAGTAGCGTTCCCAAGGCAGTGTGGGAAGTGTGTTGCCACCTGTGGCCATTTTTCGCTTAGTAATAATATTTTTCCGTGAACTCGATAAAACGTGTCAAACTCGGCGCAAACTTGTGCAATCTAAATCTCCATGGATACGACTTCAGCTATTGTTACGTTGTTGCTCGAGCAGATGCGTGTTCCACGTTTTTAACCAATCAATTTTAAGCGCGCGCTAAAAAAATCGTTGCGCGAAGAGGATTTTGCGGGGCAAAGCATGATGGGAAGTGAGTACTTGTGAAAAGATTTGGATAAAAAAAGAATAAAAGTTTCCAGTCAGGACATTTAACCACAGTGTACAAAGATAGCAATATATGACTGAAGAAGCAAAAAAGAAAACAAACAAACAAACAAATAATAACAATAAAAATGACCGTTCGCATTCTTATCCATGTTTTCTGTCGAGAAGTAATTAATTTGAAGCACCGTTGGAAGTTCTCCTATCAAAGCAGAGAAGGGCCTGAGAGGACACTTGTCTACACCAAGAGTGCTTGCACTCTAACCCTTGGAATGATCGAACAACTTTATTAACCGTTTCGCAAAGAATGAAGAGGTTCTTACTGGGTACTAGAGATCCCGTGTTGAGTACAAAATTTGACAGCTTCACGTATGATGGTTTTTTTCAGTTATAATGTATCAATATTTTCAGATAGATCTTTTTTGTTGTTAAGATTTTAATTTTTTCAGAGTAGATCGCCAGTTAAGCGAATCTTGAAAATGTTTGGCTTGTTTCAAGGATATTCACTCAGTTTATATTACACGAAACTGATCAGTAAAAAAAATTCATGTTTTCCTCAAGCAATACGGTTCATATTCAAGCAATATTCCCCAATGAAAAATAAGTTACGTCTTGCTCCATTAGCATGATGTTTATAAATGAGCAAATGCTTAATTTGATTAGCATTACAAATTAGACTGGTATTCAAGAGCCACGTATATAGTTGGGCTAGTGTTTTTATTAACATGCAAATAAGATGTTTCATTTTAAATAACTACCAATGTAGCAATTAAAAATCAGACGTCAGCCATAAGTAGCATTTTAATTTTGAAGGAACAGGGATGGAAGCCACCAGGTTTTTTTAACCGATTTTAAATAGTATTATTAGGTGGCTTTTGCCAGAAGCCCATTACACGCACGATTTGCCGGTCAAATGTAAGACGACAATTTTGGCAGCTAAACGAAATGAAAGTTTGTTGTCCTAAATCAGACGAGAGTTTTTCACTAAACCCCAATTAAAACCACAGTAAGGAAAAATCGATTTAAATTACATCTCAAAGATCTGAGATCAGAAGCTGAAACTTTTAAAAGGTGTAGCGATCTGAAAAGATGGTGCACGCAACCAAATCACGATTGCAAATTTACACCGTCTCGTTATAATTATTGATTTAAAAACTAAAATTTTAAAGACTGTTTTAGAAACTATTATACTCACATCAAAGATAAGACTTCTGTTTTGTTCTCTCTTTCAGTAAACATTTGACCTGAACTTGACAAGTTCGACAAGTTCCTTGTTCCAGTCCGTCTCTAGTACATCGATCGACACAGGAACTCCATAAAATCGGGACAATCACTAGGACCTGTTCTTGAATACATGTAACATGCAGCTGATTTGCAGTTACCACAACCTTACATACAAAAGGATCCTTCAAATTTTATTTGGAAATTCTATTCGAAGGAGATATCATATGCGTGGAACCGGCATCATTTTAAAAGTCGATGGGTTTCCTGTGTGCAATGCTTTATCCAAGATGGCGGTCGCGGAGTGTTTTCTTCGCACCTTCAGATTTAATCTAATTTCACGGTCTTGTAGTGTTGTTTTGTCAAGGACATTTTGCTCCAGGTATCTGTAATTATAAGACATACAATATGAAGGAAAAGTATCGTGCTATGAAATATGTTCTATGAAGAAATAAGTTAATAATGTTGCAGGTAACTTAAAATTCTGATCATGGTAGACGCAAGGCAGATTGTACCTCTACAATGAGTAAGCTATTTGTTTAGGCTAGCTATAATGGTTTGTACTGAAAGGACATGAATCACAGAAGTAAAACATTTCGTCAGAAAAAATTAACTGCAACAACTGCAATTAACAACAAGTTTTATTTAAAGTGCTACTCTGATCAAAAAACGGTGCACGTGAAATTCTATTTAGCAGAAACTTCGTGAAATAAATCTTCAAGGGTCTATTGATCACCAGTTAAAATATCTTTTTAGAATTCGAAAGGGAAATACTAGATTTTTAGCGTTCTTTTTAGGTGTCAGTGACGTCATCGACTCAACTCATGGATTTACTCCATACATAACTGGTGATCAATAGACCCTTAAAGATTTATTTCACAAAGTTTCTGCTAAATAGAATTTCACCGTTTTTTGATCAGAGTAGCACTTTAAGAATTAAGGACTTAGATTATAAATTAAAGCTTAATAATTTATAATAAATTGACTTAGACTTAACTGTTATGTAGCTCAGAAGAAGCTGGTCCAAGAATATACACCAGAACTGGAGACAAAGGTAAATGTACTTCATAAAAAAACAGTTTGCTAATCACATTGTCTCCACATCCAAAATAACTCAGTCAATCTTTTTATCCAAATATTCAACCATTTGCAAAGTAAGAAAAACAGATAAAATCTTTACTTTTCCATTTTCACTTCTTAAATGCTTTACGCTGAATGTTCTTTTTTGTTGTTGTTGATTTGTATGCGTTCCCTGTTTTGACTTTTTTCCTTTCCATGTATATCTTTAATTAGCTTTAAATACCCTTAAAACTGAGCACTGATGGAGAAGGAGAGGGGGGAGGTGTAAAATGAGCACACCGTTGTCTTCCAGGAAGATTAGCTGCAGCTAAAAATATTACCAACATTAAACACAGTCCTTTACCTTTTTTCATTGCGGCACCAAAGTTAGTTCATATGTGCACTGAAGCACTTGTAGTTTAATTAGTTAAATTAATTTATCAATAACTTCTTGCCATGGACATTCTGAGTACCAGTCAGATGCTTTGGGGCTCCTACGGCAAGCAGTTTGTAAGTTCCTATTATAATTATGATTGTCATTAATCAAACTTTCTTTGTCAAGGATTCTCAAGTACCTTTGGAGGACAGAGACTTCCAAAAGATCACAATTTGTTTGAAGCACTTGGGACAAATGATGAGCTGTCTTCCAACATTGGGTGAGTGTTGAAAAGGCTTTCTTATAACTTATGCATGCATTGGCTTTGATCAGGCTTTTTTGAACTCTCTAAACATTAATTTATTTTGTGATGGTTGGCTAAACATGGTATTACATCAAAATTAATTTATAAAATCAAATAATATTGCCATATGATCGTATATCTGAAATGTCTCTTAAAATCAAATAACTACATAACTAGGTGGGAAAAGCAAAACTAGCAGCCAGCTATTGGAAAATCACTCACACTGTCCTCTGCTCACTATGCATGAACTGGGCTATGTTAGTCATACATGCAGGTAATAATATTGCTTGATTATAATACACTTGACTGTGACTGTTGTACTTTTAAAGTGTAGCAAGAGAATTTTGTGAAGAGGCAGGTCATAAGGATCTTGTTGAACAGTTAGAAAAGGTATGATGTTACTATTCAACTAATTAACTGTATTTGTGGGCAGATCCAGACCAAAATTTGACTGGTTTCTGAACTCAAGAAAGCTTGCAAAGAGTCCATGGCCTGGTTGTTTGAAAGACAATTAGCACTAACCCAGGATTAAATCTAAAGAAAACCATTCATTTTAACCCAGGATTAAATTGAAAGAAAACCATTCATTTTAACCCAGGATGAACTCTAAAGAAAGCCATTCATTTTAACCCAGGATTAACTCTAAAGAAAACCATTCATTATAACCCAGGATTAGCGTTAATTGCCCTTTGAACAACTGAGCACAGTATTTAGATGACTATTCTGTAAAGTAAAAGACAGTGATCTGTCAACAGTAAAAATTATCTGAAAATCTGACTGTAGACCATTGCAAACTTGTCTGGATCCATGCCTGGTATTTATCTCTTTATAGTCTATTCATAATTTAAGGATAATTATTAAATTGATGCAATAAAAAATCTGATCCAAAGGTAAAAAGATATTGGTCAACATATATTCTGAGGGTGGGAAAAGCAATGTGCCAATTGAATTAATTTAAAAAAATGCTTATCTGGGTCAGATATCATTATTATCCACTTAAGCACATGGTTGTGGTATATAAAGGGGTCTAGGAAGCAAGAAACGTTAACCCAAAAATTGGCAACATTCATTTGACTAAACATTGACATGCAACATCATTTTGACCAAGACGTTTGACACTAACATTTCAACAAATAATTATTATTGACAGAAAATAATTAAAAGTTATTGTATAATTCTCATAACTCCACAACAAAGTGTAGCTGTTAGAATACATATATGCACAACATCCAAAACCACAAAATTTAGAAGACCCCCCACCCCACCCCCAACCTCTTTATAGGCCCTAGATTCTGCAGATGGCCAAATGCTACATGTAAACTGTCTGCAGGGAAGTATTAGTACAAAGCTTTCAAATCCCATCCTTCCCCTGAAGGGGGAAGAAAATATTCATACCCACTATGAAGGGAATTTATAGATTGACCCCCTACTCCCAGGACTTCCAATTTTCTCCCATACAAACTCTACAATTTTGTTCTTTCTCTATTCAAAACTTATCTTCTTACTTTTTTAGATTCAATGTATATTACAAGAAGTAGGCTCCAATATTGCCACTCCAAGAGATACATCCAGAGAAAGAAAACTAAGTATGTAGGAATAATGCTTGTCACTACAAATTAACTAACTCATTATCTGAAAACTACCCTGCTTTAAATGAAGATTTGTCTGTCTCTCTTTCTCTCAGTCAATCACTTAGACAATCAGTCAGTCAGTCAGTCAGTCAATCAGTCAGTCAATCACTTAGACAGTCAGTCAGTCAGTCAATCAGTCAGTCAATCACTTAGACAGTCAGTCAGTCAATCAGTCAGTCAGTCAGTCAGTCAGTCAGTCAGTCAGTCAGTCAATCACTTAGACAGTCAGTCAGTGACTTTCAGTCTACCTGGTGTCATATCAGTTGACTGGATCTCTATCTACCTATAACATTGATATACATGTATTGTGTATCATTTAATAAGAGCTGATACATTTTCTCAATTTCAAATACATTATTTTTGATTTCAGAACAGACAATATTTAATGAATGGTACACTAAAGAGCTGGAAAAATGGATTGATGTCTATCATAATCAGTTACCACCCCTGAAAAACTTTATTCTTCCTGTAAGTTACTCCTGTAATATGCAGAAAAGTCTTAAACTAGTATTCAGTAATTGTAGCAATATTCCATTTGATTTTTTAAGCAATTAAGGGATCAGGTACTGTATAGCCATTTCTGTTGGGTACATGTAGATCTGTGGACCAAGACCCATCTCTTAAATCTGATTTGTGTGGCTAGAAGCCTCTGTGCTTAGTCTTTAAGTTTTTAAGGAGGCAGCATGGCCGAGTGGTCAGAGCGTTGGTCTCGCAATCTGGCGGTCCCAGGTTCGATACCCGCTCTGGCCACTAGCTGAGACCGGATTTGTTCCGATTTCGATTAGTTCAAATTCAGTTTCTCGGCCATGCGTGTAATATAGCCAACTGGTTCGCCTCCTTGCCAGTTGGGATTCTTAAAACACTTTATGTTTCATTTACATTATTTAGTTGTGATTATTTCAGTGGAGTGCCTGGAAACTAGCTGGATAGCTAAGTGCTCTTCCACTATAAAACAAAGCATTTACATTTATTTAAGTGTCTAGTATCATTTGATTTAGGTTTCAACAACAAAAATTCCCAAACTAAACAATGTGCATGATAACTGTTGCAGAATTCCCGGAAGAAAACTTAAACAATATTGCTTTGGCTCTTTCTTGGTGCTGCAAGGCACCTGGGGCATGAAGACAATAAAACAATAGCCAAGAACAAAGAACTTTGGGGCATGAAGACAATAAAACAATAGCCAAGAACAAAGAACTTTGAACACAATACCCTGCACTATAACTCTGAATACAATCTTATACAGCCTGCAACACCAAGAAAGACACATTGCTTTTCAACTTCAATTTTGGTCACAGTATTGTTAATGAGCTCCTTCATAACTGACAAAACGTTTTTTGTTGATTGGATACCATTAATTAACTCAGTAGCATAGTGGTTAAGGGTGTATAGCCCTTATATATAACCCTGTGCATGGATGTACACATATTGTAAAGAACTCATTTATGATATAGAATATTATAAAATTATGTTCCTTTTCAGTCTGGTGGGAAGAGCAGTGCTTTCCTACATGTGGCTAGGACAGTCTGCAGACAAACTGAACGAAGGTACTTAGCTTTCTCTGACTGATATATGAAAATACATAATAAGTTCATTAAGGCCAATCTACAATTACAGTTGGGGAATAAAATAGATCATGAAATAAATTGTTAAATGATTTTCAAAGAGGTTTATTTACATGGTTTTTATTGATCCTCTAGGGTGGTACCTTTGATTAACCATGGTACTATTGACATTTAATGAAACCCCTAGGGGGGAGGGGGGCACTAAGGATATAATATTATGTGAGTAGGGGTGTGCCTCAAAAGCCTGACCCTATCCCAGACCAAAAATGTTGTTTTTCTCTACCCTATACCAGACTAAAGCTTAAAAATGTACACCCTATTGACCGATTCAAAATATGGCTGCAAATTTGAATAACTATTGTTCTGGACTGACTAGCCTCGTGTTCACGTGGAAACACAAAAGCGTCTTCACATGAATGAGAGGCTAGTCAGTATAAAACAATAGTTATTCAAATTTGCCGCCATATTTCGAATCGGTGTATTCCAAACCTACCAGAAAAAATTGTAGACTTCATATTAACAAAACAGTCTGTTTGACAGGTACGCAGTCATGACGCCCCATTGCCATGACACCCCCTGTCAAATCCGTCATGACGCCCCAATATCTGGTCATGACGCTATGGGGCGTCATGGTAGATTTGGGGGCATCATGACTATACAGTGGGGTGTCATGGATGGAACGTCATGGCAAGGGGGCGTCATGACCGTCATTCGTTTGACAAACATTTCCTGACCCCTTTTATTCAGCTCTTTTGTTTAACTGAAAGCATGTTTAAGGTGATGTACAGTTAGCTGGTAATGTTGTAATTCTGGAAATGATACCCTATCCCAGACCAAACCAGTACCCTATCCCAGACTAAAAATGACACAAGATGATACCCTACCCCAGACCTAGGAGCTGAGAAACCAATCCCAATCCTGCAGCACATACTGTACCTGTATAGCATTTCTAGGGGCGAACTCCCTGAGTGATTGATCCTCAGAGAGGTTTATTTAAGCTGTTTTTATTCGACTTATAGAGTTGTGCCTCTAGTTAACCATGGAAGTGTTGATCCAAGTGTTTCTCAGTTTTTAAACAGGTAAAGATGTTTGTTTGCACGTTTTAATAATAGTTGTCCTTGCAACTTTATACAACAATGTATGTTAACTAACATGGTCTCTAATTCAAGTTTTAAACTCAGAGTAGCTTTAAATGCCTCTAGGGTGGAGTATAGTTAGGGTGTAGAGGGTATCCAGCTCACTTGTTTTGAGATGTATTCATTATTTTTTATACAATTTGCCTATAAACTCCAATAATGGGGCCCAAAATCTCTTTAATGAAGGGTCTTATATATCAGCATTGACAAACTGTTAGTAAGACTGCCAACAACTGAACAAGAAGTACATTAACCCTACAGAGAGAGAAAATGTGTCTGTTATAGTACTTTTTAAAAAAATTGCAACACTTTTAAGGAAAACTATGGAAATAAAAATTCTCAATTATTTCTCTTCTTGAGAATCCAATACCTCCATTTCAGGGGTGGTTGAGCTTGCTGTTCTGAATTATATGAGTTCTCATTATAATCAAACTTACAGTTTTCATTATGACAAAGGTTTTTCTACTTGACAGATTAAGTGATTTTCTGTTCACTGCTGCTCGTTATGCTGCCAAGAAAGAAGGCAAAAGTGAAGTCATATATCACAGAGTAGAACCATCTACCAAGTGACTGAATAATGTTAACTTTCTCCAAAACCCAGGAACAGCTCTTGGGAAAAGCTAAAATATGCATAGAACAACAGAAAAGAGAAAGAGAAGAATGAATGAATGAATGAATGAATGAATGAATGAATGAATGAATGATACTGGGATGGGATGGGATTGGAGGACCAATGACATATTTGAGCAGCAAGTACCACATATTTTTCAATTATATTAGTGTTTATTTATTCCATTTATTATCATTAGAGTGATGGCTATTAGACTATTAGACATTCACTATTAGATTTTGTTTCACGGATAAATCTGTGAAAAATCTAATAGTCAATGTCTAATAGTCTAATCAAAACAGAAGAAAACAATAGAAATAGTGTCTACTAATAGAGTGGTTTTAATTTCATTAGTCGTGATTTTCACTAGACTGTGAAATAGTTACTAAGCTAATAGACACTAATAGACTCTGCACCCATTGTTTTCTTTTGTTGCAATACAACTATTAGACACTATTAAACACTGACTATTAGTAATTGTTTCACAGTCTGATGAAAATCACTCGAGTGGTTTTCATAAACCTGTGAAATAGATAGTAAACTAATACACATTAGTAGACTCTAATTCGATCTATTGTTTTCTGTTGTTCTTAGAGTGATGGCACTTAATCCGTGAAACAAAATCTAATAGTCAGTGTCTTATAGTTGAATCAAAACAAAAGAAAACAATCGAAATAGTGTTTACTAATGTCTGTTAGACCAATATCTATTTCACGGATTAAGTGCCATCACTCTATTTGACTATTACACATTAACTGCTAGTATTTATTTCATGGGTTTATGAGAACCACTATCTGTTAGACTAATATCTATTTCATGGATTAAGTGCCATCACTCTAAAAGTGTGCAGTACTTTGCTAGGGGCGGATCCAGAATTGATTTTAGGAGGGGGTGCACCAACTTTAGGACGGGATGCACCATCATATAAATTGGAAATTACCGAGAAAATATTTTGGAAAAATATTGAGAAAAAAGTACTCAACTGAGTCGTCTCATGAGGAGGTGCACAACCCTGTACCCCTCCCCTAAATCTGCCCCTGTTTGCACTATTTAGTATACCAAATATCACTAACTAAACAAAAGAAAACAAAAGACTTTGCATAATTTAGCACTATTTAGTACTATTTATTGCACACTTTTAATGTTTGTACTCTAGAGTGATCACACTTAACCCGTGAAAACGTACAAAATCTAAACAGCAATAAATAGCGGGTAGGATGATTTGCCTGCTAGCCTGCTAGGATGATCCTTGTGCTAGGATGATCCTTAAGTGCCATGTAAACATCCCCTTAGTGCATTCTGTTTAGTAGGATGATCCTAACCCGAAGTGAAGACACATATTTCCATGTAAACAGAATGCAGTAAATGTATAGCAGGTAGGATGATTCACCTGCTAGGATAATCCTAGTGCTAGAATGATCCCAGTGCCATGTAAATTAAACACCCTCCCCCCCCCCCCCCCTTACTTGCATTACGGTAATTAAAAAGATTTCTCTAATACATGTAACAAAAACGTGCAACCTTGCATGTCCACTCCGCGCTCTCAAGCTTTCAGTGTTGCACAAAGTAGAAGTTATCTCCAGTTGCAACAAAAAACGTATTGCGTCCAGAGTGGTAACACGACTAACTTTGCAGCACAAAGTTTAGAGATACGTTGCACGTATTTATTGCCCGTATTACCGTTACGTATTAGCACAAAGTTTAGAGATACGTTGCACGTATTTATTGCCCGTATTACCGTTACGTATTAGCCCGAAGATCAAACTGTCGGAAACCTTTCGTTCCAACGCCTGATCTCCCGACCGTATGCATGACAGTCAGGCCAAAATTACTCAAAAATGGTTGAGAAATAAGCCTTTACCTTTACGACGTTCCATACCTCTATCTATACCAGAATCCTCTTCAATAATCCTTCATATTCAAATTTAAAAATCACTGGAGAATACAAACACTATATTCTTAAATTGATGAAGAATAGATACTCCAAAAGGATTGTATCGTGGTATAGAGAGAGAGATGAAACATAATACTAAAGGCTTATTGCGGTGCAGTGAAATCCCTATCATGGCCTAGAAAACATTACACTTACGCCCACTTTCCGTTAATTATTAGCGTTTGCGTTAGAGCGATAACACAAACCATGAAACAACTTGGCAAGTAAATACCATGTACCAAATATTAACAAAATCGGGATTTATACTAGAGTGATTTTCATCGGACTGTGAAACAATTACTAATAGTCAGTGTTTAGTAGTGTCTAATAGTTGTATTGCAACAAAAGAAAACAATGGGTGCAGAGTCTACTAGTGTCTATTAGCTTAGTAACTATTTCACAGTCCGGTGAAAATCACTCTAGAGTGATTTTCATTTGACGGTGAAAGAAAAATGACTATGTAGTTTGTAGTAGTTGATGAGACACAAAACAAAAAATGGCTCGAGTCTACTACCAACTATATTTGTCAATTCCTTCATGGTCAAATCAGAAAACCACTCTATTTACCATACTATTTAGTTAGTGCTTGTTTCATGGTTAGAGTGAAGGCACTTAGAGTGGTTTTCATAAACCCGTGAAATACACTTTAGCTTATTACACTTTAGTAAACCCTAATACCATTGTTTTCTTTTGTTGTCATCTGACTATTACACTTTAACTAATAGTTTTTGTTTCACGGGTTTATGAAAACCACTCTAATCCGTGAAACAAAATCTAATAGCCAATGTCTAATAAAAAGAAAACAAAGAAAACAATGGAAATAGTTTCTACTAATGTCTATTGGACTAATATCTATTTCACGGATTAAATGCCATCACTCTATATTGTTTTCGCTCTAGCAACCAACGCATACACGTAGGCGTAGTGTTAAACTTTAGAGGGGAAACGGACGAGTCGAGACCTTATAGAAAGTTCACTGTACTGCCCTTTAAACAAGATCATCGATTGCCAAAGCCTGGTTTTCACTAGCAAAGCAAACACAAGCAGCATCATAATGATTCGTTTTCACATAGTTAATAGAGGGGACTGGTTAGGAAGCCTTTTGTTATATGTCTTTGTTCATTTTTTTCAACCGTGACCGTGCACAAATCTTTTATTTTTTCATTGTTTCGCCTTAATTGCCATGGTTGAGCAACTGAACCCAAATGTTTCTTTTCCGCTGCTTGTTCGATGTATTCTAGTTCAAAATTAATTATATTAGAATATTTCAATAAATAATCCAATAGACAACATTTCGGTTCATTCATATAGCCATTTTCTAATGAATTTAAACAAACTTTGTGCACGGTCAAGACCAGTTCAACATCCAGACTAGAACAAAGAAATGTAACAAAAGGCTTCCTAACCATTCCCCTCTATTAACTATGGTTTTCATTGAGATAACATGCACGCAAGCACAACAGCAAATACGCGCAAGCGCACGCAAGCACGATGCTCCGTTTTCATCGAGATAACATGCACGCAAGCACAACAGCAAGCAGAAGGAAAATGTTTGATCCTTGTATTTGCTGCTTTTGCTTGCGTCGTAGTGAAAACCAGGCCTAAGGAGACAGCTAGACGACGAATGTGACATTTTTATTAGTCTTCTTTAATATCTATCTTACATGCACGTTACTGCGTTATCTAGATCTACCAACTAACTACTTCTTACACAAGGCTATCCTTTTGCAATGTATAGCAAGGCAGGCCAAAACGTGAACAAATATTTTGGTGAACTCAATCAGGTTGGACGGCGCCTTTTCCAACGCGATTGGTTCACTGCAAAAAAAACTTGCCAATTACGAACCCGGTTGCCTGCTTGAACAATATGAAACTTGCCAGGAGCATTACTCAAGGATGTCAAAGCTAAGACTACTCCTATATGATCACGTGGCACTGAAACATTTTACAGTGGTACATTTTACATTCCATTGTTATTTCGATTACAGAAAGTTCTAATTTGCATTTATTTCAATATATATAAGGCTCTTGCTGTGCACTTCTTGGCTAGTAACCTATCACTCTCCTTTTATTTGGGACTTGAAGGAAAAAGACATCGCGCTGGATGGCCATCTGAAACAAAAAAGAAATCTATAATCAAACAAGTTAAATCGAAGAATGGCATAAGAATTAGTAGGACGCAGATCTCTTCAGCCTTTCACTTATTGAGTTCCCCAAGGCTCAGTACTCCATCCTCTCCCGTTTCTGCTCTACTCTCAGTGCGCATCTTTGTAGATAACACGAGCTACCTGCGTAAATCCTTCAGTAAAATTATGTCAGAAGCCAAAGAAGGTGTAGGTGAATGTCGACAAACACGATTTGGACTGGAATTTTTCGTGTCGTTGCAAACATCTGAAACAGAGAAAAAATCCGTAATTAGACACAACAACTCGAGAAATGACATTTACGTTGATAGATACAACAGTAGGACAGCGAACTACCTGTATGTATACATGGCCTCATCTAAAAATCACTGTCAACAGCTGCCAATAGTAGTGCGTGGATACCGAATCGATCGAGCAGGAATTTCTCGTGTCGCTGCAGACATCTGAAAGGATGGCAAAATCAAAAACAAAATAGAGAAAGAAAAAGGAAAAAGAAAAGAAAGATTTTCAGAAATTTTATTAAAAGTTAATATTTTTGCCTTATTTTTATTACTTTATTTTACTTTAGTTTTTTTTATATTTTAGTGAACTTTATATATATTTTGTTTTATTTATTTTCTTTTTAATTTCGAAATTACAGTGAATTTAAGAGACAAGAGAAGAAAAGTAATAATAGTCAGAAGAAAGACTGGAAAAAGAAATGAAAAGGAACAAAAATAATACAAAATCGAACGGTGTTTTTCCCTGGCCGTCGGAACTTCTTGTTCTAGTCTGAAATGATAAAAACAAATCATTTGTCAGAAAGAATTGAGAATTCCACAGAAAAACTAAAGATACGATGTAACCAACACGTGATCCAAGATCAGACACTATACTGGAAGAACCTCTTTGACGTCAAGACAACTTTGAAAACAACTGAAAAACACTAGAAGGAAATGTTAGTGTAACCTGGAAGAAATGTAGAGTTCAAATACTAAACCCACAAAACAATACTAGGTAGGAATCATGTCTTATAACAAAGTCAAACATGCACACAAGAGAAAATTCTAGCGATCGAAGTGCAACGTTCCGATCAATTCTATGTTTCATCAGTGGATTGAGTTTTTGGACTCTATGAGGTTAGTAGTTCACGAAGTACGAAAATTCAATAGAAAGGAATGAATTAACAGTGAAAGGAAGAAAGAGCAACGTTGCAAACATCTGAAATGAGAAAAAAATCATGATCGTGAGTAACAATATAACCTGAAAAGGACAACGAGTTAGTAAAAACGTTGAAAACAACTGAAAGATACAAAGAAAATATGTTAGCAAAAGCTGAAAGAGATGTAGAGTTCATATATTGAATACATGAAAATTTACTGGGTAATATAGGAATCGCCACATAGCCACACAAGATATAGCCACACGAGAAAAATGGGGTGGAAACTTTGCAGGTTTTGTTTCATGGACTGAGTTTATGGACTCTATGGGTTATTAGTAAATCAAATAAGAAAAGTACGATGAGGGAAGAATCAAAAAGAAAAGGAAGATGGAGAGCAATGTCGCAAAGACCTGAAAGACAAAAAGGGAAATCGTAAGTAAAACCTGAAGAACAAAACGTTTTAGTGAAAGGTCGAAAACTACTGAAAAATAGTGAAGGAAAAATTAGTATAAGCTGGAAGAGATGTAGAGTTCAAATTCTGAACCTATGAAACATTTCTGACAGGTCCAAAACAAACCGTTTCTAGAAAGAAAGATAGAATATTTGATTTTCTCAGTTTTGTTTCGTGGCTTCAGTTTTCGAACTCTATATATTGTTAGTACTATAACAGTCGACTAATTTAAGCAAATGTATCAATATAATATACAATAGATAAATAAATATGATGAATAACGTCAATGAATGCATTACATACTGTATATCAATGCTGTAATTCCCCACAAAACAAATGAAACAAAATCAATTTCCCACAATGAATAAACTGGCAAAAATAAACGTTTACGAGACCAACTAACACCTATCCCAACCCAAAATCCCCCGACATTTGTGACATATTTTCAATTTCCCCGACCCTGAAAAAAAATCCCTGACGATTTCCTGCCCTTGAGCTGGAAAATGTCAGAATTCCCCGTCTTTTCATTGGCAACCCTGAAATGTATTTTTTCGTTAACTTTTAGATGAGATGTTATGTAGTTTACAGTTGATAGTTTTGAAAAATGCAATAAATCAAAGGATTGTTAATTATTAACAACCCAAAAGCGCGCATGGTATTAAATCATTAAATTGGGGTAAAGTGGCTGTCAACGTTTACTCCCATGGAAAGGATACATTTCCCCAGTTTAATACAGAAATATAATTTTGAATAATTACAAGTCATATTTACAGTGTTTACTCATAACATACTGATTATACATCTATGGTTCACACTCGCTCATACACATTGCCGAAAACACACGTGTACATATTAAAGTTATAGTCATTGTAAATAATTACAAGTCATAATTTACAATAATACACAATAATAATGTACAGTAAATATCTATGGTGCACACTCACACACACATTGCCGGATTCACATGTGTACAATGAAGTTATCATTATTGCGAAAAATTACAAGTCATAATTTGCAATAATGATAATGTACAGTAAATATCTATGGTGCACGCTCACTCACACACATTGCCGCAAACACGTGCAATTTAACATATCTATAAACAATTTAATAATTTAACATATCTATATATAATGTTAAATTAACGTATCAATGTTGCTGCCCATACAGATTGATAAAAAGCAGTCATGATTGAAAAATAGCCCCGCCCATTGTTTTTGTGATGAAATCGTGGAATCATTGAAATTCGGGTAATATGTAATTAAGGCCCATGGTTTCGTGAAGTGAGGATCTCGAGGCTGTGGACTCCTTGTAATGTAGTTGATGTGATATAGCCATAGTTCAGACCCACGGTTTTTGGCGGATGATGAAGTCTTGGAACCATTATAATATAGCAGGTAAATGTATTGTAAAAATCCAACTCATCAATTAAAGAAGTCCAACCCGTCAGAAAAAATCCAACTCATTGTTTAAATTAAGACATCCAACTCATCAGAAAAAATCCAATTCGCCTTTAAATGAGAAATCAAATTTGTCTGAAAAATGCGACAAAAGTTGCTAGTTAAGCCAGTGGAAGTCGTTGATGGTCCCGACTGGACCAGTGCCGGAAACACATACCTAATCCTAGTCCTAGACCTATCCTAGACAAAACAAAACAAAAAACAAAACAAAAACAAAAAACAAAAAAACGAAAAAACTTAAAAGAAAAAAGTAGAAAAAACGAAGGAAAAAAATGTGATTAAAAAGTGAATGGAAAATGTGTGTTGTAAGTCGTTAGTCGAACGAAAGGAGTTGGGATCACAGCGCATGTTCTGCCATCCACTCAAAAAAATAATGACAAAAGTCAAGTGCAAGACCTCATCTTTTGTCATGTTGTAATTAATCTTATAGCTACTGCCAATCAGCCGAAATTTTAATTCCTAATTCCTCATCTAAAGCTACCACAATAAATGAAAAAGCTATGGTACTTGAACACTCGTCGTCGCAACCCAGTTTGGTTGTTCTTGGTAGACTTGGCTGAAACAGAAGGTGCAAATGCCATGGTATCACAATTTGTGACAAACCATGTCATTTACGTTGGGTTAGGCCGGGCCAAAACAAATCTGATCAACACTAAATTTGGGTGGAGCTAATCTAGAGTACGACCATTACCGTCGGCACGCACAACAATGGAGGGCGGAGAGGGAGATTTGGGGGAGGGGAGGGCGGAAGGGAGGGGAGTGGGGTAAATACAAAACGTAAAAGTAGTTGTGCGTATCGACTGACGTTGCAGCCTGACCAGCGCTAACCTTAAGACCTATGTCGCCAGAAATCTAAGCGCCCTACGCGCGTTGTATGTAAACCGGCCAGTTAGCAACTATAATGGTAGAACTCTACATCTAAAGATCACGACACAGACTCAGACTACAAAGGAGGTCTCTCAATTTGAGAGCATATGGTCGATCAGGTCCAATGGCTCCATCGGTGATCCAGAGTTGTCTTCTCGTAGGCCTAAGCATTTATTGAAAGCTAACCTAAGCAGGTCAATTGCACCCGGCCCGAAATGCCGATCCAAAAGCTAAATAAATAGATCCGACCTAGTTTATACATGTGGTAGCTTGCTCTAATGCAACTCGTTTGGTCCATATGTATGAACTATGGATCCCTCCTAGTCCTAACTAATGCTAAGTGAAATTCCCATACGTTTTGGGGTACTAGATGAAATGGACCCTTGCTCTTGTGATTACAGGCCAAAATGAGAATGAAAACAATGCATCAGCAGCAACATACACAGACGGGTTTACAAAACACCTCCAACACAGCCTGCAGCCAACAGGCGCCGGACATGACACGCCATATTTGCAAGCAAACAGACGAGTGCAGGCCATGAGGGGCGTCTGATTTCGCAGGCACAAAACAACGCTTATACAAATATGAACATATAACAACACTGAACAAAAGCGATGACGACAATTTGATTCATCACAAGTAAAAAGAATCCATTTCTGAGTATATTCTAATTCCTATCAGTGAACAGGAATTATGTTGCGAGTTGCTTCTACATACACACACGTGCACACCCACACAAAACAACCAGAACCTCGAGGAATTTAACAAATACAGCCAATTAGAGGCGCCTAAATGAAAAAAATATCCTAAAATTTGGTTTACTCGAGTTCTGTTGTCATACTAAACCCTGTGGTCTTCATCTGTAAGTGCAGCAGCTAGAAAAAAGATGGAAAAACGATTAATTGATCAATAGTTGATTAAAACAAAAATCATTATTTTGAAGAGACCATAATACTAAGAGACCGAAACTCAGTACGTCTGTGCGATGTTCGCGGTGACTAAGGCTATTTTTAGTAACCTTGCCATCGCGCGCGCAAGGTTCTCAAACAGTAGAATTTGATTGTCTGCGCGCGCGATGGCGAAATTACTAAAAATAGTCTTAGCCGCCGCGAACATCAATACTGAGTTTCGCGCTCTCTTAGTAATATGGTCTCTTGTTATTTTAAGGATTTCGTAGCATTGAGCAGGGAGATCCAATCAGGCAATGATAGAGAACTAGTGTACAAAAACACCCCCATTCTTGCACCAAATAAAATAGCAAATATTCCAATACTAATGGCTACTAATGACAGAGAAAATGGATTTATTTATATTGTGCGCTCGTGGTTTTTCAACTCACAATTGCACAATTTCTCAGTAAAAAACCCCAGTAAATTTGATCTTAGATGGATTGAAAAGACTTAAAAACCCCTATTCAAACTATATCTGCTAGATAGTTGATTTATTTTGAAGGAAGCTTCGAATTTACTGCTAGTATTCTAGTCATCCAGCGGTTATATAGCGAAATTATACGAGAGCCGTAATCGAAGTCTTTGAATTATACTGTAAGAGAGGTTTGGAGGTAATAAAAAATTTTTTAGTAGCTAACTGAAACGCAAATTTGTACTCTCAACGCTCGAACTTTTAGAAAGCGAGTAATATTCAGTAACGACTCAAAAGCACATGGAACGATAGAAGCACCGAGACAGTTGCATTTTAAAAACGCTCTTTTCTCGCTTTGAAAAAAACTTTCTTGATACAAAAACACAAAACCTAACATTTACTTGTGCAAGAATACCCTCACTGTCTCTTTACATAAACAAGAAGAGTTCAGAAGAAAACCCCTAATAAATTAATAAAAATCTCAGAGTTCTACCTACCATCAGATTTGCTGCTGTGTGAAGTCGAACTCTCTTGCATAGAAATATGTACATGATACAAGTGATCAATCCATTGTTTTTCGACCAATCAAAATCAGCAATTCCGTGTGGTGTTTTCTAAACGCTTTCTGATTGGTCAAATAGCTTGTGAATTCCGATTCCGTTCGTTGCACTCATCTTTTGTTATTTTAATATAAGCCACTGAAATTGCTGTTTAAAATTATCATACTCGGAGCTACTCGGAAGGTTTACAAAAGGCAATCAAATGTGGCATATCGGAATTCACAAGTTCAAAAAGAAATGGACAATGGAGATGCTTGACGACAAAAAGGTCAACCCGAAGAAAGCGGTCTATAAAAATGTACGTTTTTATAATTTATAACAACAGTTTACGTTTTTATAATTTCGCCCTACGGGCTCGTGCAATTTTGATAATCTTTGAAAAACACACTCGTGCAAATTAATAATATAGTTCTACAAAGGACACTTCTATAATTATATTACCATACATTGGATAGTAGCATGTATTCTGTATACCTATTGCAAAAATGTTATACCGAAAGGGAGTGTACTAAGGGTTGGACCATTATAAATCGTGGGAGGGGGTGACAATTCCCCCAAAAGATTCCCTGCACAGAAAAATTGTCCGAAAAAAAATCCTGCAAGTACCTTACAACCCCCCCCCTCCCCCCCCCCCCAAAAAAAAATAATGAATGAATGAATGAATGAATGAATGAATTCGAATGGATGGATGGATGAATGGATGAAAGAGGAAGAGCCATCTACAGTCCTGAACAATGTAATCTTTCTCTAACAACTAGGGACAGCTAAAATATGTAGACAGGGGGGAAGAAGAGAAAGGAAGGAAGCAAGGATAGAAGGAGAGGCCTGGGAAGGAAAGAAAGAAAGAATAAAGGAAGAAAAAACAAACAAACATGGAAGGATATAGTCTAATAGGAGGAATCAAAGGAAGTAAGGAAAGAAAGAAAGAAAGAAGGAAAGAAAGAAGGAAAGAAAGAAAGAAAGAAGGAAAGAAAGAAGGAAAGAAAGATAGAAAGGAAGAAAGAAACAAAGAAAGAAAGAAAAAAAGAAAGAAGGAAGGAAGGAATTAGGAAGGAAAGAAGGAAGGAAAGAAAGAAAACGAAAGAAGAAAAGAATGAAAGAATTACTGTTAATTAAGTAAGAATAAATTTATTTTGTTTATACATGTATTTCTAACCACTCCTCTAGAATGGATAAAGTGCACACTTCACATATCAGTTCAAATGTTGATTTTTGAGTAATGGCAAAATTTACACAGAGCTGGATCCATAAGATATCCAGTAATTCTGCAAAGATGATTTTTGGTAGACTATCTATGCATGCATTTCAATTATTCACGTCATAAGCCCGACCTCTATATATATAGTATCCATGGATAGCCTCCTCTGAAGGCATCTGTAATCTAAGAATTTGATTTTTTTAAATCTTGGGTTTCCTGTGTTGCTAACAGTGAAGGACTAGGCGCTACTTAGGTAAGAGAAAGGAAGGTGCCTACATCTGCCTAACAAACATCTGCCTACATCTCATTTTTCTTCCATTCCCCCTCCCCTCTCCTCAGTTCCCCTCTTTTCGAGCAAGAATCCCACAGGAATCCCAAAGAGAAAATGGAGATGACACTTTTCTCTATCACTTCGATGTCCGAATTAGAGAGGTTTCCTACTATGGGTATGTCTTTGTCTGTTCTTCTGAGTGTTCTTTCTTCGTCTCACTACGAAGAGCTGTTATTTCGTGTTTCAACAGGTTTAGTTGGTCCATGATTTGATCCAGCTGTTGAGTTGTTGCTGCTAAACCACTGGGGACGGGTGTCTTGTACAACTGAATTAAAAAAATTAAAAATAAGTAAGTAAAGTTATTAAATGATAATGATGATGATCATCATCATGATAATAATAGCCAAAATAATAATAACAGCCCAATCCAAAATGCAATGATGTTTAGTACCTCAGTCTCCATCTACTAAAATCGTCTTGAAAAATGTTTTCAGAATTAATCAAAACTCCTGGGCTTATTTCCATATCAGCGATAGACAACATAACCACTACACTGAGACTTGCGCGTCACGTGACCCATTGCTTTCATTTGTACACAAAGATCCTTTTAACAAATTATTGTCTTACCTTATGGTCCAACATGGTGAACGATAGGTTCGGTTTTCAATCGTGGGGGTACCGTTTGTCCCAAGCCTCCCCCCCCCCCCACACACACACACACACACTCAGAGGATCATCGCAGGTGCACCGAAGCCACCACGGCTGGAATTCGAGCCTAGGTGAACGAATTTGGAAAGTGAAGCCGCAGATCGCGTTTCGGGTGGCTTGGTAGGCAGTACACCCTGGCTATACCTTTCTTGTTTTCCTTTCATCCCCCTCTCCCCGAATCCATCTCCCCGAATTCAAGAGCAAGGGCGACGAAGGATCTAGTGTTTACAAAAGGTTTACAACGTTTGATCGTGATCTGAATAAGGAAGCATTAACCTCTATCATGCATTAGTATTCACCAACATAAGGGCTATTACAAATCCTGCATTCTGATTGGCTCCCTAACCTCGGGCTATTGGTGATAGCCCGAGTTGAGAGGAAGCGCGCTCTCAAATGCTACACAATATCAATAAAACACTTTTCTCTCTTTGTTTTGTTTAGTCTCATTCACCTTTGGCCCAATATGTTGGTGAATACTAAAACAATTAGACCTCTCGGCCTCATGGACTACGAGTTTGAATAGCCCATGAGGCCTACGGCCTCATGGGCTATTGACTTGTAGTCCATTCGGCCTCGAGGTCTAATTGTTAATTAGATATCAGCGCAAGCTGAATTAATAAATTAGTTAAATGAGAACGAGTTCTAAAATCGCTTAACACACTTCATTTTCGAGTGTTAGAAACATTCAAAATTTTCCAGTGACAACGTGTCTCGTTAGGCTTCTAATGAGTTTTGAAAAAATGCACGCGCAATCTCAGTCTTCTTCTTTGTTACCTGTAAAACTCTAAATACTGACGGCCTTACCAGTCTGAAATGAAGGATACCCCCCTCTGAATTACAAGTGACGCATGGGTAGAGCGGGTCTGCACTGCATTTCAACATTGCTTTACCAACTTCTCGACCATTCATCCTAAACAGAACGGGCAGGTCATCGTCGTTTTGATCGTCAAATTGTAGTTCACAGCTTAAGATGATGCCTATTTCACCCATGTTACCTGACGAAGAAATAGAGTACTGGTTGGAAAGTTTTAGGTGGGAGCGGAAGTCCAATTTCACAGTTAAATATGAAGTAACGAATTAAAGATATCACACTTAGCATGTTCAGAACTCGTTCAATAGCATGAGAAAATTAGATCAGAAGTTTTACCCGTGTCAACTTTTAAGCCTTTTGGTCGATGGTCGATGTCAAATATCTGCCCTTTATTTGTCAGACTGACTGTATTGCCATACTCTCCAGGCGTACAATGAAGATCATAATGTTGGTTGACTATTCCAACTGAGACAGTGCGTTGACTTTTACCAAGGTGCTGTATGAAGACCTGAAATTCAGAATAATTGCATTTAAGTCATTTATATAATAATTGGTATATTACGCACCGCTGCATGATTGGTTGAAAACCGGTGTTATTGCAATATAGACACACGGATGACGTCGGAGAATCTTACGCACTCTGATTGATTGAAATATTTTGATAAATATTACATAAAACAAATAGGTTCCATTTTTCTGTGCGTGTGCGCCTTACTCTTATACTGGCGTCTATAGCTGTACTCTAACATGCACAGATGACGTAGAACTGCAGTGAGAACGACAGTTGCGCCACTCGACTTCGTATAGCTCATGGCGTACTTTTTTGTTTTCGCCTGCCTATATTTTGTCGTCATCTGTGCATCTATTAGAGTACAGACGTACAAAAGAAGGAATCGAATCTATTATGTTCAAAACACACTCCCAATAATATTGTCCAATAACTCTAAACGCTGTTGGCGCTAACACGTTGAACGTGTTTCAACATCCCACGGACGGTGGTTTTTACAGGATCAGGTGAGACGTTTAGAGTGAAACTTAGAATGAATTTATCGACTTTTACATGCATGAGTCTTTTCTACCGGGTATGACATGACGGTCTTTTCATCACGAACTACAACATGTCGCAAAACTCAGCCCATGTAAACGCACCAGATGGAAGCAGGACCAGAAACAACATATACAAGATATCGAGGAGTGCATTATTGAGTCTGTCCAATTTGCTTTAGCTTCACCTTCCGTCGATCATGAATACCAGACTTAAAAGACAACTATATGTCCAACATTCCCTTTGTTCTGTTTTCATCAAAGCGTGACAAAACATTTGTTGGGGACAACAAGCGTTTGCAAGAGAATCGATATCACAAGGAATTATCTCAATTATAAGAATATTTACTTCAAATCCAGGCCATTCTTTTGAGAGAGGAGTTTTATATCTTGCTCCACGAGTGGTGCAATGGGGTGCTTTACAGTATAGTTTTTGACCGTTGATTTCTATTCCTTTGGATTCCCACTCCTAGAGAGAATGAAAAAATAAATAAAATAAAAATAAAAAATTTATATCACACGTCATTAAGTCACTAGGTCAGTTCGATCAGTCCATTCGTATGTCTGTAAGTCAGCACTGTCCCTTGCAGAGCGAATATGTAAGGAACGCCCTATTATCGCCCCTGCCCAGTATCCCTGACGCCATGTTTATCCTTTTCCCATCCTTCCTCCCTAACGATGTATTATCATTTCGATGTTCTATGAACATGGTCGTCATTATCTCTGTTCCTTAAGACGAGCGATCTGTGCGCAAACAAACTTTAGTGCGATCGAGTTGTGGTTCAAAAGCACACGTGACGGTGTCATTCGGAATTGCTCACGATGAACATTCCAGACATATTTTAAGCGTTGACGGTTTTCTGAGTTTTTACTGTAGCATTGACACTTACTTGATTACTGTATGACATCAATAGTTGTTTTTCTTCCCAGTTATACCTAAACACTCTCTCAGCGATGTGACCAGTGACTTGTTGATTTTCTTCTGTCTCTTTGATCACATGATCCAACTTTTGTTGTGTCTCTTTCATCGCATGATCCAATTTTTCAGTATCTTAAACGTGGATACAAACATTTTTTAGCGACTTGATTTGTGTCTGTTGATAGTTGAACATGACTCGGACTGGGTGATGAGGGGAGGGGCATAATACGGGCGGAGAGGAGGCCTTACAACTTGGTCGTCCAAATAGGTAGAACACACTACCTTTTCTTGAACATTGGAGGCACAAAGAACAGAATCCGTATTACGAACGAAGATGATACAAAATGTAGCAGGGTAATAATTTTTGAATATTTTTATTAACACTATTCTATAGGACCTATATACCCCGAGTAAAGACGGCCTGATCGTTTTTGCATTACCCGTAACCATGGTTTCTAATTGGCTGTCATTCTTATAAGCAAATCAGAGGATTGTAGCCATGGTTACTAGTTACCATGGTAGTCTAAATGGCTGAACTTCATATAAACAAGTCAGAGGATAGTCTTGTTTTACCTGACAATGGGAAATTGTCGCCATATGTCGAGAAATACTCTGATTCTAGATCAGCCATCAAACGTCTGTAAGGCTAAAATAGAGGATAAATTAAAAACTCAGAAAAAATATAAATTTCTGCCTTAAGACTTGTGCTCTATAGACTACAAATGAAATTTTGTGCTTCATTTATGGGGATCCTCAAGGCCCAGGGTGTCTAAACTGCGCATGTCACAATTCGCAAAGTACGCCAATGACTAGATAAGACACATTTTGATAATGCGCAAATTCTGGAGATTGAAAGTAAAAGGGAAAAAATGCCTAGCAGTAGCAGTAGCAGCTAGCAGTAGCAGCTAGCAGTAGCAGTAGCAGTAGCAAGTAGCAGTAGCAGTAGCAGTACAGTAGCAGTATGCAGTAGCAGCAGCAGCAGCAGCAGCAGTAGCAGAAGTAGGTGCATTAGTAGCAGTAGCAGCATTAGTAGTAGCAGTATAGCATGCATTAGTAGCAGTAGCGGTAGTGTACATAGTAGTAGCAGTAACAGTAGCAGCAGCAGCGGTCGCGGCCGCAGTGGTAGTGGTGCCGGGTTGTATGGAAATTTAGGTACTGACCTCTTCATATACGCTCTCTCCTTTCGGGGCTCTTTTCTTACATTTCTTGCAAGTACTATTTCGGCATAAATAACAGACCAGTTGAAAGCCAAGTGATATGATATTGTATGGGACAGGTACTGGGTGATAGGTACAGTAGGTTCTTACGGCAGCTGCCTTTCTGAACGACCATTCGAGAAAAGCGTTGTCCTAGGAAAATATATTATTTAAGTAGGTATATTATAGCTAGATTGTTCAAAAACACTAAAGATTGTTAAATGACACAGACTACCTCCAGTGATATCGCGCGCTCTGATTCGCGCGCTTAGAGCTTCTTTGTTCATTTTCTCCCTTCAGGGCCGTAGCCACCGGTACAGTTAGTCAGGTTTCAACCGGACCAACTTTTACCATTAGAACCATTGTCATTGCAGTTTTAAAAGCATGAATTCGTGTAGGAAAACGAAAAAACCGGACCAACTTTTAAAAACCGTACCAATGTTTAAATGGTGGTGACGGCCCTGCCCTTGCGAGCCGCCTTGTCGTCCGGTTTTCCTCCCTCAGTAAAAACGAACTAGTTGGCAGTGAGTTGTATGCATAGAATCTTAGAATGTAGTAATTACTGGTTATTTGATGGTTTTCTATGGAATACGGGTGAATATTTCACAAGAAATTTATGTTATTAGTATACAACGAGCCTTTAGGCGAGTTGTATACAAAATAACATAAATTTCGAGTGAAATGTTCACCAGTATTCCATAAAAAACATCAATATAACCATATTATCCTATAACTATTACACATTTTAGCTAAAAATTAGGCTTTACTAAAGAGATAATGACGCCAACATATTTTTATTGGAAAAATCCTCTGTCAAACATCAGTTCGTGCGTTTGGTTATTTCCCCAACCCATCTTAGCGAAGCCGTTTTATCAGTTTTCTCTTTGCTTGACTGAGCAATTCTCGATGAGCTTTGGGTAGTTTTTCCCCCTCAAATATCGGTCAGTGGAGTTTCTGTAAGACGTTAGAGTATCTGGTTCGTATTCAGATCCATCGGTGATTTGCGAGTTTCCAGTAGAAAATGTTTGACAAGAATGCTCAAGCGTTCTTGTTTTAGTGCTTGTGAAATAAAGTCCAAAAACTTCTTAGTGTCCACCTCAGTCTTCTTTTGTGTTCTTAGGTTCTTTTGTGCCTCTATAAATGCATCAATATTTTCTTCAATTCTGGGAGAGCGGAAGAAATCGTATTTGAAGTAGTTGAACTCGACGATGCAAACGCGCTAGCTAGCGGTTTCCCGCTCATTTCTCAGCTAATTATATCATTGGCTGAATTCAAATTTTGAGCAATCTAATTGGCTAATACATTTTATGAAATACCGCTCTATATTCATAGAAAATGCTTAGCTCTGATTGGCTAATGTGTAATAGTTATAGGATAATAGTGTATATGGGAAAGTACAATGGAGTGCCTGTAAGCAAGTGCTCGAAAGAAGATAAAAACAAATGTTTTATAACATATTTCTTATTAATTAAACGAAAGCGCAGTCACTACGGGATAATAGCCGAGGTCTTGAATGTACATAAAAGACCGAGGTCTGATATTTTCACGTAATGGCCAAGCGGACGAGGTTAATAAGAAGATTTAGATAAAATGAAGATCGAATTGAACCCTTTGACTTATTGGAAATATTCAGTCAAACAACAATAATGTTCATATCGTGCGAAATATTTATCGAAAAAAATTGACGGCCGACACCTTGGATTCACTGAGGTATACGTAGTGCGCCCTAGCGTGCGCAGTAACAGTGCGCGTGAACAATGCCCACGAACGCCCTTAAGTCCCAAAAACACGATATAACCTTTTTTTCAACGTTCCGTTCAAAAACAGAGTTTCGTTCGCTAGCTGTGTGTCCATCCCTGGAACTGTTAGGCATTTACTCCTAGCAATAGTTCCAGTGAAACGCAACGCTACGGAAAAAGCAGCAGCGTGCGTCCTTCTTAACGTCAGGCGCGTTGTTGTAAAAACGAGATTCATTCCGCTTAATTTATACAAACGCAAAGAGCTTGATACCGTTATTATTAATTTTAAACTACCTCAACATGTTGATAAGTGTTAGATAACAGCGCTATCATCATATTCATCAGCATCACAGCAGCCATGATGAGGAAGGCAGCGTAGAGAAGTTGAACGAGAGCGTCTGATATGTCGTCTGAAGAATGAAGTGCTTCAACACCACCACCACTTCCAAGAAGAGACCACCAGAGATGGTTCAAGGACTTCCACCAGCTTAAATACATATTGACATAGTAAAGTCGTGCAACTGAAAATACCGTTGCTTTGCACGTTACAGAATGATCGTGCTGCGATTACAATCCCCGTGTTGATCATATCACGCAACAATCAACAAATGCTACAGAAAGCACAAAAAAGCGTTCAATATCTGGAACATATTGTTGCAAACTGTAACAAATAATTTTGAATTTCTTGTGCAGCAATATGAATATGTGGTTATAGTAACACAAAGGCTGAACACACAATGCAACTCTTTCTGTATCATTGCGCGCAACACAGTTGCACCGTGTGTTTACCTCTGCAATTTTGTAGAAAAGGTTGCAGATGTAGAACGCGATCCTAAACCTGCAACGATATGCGCATTTGTTGCAGAAGTGGACACAAAGAGCAACTTGTTACATGCAAGAAAAGTTGTTTCGTGTGTCCGGCCGTGCCTTAACAACTTGCAATGCAACAACGTTGCGCGAATTTATATTGCAAATTTGCAGTATTGCGATTTTGTTTCTCGTATAAACACAGCTGTTAAGTATCAGGAAAAATGGTTATGGATGGTATTCATTTATTTTAAAACTATAAAATTGTATAGTTTTGTTGAAGAATAACCAGTAAGTCTGGCAAATATAACAAATCTCTCTCTTTTGGTAGTGTGATCTATTTGATTCATAAATGATGCCTCTTTCTTGTTGAATATAACTGTCATTGTGTTCTCAATTGATTATTTCATCCTATTTAGATACTTACCAGTTGATTCCACCATTAATATCACATACTCTATAACAAATATAGAAAGAATATCATATGGCTGTCCAATATGATCAAATATAGTCATCAGACTGATAACCTTGAGGCCGACTGGTGCGCTCATTCTACCTCCTCTTTCCATCAGTGCTTCCGTTTTAAGGGTATTTAAAGCTAATTAAAGCTACGCGGAATGAAAATAAGTTTGATACAAGTGTTAGAGGTTGATGGGAATCGAACTCGGAACTCTCGATCGGGACGCCGCGTATTAACGACACTTTGAAGCCGAATCGTTCATAGGAACACGCCCCCCCCCCCCCCTTCCCCATCCCAAAGAAGATGAAATGAGAGACAAGTTCTAAAGATGACATCAGTGATCCTTTGTCAATTTTGCAGTCATTTACACGTGGCCCAAGTCTATTTGCATGTCTAGCTATTACTGACACTACACTGATTCCATAAGTCGGGTCCTAGTTCGCTCTCTGGACGATTTTTTTTTTAATCAAAAAAAAATCGTCAGAGAGCGAACTGGGACCGACTTATATGGAATCAGTCTATTACTGACGTACACACATGCTTGAAATGACTACACACTCCTTACCCCAGTGAAGTAGAGTTAGTTGGCTGCTTCTCATATGATATTTCAGCTACATAAACTTTAGTGATGGCGAATGAAAAGGCCAGTAAAGCTGCCAAAAACTGTCCAAAGATTTCAGGCAACGTCACCAATAATTTGAAACAAAGCAATTTGAATCGTTCCCGTGGACCTTTTTGACTCCATGATGTGGCCGAACACTCGTTGTAGCGAGAAGCATGGCGTTAAGTCCATAGAGATAGCCTGACACAGCAACCAAACGATTTTTGGTGACAGAGTCTGCAGAACGCCACGTGACAATGCGAAGCATTAGATTGACCAAGTAGACTGTTATAGTGATGACGTCAATGATATTCCATTGGTCACTGAAATCAGGACAAAGAACAATACACTTGAGAGGGCATTTGCTATTTCATGTAATGCTTAAAATATCGACCTTTCCTGCATTTACTTCAATGCGCGCATACTAGCAATGATTTCAAGTCGAGTTTGAGCTTGATAAATAATTAATATAAATATGAAAGCTAAATCCAACTTCGATTTGAAGTGTAATTCGGTAGAGGTATTTCAACACGTACTGCTGTCGAATGGCCACGCCTATAAAACAATCAAATAACCACAACTGTCAACTAAAGACACTTGCGCCACTAAAGGCTTCACCTTTACCTTTAAAAGCTTTTAAAGGCGGGAAAGGGAAAGGGAAAGGGAGAGGTATATTGTATAAAAGATTAAAATACTCATTAATAATTCATAAGGCAAACACAATGAAAATCGCAACCGTGACGAGTGTTTTATATCTCATAAAGATTCGTCCTAATTTACATCAACTTTAACCTCGATTTTCTCTAAGATAAATAAAGATATTTTTGATTTTCTTTCCGGGAACAACTCAAATATGTGTTGGAGTATTTTAAGTCATTTACAACATTCGCGTCCGTGTTCGATACAACACGGCCGCTGATGTTGTAAACGTCACTTGCAAGACTGGAATGAATACCAAGCGCTCGGTCAAGCATTTACTGATAAAAGTTTCATGTCTCACCTTAGATACTTAGAGAACTTTTCTTTTAACTGTATTTGGATTTTAACTTTCTTTGTCGGCCTTTCTTGCTCGATCCTCTTCCTTAGATCTTCAGCAGCTCCTTTCTCAAAATGTGTACCAACTATGACTTGGTTGATTTCTGTTAAAACTCGCCCAACAAAAAACAATGCAATGAGCCATTCCACTGTTGTGAAAGGAATGCTAGAAGGTTCCAGGCAGATCATAAAATGTAGGAGTAACAGGACCAAGTAGCTTCAGTGTAATCACGTAGAAACATAAAGTACGGTGTCTTTAAGTACTCGTGGTAACGTTCTGATGAAATGAATAAAATGATTCATTTAGCTAAAGATAATAAATGTAGAAAGAATGAGCAACCAAAGTCGACAAAATCTTGATGCTAAACTCAGGTTTGATGTAACTATGGGACAGCCATATAACCAACTGGATCTACTGGTCTCAACGAACTTCCAGTGGGGGAGGGGGAGGGCACTCCAAGATGGGCTATATGGGGAGGCTCCGCCCGCAAGAGGTATCTTTTTCTCGCTAGAAGCAGGGAAAAGATATACCGTTTTATAAGCCTCCAGCTTAAAACATTGAGGCTTTTAAGGGTTACAAGAGTTGATTATCTGACTGAATGCCGGAAACTGTCCTTATACCATTTTATCCCTCGTACATTATTTTCTTTAAAAGGAAGAATATAAAGGGTACCTTTTCTCTCTGAAAGGGCCGGTACTTTCAACCTCGTCTCTGAAGAATGATCACATGATCAAAAATACTCCAAGATTTTTGGAGCATCAGATTACCTGGTTTTCATCTCAAAATGGCGGCTTAATGCTTTTGAAATGAAGTGATGAGAAGGATGACAAGGTTATTCTGCGTATTTGTATGGTCCCCCAATTTAAAATCCAAGACATGTCTCCTTATTTAATTAAATGTTCTGATTGGCCTATATGTTGATTTTTGGTCCAATCAAAATGTTGAGACATGCATGAAACATGCAAAACAGCACGGCACGAAACGGACTTTTTTACGTTCAAAAACATCTAATCTTTTACAGAAACAGTGCGTGTAATCCACTTCATGTGAACTGTAAGTGAAGTGATAGTCATTAGGCAACCTACCATGAATATCCTTCCCTTCGAGAGCTGCAAAATTAAATAAAAATAGTAGCATAAATTACTCCCTGAGAAAGTAACAGTGTAGAACCGGTTTTACTTTTTTAAGTTACAAGAAACAAACAAACAAGTAAGCAAAACAAACAAACCAATTATAGCTAAAATCGTTGCATCGCGACCTCCAACGTCAATAATGCTTTTGTCTTTTCTGATTCGTCCATTATTCTTGGGGGCGGAGCTTACATGAACTCGCTCACTGATTGGTTGATCTGAAATAAGCTCCGCCCCAAACTGATTGACCGATCAGAAAAATCCCAAATTCAAACCAAATTTCGTAATTTGCTGGTCGCGATGCAACGATTTCGGCTGTAAAAACGTCACGTATGTACCTTTTTCAATCAATTCTTTTGTAGGCTGTTCACAACTTTTATCAAAACACAGCAAAACATTCTCGTCGTTGCCTTCCAGGGTTTTCAGTCCTGTAAGATAATGGTTCTCACCAATCCCTACAACAACAGTTTTTCCAACGTTCATCTTGTCTAGTTTACTTCTGGCAGACCACGTGTCGCCGTAACTCACTCCACACTCATAATGATCGTCTGATATAACAACCAACACCTGTAGATATACGAAAACAGCATTTCTATGTATTGAGAACTAGAAAAAGTATGAAATTGTACATGTATGTACTAAATATAAATACAGCGGAGCCTGGCTCTACATTGTTTCCCTCGCAGCCGTTTTATTGTCGTCACGTAATACTTCCCTTCCCACAAAAGTTTGTAAAGTAAAGTAAAGGACCTTATTTTACGTCGGTAGTTCCTTTAGCAGAGCTAATCTTCCAGGAAGCCGACGGTGCGCTCATTTTACTCCCTCTCTCCATCAGTGCTCCGTTTTAAGGGTATTTAAAGCTAATTAAAGCTACACGGAAAGGAAAGAAGTCGAAACAAGGATGTGAAGTCACTGGGAATCGAACTCGGGACCTCTCGCACCGAAGGCCGCGCACTAACCAACTGTGCCATCCTTGCTCCTTGCTAGGGAGGGAAGCGTTGCGTGACGACACAAAAAAAGGCTGCGAGGGAGACTGGTCTCTATAAAAACATTCACAAGTCCATAAATTAGTTAACCCTCCACTAACGATCACCTCCGGCCAGATTTTCCTCCCTATATAAGTAATCAATCGATATCCATACATTTACTCTTAATATTAAGATCTCTGCACAACGGCCAGATTTTCCTCCCTATATAAGTGATCAATCGATATCCATACATTTACTCTTATTAAGATCTCTGCACAACGGCCAGATTTTCCTCCCTATAAGTGATCAATCGATATCCATACATTTACTCTTATCTCTGCACAACGGCCAGATTTTCCTCCCTATATAAGTAATCAATCGATATCCATACATTTACTCTTAATATTAAGATCTCTGCACAACGGCCAGATTTTCCTCCCTATATAGTGATCAATCAATATCCATACATTTACTCTTATTAAGATCTCTGTACAACGGCCAGATTTTCCTACCTATATAGTGATCAATCGATATCTATACATTTACTCTTATCTCTGCACAACGGCCAGATTTTCCTCCCTATATAAGTAATCAATCGATATCCATACATTTACTCTTAATATTAAGATCTCTGCACAACGGCCAGATTTTCCTCCCTATATAGTGATCAATCGATATCCATACATTTACTCTTACTAAGATCTCTGTACAACGGCCGCCAGCTATACACAATGGCATTAATTGACCCGGAAAACGACTTCCCAAGTTAGCGGGTTTTTGTATTAAGGTATAGTGTCAAGTTTTACAAAATATTTGTTTTTTGAAGAGGCACACACTGATAAATCAATAGAGGAAAACAACGTTCGTTTACCTTCCTTATATTCGAAGTCGTATCTTCAAACAATTCTTTCGTTTTACCTAAAAATGCTTCCAGCTGAGGCCATGCAGAACCCATAGGCCTTGTAAAACATTTACGTAAAGTTTTAATACCATTTCTAGAGTCCATGAATGAATGAGTTTTTGTTTCGCCATCTTGGTTCAATACAAAAGCGTACTTGTAGTTTTGACTGTTAAACTGCTGCATGACGTGTCTACAAATGTTCTTTATAATTGAAGAGGAGCGGAGTTCGTCTGAAGAAGACTTGGAAAACCAAAACACTACATAACATCCTAGAAAGACAAACCAAAGTAATTACAGTCAAGAAGACAAGAACATTCATTTTTGCAAATATGTAGATATCGCGTTACGGACGTACAACAGCCTCGGCTACAGCACGAACATAGGACGGTCCTGGTTACGGTACGGACATACTGACAGTTACGGTAAAGAGCGTCCCAAGGGCGTCTGTGCAGGCAAAGGTTTCTGTACCCTTCTTTCGGCAAGCACTAATAACAAAGGAAGCCCAAAAAAGACAGGAAGCCCAACGAAAAAAACAACAACAAAAGGGGGAAGCCGAAAGAAAGGGCCAGGAACTGGACAAGCCATAAATCAGGTAGTAACAAATACGTATTAAAGTTCCTGGATGACATTTTCCACGCACATCCCCCAAACATTTTGGGGCTCTATAAAACCAGGTACTCATTACGGATAGCAAAGAAAAGGCCAACGTATTGAACAGTTACTTTACTACAGACAATGACAGCACTCCCATAAATAGTGGAACTTAGCCTCCTCCTCAGGCATCTCTATTTTCTCTCTCTTTGGGATTCCTGTGGGAACCTTCCTTTCTCTTACCTAACTAGCGCCTGGTCCCTCTCTATCAGCAACACAGGGAACCCAAGATATATAAAAACAGTTCAAATTCCTAGATTATAGAGACGCCTGAGGAAAAGTGGAACTAAAGATCGCCGAAGGTCGGCTCAAATATAATAATTGATGAGTCACAGTAACCTACTCTATTCGTATAACTATAGCAATGCTAGTTCTATACCTTAGCTGCCATTGAACATAATCAGTTCCGGTACGTGTAGCTTTACTTTGTTTGGAAAAAATTAGCTGACAAGCTATTATAATATCTGTCGTCCTTACCTTGACGTTTCTTCACAGCCCCAATGATGACGTGTAACAAATACAGGATGACGTAGACAATGGGTAAGAGTATCAAATCAAAACAACACCAAATGTTCAGAAAGATCCATTTAAACCAGTTCGCTTCTGGAAACTTGCTGTGTCTCATATTGTAAAACTTTGCAGTCCAACGTTTCATGAGAAGTTCATAAATCACAGGATGGGACAAGATCTGTTGATGTATAGAAGAATGCATTGCTTTTATAAGATATTGGGAATAATTCTCTACTGATAATAAGCCTCTACTGAAGAAACATCCAGCGAGAATTTTCCCAGTGCGCTTGCCGAGAGTCTTGGTGAAGTGCCCATTCTGGAAAAAAATTTCTCACGTAAAAGAGCCAGCCCGCGTAAGAGGACTGAAATTTTTATTCGAATTTGTATGAAATAGTTAAGTTAATAATAATCGTCATCTCCGTTAACGAGCAAGCCCGCCTGACGAGTTCTTCGAAAAACATTGGTTTGTCATATGACAAAAGGCTTTACCTTTTTTTGCTCCAGCATTACAGCTTTATCAGCAAAACGATCAAAATTACTGACACCCAAAATGACTCTCTTGTTCTCGCTCAGTTGTAATGGATCAAGAAAATGAAAGGCGAAGTCTTCCAGTGTTGAACCGAGCTCTTTTAACTCTCCATACAGCGTACCAGAACCAGCTTTCTGTTTTAGTTTGTAGCTCAGCTAAAATAAAATCATGACGGTTGTAAACGAACTGGGTCTGCAAACTGGTTGCTCTCGGTTGGTTGGCGATCGAAAACAGCAACAGCTGGCAACAGTCACAGTTAGTTATACGAAATATTATCGATTACTTGCCGAAACTTTATCGATCGCAACCTGCCGATCCATATTCAAGCGTATATACTTCTTGAATCTTTTGGCTTTTTACTAGCAGTGACATTAATTACGTACAATTTAAGTTACACCCGAAGTTACAAAATTGCAGTGATACCATATGATCCTCGGTCTGATGTTTACCACTGACAGTGAATACGAAGATATTGAAGATTGTCTTCTTGGGAAAGCATGCGTTAAATGATGAAGACGATTGGTAACTACAATCAAGGTTCCATACCTCTATGGCTTTCTCTGGAATACATGTTACCATTCCTGTAAAATCTGATGGTTTGATTTCTTGTAGAGCCTTTGTATCAGATTCCTCAAGACCTTTCTTCACTTTATCGTCAAATGATTCTGAATCATGAAAAATGTTAACAAAATTCGATCATAAATAAAAGTTTTGATGGTTAGGACGACTGTAAGTACCCTTTGACAGTTGATCGGTTCTAGCAGGCTCGTCATTTGCTTAAATCCCTGCCTACGTAAACCGTCTACTATGGTCTACTATAGAAAAAGAAATCTTTCAATCTTTGGTTATCAGTTGCCGTGCATAAAACTAAGCGTTGGTCGTAACTGTTAGCGTCAGACGTAGCTAGACGTTCAGCCCGGTTAAACTACCGGCTGTTAGTAACGTCCGACGTTAGCAGTTACGTCCGACGTTGCGTTTCATGCAACTGGACTCTGGTACACAATATACTGCGCACTTACTGCTAATCGGTACTTGCTATCCCGGTCAAAATCGGGACACTTAATTTTTCGGCCTGTTGGAATATTCTGACTCGAGTTCCTGGGAGCGCTCCCTGGATTTACCTTAGTGATAATAATCCCCTTCACAGTTCCCTGCGCCATCTTGAAAGGTAGCTGTGTCTTTGCATCGAAACGAGACGTACGGTGAGCGTGCAATGATAGATACCTTTTTTAACACCTAGGACAATTATTCACAGGTCTCTATCATTGCAAGCTCACCGTTTGTCTCGCTTCGATGCAAAGGCATGGCTACCTTTCAAGATGGCGCAGATAACTGCATGTGAAGGGGACTATTAAGCGATGCATGTAATACACATTGTACCTTCAGTATGCTTGTGTTCTTCTTCCAGATCTTCGCCTGCACCTAACAGAAGTAAACAAGTTTATCTCCAAGTACGCAAACTAGTTTTTTGTGTCAATAAGTTTTGTTTGTGGGAAACGTTTTGTCACTGAAACGGAGAAAATTACGATGGGACGGATGCAAAAGCGTTGTAGACGCCGGCCTAATCCACATCATCGTCGGATTATCACCATCGAGGAAACCCGAAAACTCCTCAAATACATGCATGCAATCATGCTATGCTGCGCTATACGCAACTCCCAATACACAATCTAGAAAAATCAAGGTGTAGGGGGTTGATTAAACATTTGATTGACATAGGCGGATTATATTTGCAATACAATATTTTGTTTGAATTTGAAGAGCTGTTTCGATTTTAATCTATACAAAAGTCGTATAGAAGCAATGTTACCTTCTGCATTGTCATCAGTATTAGTTGAGCCCTGTTCGTCGTCCGAGTCGTCAGACTACAAAGCATAACATGCAACACAGTTTCAGATAGATCATTTGTATAAAAAGTTAGTGCGGTAAGTAAAAAGATAGATGTTTCAATCGTTTCCTTTAAGGAGGAGATGTTTCTGGAATCGCGCACTGTAGAGAAACGTCCCGTCGCGTTGGGCAGTGCTGAGTCTCAGCCTTTTCATAAACATATTACTGAAAACGGCTCTGAAGGCAATTGGTTCAAAGTTGTTGAAAAATTCGTTATTTAACAATTTGAAAAAAGGTAATGTCCATTCAAAGATATTTATAATATAAGCAGCTTGATGATAACCTTGCTAGCTCGTTGATCCTGTATCGTTACTTCTGGAGTTCTCAATAGCTTGTCCGACTGACTTTGCATTTCAATACCTTCGGCCATGATTCCCAAGACCTCTAGATGATGTCAAGGAAGCACTTTGGTTCAGTGTCTATAGTCGAACTGTACCCTTAAAAGCAAGAAAAGAGCGTAAGAGTGAACTCGTGGATAGATCCTTCTAACGAGAAGTATTCTTAAATTTCACGAAATTTGAGCTCAACATTTCACTGATTCACTTTCCAAAATGATGAATTTCGAATAAGATAATAACCACAGACTCTGCCTGACACATCAGAAGACAAACGTGTTTTGATTCTCAAGTTCCTGAGTGTTCTCCGCTGAGTGTATTTGGACTTTTCAAGTTTTAGTTTTGTAGAATACGACTGAAATTAGCTACGAGTGCTTGTTTTAACAGCAATGAAGGCCCGAGCATACAATAACTTAGAGTTCAACGTGACTGACTACTAATTCTGCAACATTTTGCTCAACAAATTAATTGTACCGTGTAGCAAAGTTGTAACTGCGTCATTGTGTTTCAGAATTGATTTAGTCATTTAACCTTTGTAAGCACAGTATCCCTCCATTCTCAAGCCGCTTGCGCGCAACTTTGCAAGAAAAGCCGTGGTAACATTGCCCGGGCAATTTCTGAAGTTCATCCCTCTATAATGAAATTAAAACAATTACTAAGTATGTTAAAGAAAAATTTGTGAATTTTTGTGTAAAAAAGTTTAGCGCTCAGATTAATGATTCAACTGATAGTGGGGGGAAGCTTCGTACTTATAGGCGAATTAAAAAAGAAATTAAATTTGAACGTTATCTTAATTCTGTGCCTATTGTAAAATATAGGCAGGCTGTTACACGGCTTCGTATCTCTGCGCATAGGTTCCCAGTTGAACGTGGCAGATATACGAAGACACCATATGAATTAAGGTTATGTTCTCTGTGTGATGAAAATGAAGTGGGGGACGAACACCATTACTTATTCAAATGCAAAAAATAGCCAATTTGTTAATCTTAGAAATGTTTTTATCCAAGATATAGAATCTATTAATAATTGTTTTGTTCTTTTTCAAAGTGAAGATTTTTTCCTATACTTGTTATCAATGAATGATGACGCCGTATCATGTATATCAGGTGGGGTTTTTGCTAAATATTATTGTATGACAAATGTAACGGTCAATAGTTTTATTATATAGTTTATTTTATTTTATTTTTAGATTCAATTTTTGTTTGTATTCCTTATATACCCTACTGGTGTTTTGTTTGGAATAAAGTTTATTATTAATGTTTCTATACCTCCACGGGACACCAACATTTGCTTAATCTGATTAGCATTACAAATTAGACTGGTACTCACCAGCCACCACCTTAAATGTTACGGTATGATTAACATGCATGATTTGGTGGGATGATATTTTGGCAGCTAAAGTTTGTTGAAATATGACATTATAATTTTCAACAACAACAACAACAACAACATGAGTTTTGATACGAAACTCCAATTACCTCAGTAAATCAATAATTGTTTGTAAACATGTGCTTTTCTGTCACAGAAGCTGGAACTTCGGACTATGACTGAAAGAATGATGGCCCACGCGCTCACATCACGATTGCAATTTAGTGACACCTTCTTATTATAACTTTTAGTTTAAAAACTATTGTAAATAGGTGTTAGAATTTTTAACAAGAATACTCACATCGTGCCAGTCAAAGACAAGCTGCAGAGTTCTGTATTTTTTTCTATTCCAGCAAACAAATAACCTGGACATTAAATGATAGAGCAGAACAGTTCGACATGGTTTATAAACTTACCGGGCAATGATCAAATCTTCACCTACGTGAGCTACCCCTCAAGATTATGTACACAGAGAGCAACTCAACTGGTTGCACATATCAGTGTACGGTCACCTAACTCACGATGTATCCACTGAAACTGACTTTCACAATCTTGTTAAGTCTTAGTCCAGTCCCAGACTCTCTTTCTTGCCGCTCCAGGAGTCGCGGAGAAAGGAGCGTCAATCAATCTCGTACCCAGAGCCTGTGTTCCTCTTGGTCAGCGACCGAGAAACGAGAGGCTCTGGCCAGTACAAATTTTAGTCCGCTATTTACGGACTAGGCTCAACTACGCATGTCAAGCTCTATCTGTGACAGAAAATTGCTGATCGAGAGATTATTTTTATGCACCGTATTTAGAAATATACTCAGAGGTAAAGAATAATATTTATGTGAGTCATTTGTGCGATTTATTTCACGTTTTGAAGTCTGTCAAGTGAATTTGAATCGATAGTCCAACGGCCCTCTTCGAAGCACGACCTTTAACGACCAACAGGCCACAAATCTCCTATTATAACTGCATCCGCGGTAAATCTTATCGCTTGCTCATATCCTCTCGACATGAAGTAGTCTGACAATCTTTTTATATTCTGTTCAGGCTACTCTGAACAACTTTACTTATCGAAAATCGATCTGGAAGTAATAATTTAGGATAATTCCGGGAAATATCGATTCTCAAAATATGCGAAGAATGCAAAATTCAAACGCTCCTTCTATTGTTCTGTCAACCAATCAGAGTGCTCCAAATAACTGTATTGGCCAGAGCCTCTCGTTTCTCGGTCGCTGACCAAGAGGAACGCAGGCTCTGGGTACGAGATTGAGTGTCAATGTAACTTGCATGCGCATGCGCAAAATGAGCCAATCAGATTAAAGTTTTATTTTGAGAGCCTGCAATATGCAAAGGTCAGTGTTTTGTTTTGCTGTCAAAAAATGTGGTAGTGATGCGTATCGAAAAATGGCTGAAAGTACGTGTAGATTTTGTAACAAGATTTGTACTCCCGCAAGACGTTACAAGAAAGAGAGTCTGGGACTGGACAAGTAAAGTCTTAGCCTATATACTAAATGTTGTCTCCTTCGCAGCCGTTTTTAGAGTCGTCACGCAAGCGTTGTGTCACGCAAGCGTTGTGCGATTAACTAATTGCACACATCCGGGAACTTTGTCTGTGAAATGTTTGAAAACATTTAGCAAAACCTCAGTGAATCGGAAATCTACATTTTATCAATTTTATTACTTTTATGTATTTTCGAAAACGAATGCGTATTTTCAATATTAGTCACTGTTTCACAGTTTCATGGTGTCAATGCAAAAGAGCGGTTCGCTGAAATTTGCAAACTTTTCGAATTCGTCCGTCGTTGTTGTTGTTGTTTTGATTAGAAACGCGTATTTTTTTGTAGGTGTGTTATTAATAGGAAATTCCACCTTAGTTCTCGAACAATTAATGAAAAATACCGCTTGTATTTGATGAAAGTGGCTTTATACCACGAGTGCTGCTATACGCGTGCTGCTATACGCACTCGTGGTATTCAGCCACTTTCATCAAATACAAGCGGTATTTTTCATTAATTCTTCGAGAACTAAGGTGGAATTTCCTATACAAATAGCACTAATTAAACGATAGAAAACAATAGAATCAGCATAATTTAGCACTGTTTAGTACTATTTACTATTTAGTGCTTGTACTCCACCATGCTTTAATATTTTAGTTATGCGCATTTGATTATACTATGTAGAAAATGCGCTATATAAATATTAAATATTATTTTTATTATTATCATTATGCTTAAAATAATAGTCTAACTCAGCCCGTCTGTCTGTCTGTCTGTCTGTCTGTCTGTCATTCCCTTATTCAGTCAGTCTGTTTGTAAATCAGGCAGTAAAGGCCCTGTTACAGGGGGCAATTTTTCATGAAACTTGCAATGCTACACTGTTGCAACACCGTTGCATTGCAATTTGCAGAAAAAATTGCAGGTATAACACGTACTCCCCAAGTTGCAGAAAAAGTTGAATGATCTTCCACTTTTGATAAGGTTGCAAAGGTGTTACAGTAGTATAAAACCTATCCAACAACCTGCAAAAGGCAATAGTTTCTTTTTGAGCTAGTGAATGAACTTAATCCACGGAATATTTCAGGGCTCGAAATTGGAGCAAATTTGTTGCTAGTACTATACCAACATTTTAGCAACAAATTTGATTGCCGAACAAAAACCTGACAAAATATGATAAGTGAAAATACTGAAGTTCTGAAAGCTGATCAATGAAAATCTATGACTAAAAATAATAATTTTACATATTAAAATAAAATATATATTTAGAGTAAAGTGAATTGCACGTGTCTGACCACACCTTCTTACGAACCCTTGGCATCTACACGTCTTATGTCTGTAATGTCTCAGATCTTATCATCCTTGGCGTCTAAGAAACGAAACACCGCACGCATCATCAGTCATCTCAGGCTCTTTTTCGTGACTTTAACCGGCGCTGAAATACATTCACGTTCGTCGGTCAGTGCGTCTTGAATAGTGACGTTTTCGTGTTATTGTCTTTGACCTTAGTTACTCATAGTACAAATCATGATGAATCTGTCCAGAGCGTCAAACGTATTAGTCATAACCCACTTTCAAGCTGCAAGATTTGGTGTAGATATAATTAATACTAATTGTAAAAGCCATTGGCTGACAACAACTAAGTCGCCAACGGCTGTCCTCTCGCGAAATATATACTAGTTTTCCCCCAAACTGAAAGTAGAAATTTGGATTCTGGTATATCAACATGGTGTGCGACCAAGTATATCAGACATGTTGGAATGCCCTGTTTTCAGGGTTTTCGACCGTATCAATGAGAAATTACGTGTCTTATCTCTGTCTTAAGTGGAATTCACAATGTTTTCTGATAACATCACAAAATCTCATGTAAACGTGACTTAATTAGCCTTTTAGTTGTGAGTCACTCGAGAAACGAAAACTGAACTAATTGATTGTATATACGCCATGAATAAGGTACTCTTTTATCAAAACTATGCCAAATTTGCGGAAAGTGAATAAGTATTTTCACACATGTTACAAAAAAACAAAACAAACTATATTAAGCCATTTGATTGAGCATGGTTAACAATGGTCATTTACTCTTTTTAATTCAGCAGGGCGTGGTCACACGTGGACAACCACAAATAGGTTTTAACAAAAGGAAGTGACTGGGAAGTGAGTAAAATCACAAAAGCGCATGTGTGTGTTGCATATGAGGGTGTAGCAGGAGTTCCAGATCAAACCAGGGGCGGATTTAGGGGAGGGGTATATAGTGCACACCCCCCTCCTGAGACGACTTCGGGCCCTCTTCTCAATACTTTTTTAAAATATCCCCTGGATACTCTAGAGTGTTTCCGATATTTTTAACGCTGCACCCCTCTTCGGAAGGATAATCCTGGAACCTCCTCGAAAACATTGCAGAAATCAGGCAGCCCTGGTTTCAGGATTTGGCCTCGAACACTTTCGAAAACAGTGAATTTCTTAATCGGAAAAATAATACGTTAGAAACTAAGATCGGACCTTGCGCACCCGACATTTAGAGTTTAGGTTGGTTAGGCGCGGTTCACACGACAACATAAACATAGCCATAAGCATAAGCATAAGAAACAAAACTTTTCCATTTTCTTATGCTTATGCTTATGACGTTATGTTGCGTGTGTGAACCGTTAAAAAAACGTTTATGCTTATGCTTATGTTGGCATCGTGTGAACCGGGCCTTTATATACTTCATTCGTAGCTAGCAGCGAAGATTTCCGTAGATTATATTAACTATGTCTAGCTATCTTGCCTAACTGTGCCCTAACTATGCATTCAGACACGAGGTATTTGATTGCCGCTGGCCTGCATTCTAATTTTCCTGAGACAAAGTGTGTACTGTAATCTGTATTGCTAGCTGTAATAGCATTACTTCGTTTGTGTCTGGACTGCGGTTTGCAAAACTATCCTAAAACTGCATTATAACTGACAGGGACGGCCTTTGAGGCACTCGAACAAAACCGCATGACGTGGCTGAAGTTCTGCTTATACGTAATGGATACGTAAGATGCAAAATACTCCACGTACTTTCTCACGCACCCATCACTTGACATGAGCATATCTTACGTAACAGTAGGACAGAAAGATTAACAACTTTTTGTTTCGTTGTTTCCATCGAAAACCGCAGAGTGAACCCTTGGCAGTCTAGCCTAACTAACTACGATAACTGTAACAGATGAGTTCACTGTACATTGATAATGAGTAAGTTTGTCTTTCAATCATTAAAAAACAAAGACTTTTTACTTGCGTTTAAAATTATGCACGAAAGGGCTCGGTTAAAAACGACACATAGAAGTGCGGTGAAGATTTTTTCTCACGCTTTGGCCAAGCTTGAGGGTATTATTAAATAGCTTGTCTTTCGTAACCTTTAGTTTCCTTGATAAGAGTAATACTTTACGGAATGGGACTTAATCTAATAAACAGACTCCAGCGATTCCAAAACTAGTCTTTACAGTTCACGGCATATTTGTTGTTTTTTGGCGGCTTTTTCGTTTTCTTCCGGGGTTTGGACTGGCCGGAAGTGGCGTGAAACTGTTAATTTGTGTTTTAATCCCAGTCCGATAAAAAAGGGCCTTGGCCAAAGAAAAGACAATAATAACGGCTTTGACCGCACTATGAAGTCACAATAACCCACGGCCAAAGTCAACGACGTACAGCAATTGTCTTTTACTAAAGAATGACAAAAGAACCGGTTGTGACAGTTTTTGTTGAGCGTTCGACCACAGAGTGTGTATCACCCTTTTTATCTGATCAACAAGGCCACAGTTGACTGGGGTGATTTGAGAGTCCAAACATTTCACGCCACAAATTAAAAGCTGTTGAATCACTCAAGATGACTTGATAACAAGTCAAACGGTAATGAGGCAGGTGGAACTCCTCCATTGTTGACTTGGCTACGGAATACGCTAGAAAAACAGAGACCATACTATAAACAAGTACAGTTGGCAGACGATCTCTTATTGTTGATGTTGTTGATATGGTCTTAAAGTTTCTCACTGTGGACCTCCCTTGTTGTCCAATGACCACACCCTCGACTCTTTTGATTCAGTTTTTCTGTCACCGGAAATTTATTACACTCCTTTAGACATGCAAAAACACGAAAGTATTTTAGTCCTTCTGAAGTAGATACATGCTAAAAATAGCTAGAAGTGCCGGATCCGGGAAAGTTTCCAGTTTATATCACTAGATCCTTACCACGAGGTAAAGCCGGTAAACTTGTGTAAATGAGATTTTGGTTTATTGCTTGCGTGCAGTTCAACACTTGCGAGGAAAAGGTTTCTGAGGGCTACGGGCGGTTCCGTTTAATCACTGCGCGAGGACCATACACGTGATTTTCGCGCTAACCAGTCGGCATAAAAAGGAAATGCCAACGATTTGTTAAATCAGAGAAATACTTCAGGTATTTCTATGAACCGTTAACCCTTTTTTCTAATCAGTAAAAATCTGTAAGTTGTAAAAGGGACAGTCAGGAAATTCTGTGATCAGGAGTCGGTACAACGTACGGTGAGTCATGATTTAAAACGTGGTTAATTGAATTGCTATCTTTGCGTGTTTCATGACGGCCTTCTACAGTAGCCAAGGTCCGCGGGATTTGATTGTTTATTTATGTTGTTGAACTATACAACACGTCAGCCTTGACCTTCTGACGTCCCTTGGCAACATTTTAACCGATCACATCTACGCGTGACGAAACTCATCTGAACCTGTCATTTGCCCATTGAAACCCGTAGATGATAGACGCTATCATTGCAACTTGAAATGAATCCTGATCTCCAGATGTAGTGCGCTACTACTTGCTTTAAACACCGCAAGATTAGGATCACAAATTTTGCGGCGAAGCTTGGCTTTTTGCACCTATGAGGTAGACAGCATTGTCAAAATTCCATAGCTTCCCCTTACGAACTCTAACAAAGTTCATTGTGAAAACTATACTATGCAGTGGAAACCTGAATGTCCAATGTAACTATTGAAATTCAAACTTCAAATCGTTCACAATAAGTTGACATCCCTCTTAATTGATTCGTCGATAAGAAAGGTCGTCTTAAAAGTCAAATGGTTTTGACATGTTGCCAGGTTGGTAAGGATATCGCGTAACTTCCGGCGAGCCGTCCTCTGATAGTTCGGCTTATGCGCAGAAAAACATCCAATTTGACCCGACCACAGCGCAAGACTGGTCAGTCTTCCAACGAGCACTAGAGAGTTGACATCAAAAATGAAGCGAGCCAAGGTGGTTGTACTATTGGCTGGGTTTTTAGCTCTTTATTTAACTTTGGTATCAGGACAATGTGATCAGCGAGATCGAGGCGGCCCTTTAACGTGTTGTCGTGGCAGGAACAGTAGCTGTGCTGTAGAGCGATACCACGATGAAAGTAACAACAAAAGACCTACTAGAAAAGTTTGTTTCTGTGATGGCTTCTGTGAACTAGCCGGTGACTGTTGTCCAGACTTTGCACGAGTCAGACAAGAATGCGAAATTGAAGGTAACTCTTCTTAATCCAGTCACTAAATTTCTCTCTTAATTCTCTTCCCACACTAATTTTATATCATAAAGTCTCTCCTATCATATTATTGATACCGGTTCAAGCTTTTTCTATTGAAAACACAAGAACTTCAACTAGTCACATTCATGAATATTCATTATTTCTCCGTTTAATCATGTCTACATCATTTGAAACCATGGGACATTGCCCTGGTGTAGAATTTGACGAGCGTTTAGTGACCGTAGGCTATGAATCCTTCTTGTTAATCCTTCAGCTTATCTACTTTGAAGAAAAAGTCAGCTTATCGTGACAAAGGACCCTAGAATTCGAGATGCGTTGCTAATGCCACCTTAGATCATGATGCAAAGCGAGGTGAAGAAATTTATCTCTGAATTTTTGTGTTTGTTGTCGTACTACTCAGTGAATTATTATGCATTTTTGGGGTAATTAGACCCTCGAGCTTCGGTACGTCTAATTGCAATGTGCGTGAATACAAATCCTAAAGCAAACAAGATTATGGCTGTGTATTATGTCCAAACTTATACTTCAACTTAGAATCTACACAATCTATAAGTTAGTAGAATCATTGAGTTCCAGTAAGGCCTATAACTATCTTTCGTGTGCTTCAAAAAAAGTCGGAAGATTTTGCCATTGAAAACTTTTAGCTTTGTAAAAATGTAATTTTTTGTTGAGTGAAGCTCGAAGAGTTTCGATATCGAGCATTGTCACATGGAATCGATAAGTCACGAATTAAATTCTACGGCCCCTTTTGTCCAATAAACAAAGTCTTTCATGCTAAGGAAATTTCAATTGATAATGTCAAAATCCTTTGTGTTCGATTTTGTGTATGGGGTTGTTAGGAAAGTTGTCAAGTCTAGAACGGACATACTTAAGTGACTCTCCTCTGAACTGTTAAAGGGTCTCTGTTTGTCCGACATGTTGCATTGTACTGAGATAAGAATCGACAGTCACACATCCCAGTCTAAATATACCAATATAAACATTCAATTCCAATGTTTTGAAGAATGGGAATCCACTCTGGGCTGATGACGTCATAATCTTCCTTCAAAATACTGGCTGGAGGTATATTTCCTTCTGTTGCTCTTTCGAGTCGTCCCTATTGTCTTTTAATACTATATGAAACAAAATTCTGTGGGAAGGAAGCCAAACAAGGCCGCTAAAATCCACACAGACTTTTGTCATTCTTAATGACAATACATATTTGTGGTTTATTACGATTCTTTGGTTCTCTTTGTTCTAGAGGCGTCTAGAAAATTAATAGCTACGGCCCAACCTCTGCCATTTAGTTTATATCAACTGTGAGCTTAGACGGTTATCAAACTCGATTAAAAGACTGATATATGGAGAGACTTATCTTATTTCAAAAGTTTGGGAAGGCTAGAAATTTAGAGTGATGCTTGTTAAATCATTTGCTAATTGCATAGCAAACCACATGTAGATATAAGGTGATAGAATATCCGCCCTTGTCAGTCTCTATATTAAAGTAATACATGCAAATCAGACTGACCTTGGAAATAAGTCGAAAATCCTCTCATATTTGACATAACTTGGAAATAATCTCGTTCAGTAGGTTCTTTTTTAGGCTCAACCTTTCACCTATTTGAATAGTTTATATGGAGATCTCTGACTTGTTGCAGAAGACAGTTTCACTCTGTATTTTTCAATTTGGATTTGAGTAACAGAAAAAAGACGTGAACAAATCATTGCATTTTTTATTACAGAATTGTAGAGATAATTAGCTTATGTAAATGTCTATCATTGTCTCATGGCGAAAGCCCCTTGCTGAGTAAGAATTAAGCACGATTTGTGGAGATAAAAATATCGAGACAACAATGAGAGAAATCCTGCAGTACATCATCACAGCATAGCTTCGTGTTTTGGGTGCCATGTGGCCTGGTCTATTTATACCCCTTAAATTTACCTGGACATAACCAATGGAAGGTAACCATTACTGACAAAGAAGACACAGTAGCCAGTATGACTTTTGATCTTTAATACTCGAACCTGTGAAAGTGAAGACAAGTGTTTCAATCTGCTTGGGTGTTGTTTGTTTTTGTTGTTGTTTTGTTTTGTTTGTTTTTTTCATGGAAGTTCCCTTAGCTTAGAAAGAAACACGTGCCTTAACTTATAGGCAAAGTTGAACGAGGAATCGATATTTAATCGGCGGCATCTCTTAGATTTTATTTCACATTGCAAATTTAATTTGCCACTCACCTAACATTACAATCAACGACAGAAATGAAAATAAATGATATTGAACAACCAATTCAGTCCCCCCCTTTCAATTTGTTTTGATAATCTACAGCAACAATTTAAAACATTCTGTTGTTTTGGCCTGGCTTTTCGTGGTCCCGGTTGCACGAAAGATGAATAACGCTATTTGTTGAATAAATCCTTATGCAGTGGAGAGTTTGTTGAATAAACTTATCAACGTAAAGCACAATCCAATCTTCGTTCAACTTAGGCTTACTTACAGCCTGTAATATTGTCGTTACTTTTACCCTAACTAAAGTTAGTTTTGGCAATCGTTCGTGTAGTAATTGTCCACTCAATACAGTTGCTAAAGGTGTTGAGAGTGCATCAATTCACAACCTATTGAAGTCTGTAATTAGTACTTGTTTAACATCTCATTGTCTTTACTGATTGGACTGATCTGCCACGCGCTTTTCAGCTCTCGCTTCCGACTTACTAAAGCCGCCTGTAAAGTGCTGACATTAGGATGTCTCGGCCACTCGTGGCCCAACCACGCAATTTCTCGAAAAAACAAGTTTTGAAAGACAAGATATGGCTTTGCGTTAAAATGAAGAACACACGAAAAATTTGCTGTTACTTATATTCACAATGGCCAAATTCATGCTAGTAAGAGATGGGGTATTTACCAAGACGAGTGATTTTCTGTACACGCATTGTCAGTCGAATTATTGGTTTAAAACACGTTATTTGGACGTGTTTCCTGATGAATGAACTGTCTATGCGACAAAATTCGTCCACGCGCTTATAGATCAGACGAATCATCACCTGCCAGATCTAATCTGATCCGTCCGGACGGATATGATTTGTTCTTTATGAGCCAATCATTTCTCATTTGACTTGAGTTAAGGGGTTTGAACTTTGAAAAACAAAAAGGATTTTGTCGAGTTATAAAGAATTATACGTAATCGTTATTTCCTTTGGCTTTGGCTGCTGCACAGTTTTGATGCAAACATCTGTAGAACGAATTTTTTTGTGTATGAACTGAGGTAATCTGCAATGATAGATTTGTGACATTTCAATAGATACTTGTACTAATTGCTAATTAGATCAAATAGCTAGCATCCAGTGAAGGGATAGACGTTGTTTCACACGAAAAATTATTGTGAAAAAATACGAAAAATCTGATACTGGATCGAGGAACCAAACTGTTCAGAAACTGTAAACTACATTATCTTTGTAGCAAAAAGTCGCTCTTTTACTTTCCGTTTTTTGATGCAAGTACCCTAAGACAGTGATATTTCATCACCTTATACAAATATCATCGCTCTTTCCACTCTACTTCCGTTCATCTTACTTCCCTTGAGCTTCCGTAACTATACACGTCTCGTCTTGTTTATCACTTTCTGATCTGTAAGTATCTAATTTATTGCATGCCTCCTAATTTAACCTATTTTAGCCTTTGTACACCCCCTCTCCTTCCGTTTCCCATCCCTCTTCCCCCCCTCTCCCCCCCCACACACCTCTCAAAGCCTTGTTATAGGTTAACTCTCGTTGTAGATAAAGGTAGACAGAAACAATACAAAAAGTATGTTGTTTTTAGCTGTACAGGACTGTGTGGTTTCGACCTGGTCTCGCTGGAGCTCGTGCTCCCACAGTTGTGGTGTCGGAAGGCAAAAGCGTCATCGTGCTGTCATTGTTAAGCCTTCTCAAGGAGGTGGTAAAACATGCCCACCGCTCAGACAAAGAAGAGGTTGTTTCATGAAACACTGCGGGGAATCAGCAGGTAAATTTGAATTGATGGAAACCAGTACTAAGGGTGCGTTTAGACGCACGCAAACCGAGTCCGTGTAAACGCACCGTAAGTCTCCTCCCCAGGGAAGCTCTTCTTCTATGACACCGCATCAAAAAGTACCACGCATGCGCATGCGCAGTAAAACAGACAAATCTTTACCGGCGAAACTCAAGCCACAGAAGCCCAACTTAGTGGCCCAAAAACAAATACAAGTGTAGCCTAATCACACATGCTATAAATATGATTTGTTGGCCTGCGAAGCCGCCGCTGGGGAGAAGGGAGAAGACCCGGTAGGGAGGGGAACGGGTTGAAGAAAGTAGTTTTCGAAACGCACCCTAATTAATACATTGAAATCTCCTCTTGCGACCACCTCTCGTAAGTGACCACCTCTCTTATGCAACCATGCAGTTTTCAAAATGCGTTTCCCATACAAATCACTATAATTGGCAACTCACATAAGCGACCCCCTCTCGTAAGCGACCGCGACCACTTCTATTAAGCCTATATATAGTTTGTCATTTTCTATTGTTTTAAACCTTCCATAGCGACTGTCTTAGATATAATACTCTATCACTTTGCAAAACTTGGATAACGTGTTTAGCGTTAAAGCTAGAATTAACACTTCATTTAAGAGACTACCTAAATTTGACATTTGGTCATGGTCGCTCATGGGAGATTCAACTTATTTACATTCTGTACATTTTTGATTACACAAACGTGGAAATTGTCCAATAAATTCCCTCTCCCCTTTGGTTCGGCTACGCACGCTACAATTGCGCGGGCGCACAGTTGAAAAGTAAGAGAATAGTGTTTGATGTTTGCCAAGAATGTTTTTCTTTGAACGGACAAATTTAACAGATTATGATCTGATACATATATATCGATTGGTGGAATACCTTTGGTAAACTCGATGCCAGCAATGGCTGTTTTCGAAGCCCATGATTCTAAAATTGGAGACACCCCTCAACCCTCGAGCACCTCTCGGCTCCCTTGTGCTCTCTGCAAAGTATTCCGCAACAAATAACGAATGCTATTCGCAATCTTTGATTGACGTTTACAAATTCCAACTTTTCTTTATGGTTTCGATTGTTTTAGGTATGGCACGCGTCTTGCCAAGAAGATTTCAAAGGCTTCCTTCAAGATACGAAAAAATTCTTCCCGCCAAAAGAAAAGCGCTAAAACAAGAAAGAAAAAAGTAAGTTATAAGTTCATTCCTCTTCTTCTCCCCTGTTAGACTATGCACATAGTTACTTGTTTTACTGCGGTTTTCGGTATTCTGCAAACTCTGACTTTCAAACGTCAACCGCTAATTTGCGTTTTTGCTTCTGTCAATCAAAAGTAAAAATCACTAATACGAAGAACTATTAATACCAAAATGATAGTATAGCTAATATATACTCTCTAAAGATCATATTTGGTCATTTGGTAGGATTTTAGCAACTTTTATAGTATTGATTTTTCGATGTTTTGTTGAGGTGGGCGGAAGCGAATAACCAAATTCCAACGGATTGTTTGAAGGTCAGAGTTCGCAGAATACCGAAAACCGCAGTAAACCTTAGTGGATGAATTGCTTTTACAAACGTTTCCACTTTGGAGAGCACTTCAGTTGTCATTTTGAAAATGATTGATATCGTTGCAGCATGGAGAGAAGGCCTGGACACACTATGCACGCACAACCGTTGCACTACGTGTATACCTAGCCTTGTTGCGTGCAACGTTTCAGAAAACGTTGTAAAAGTAGAACTCGATCCTAAAGGCGGGGACACACGATGAAACATTTCCTCCTGCAACACTGCACGCAACACAATGTTGTACCATGTGTCCAGCCCTGCAAATGCAGGTTTAAAATTAAGATCAAGTTCTACTTCTGCAACATTTTCTGCAACTGCATGCAACATCGCAGGGGTGGACGCACGGAACAACCGTGTTGCGCGCAATGTTGCAAAAAATTTTGCGTCATGTTTCCGAGCCTTACTCTATAACTGTTACGCGCAACTGTTGTAGAGGTGGAAACACGGTGCAACTCTCCATGTGTTATGCGCAACGTTACAAGAAAAGTTGTATCGTGTATCCGGGTTATCGTGTAAAGCTGCCCCTCAAATTGCTCCGTAACACGAAGCTCGTATGGACGGAAAAGTATAGGAAAACATCTTGTTGTCCAAAGACGGCGTTAGTGTGAACAGCACCAAACGACAATGTTCAATGTCAATACGACTTCGTCCGTCTTTGTACATCAAAACATTTTTAGCAAATGCATTTTTCATATGGAATTTGATCAAACTTTCTCGTCCACAAGGGGAAAATAATTTGCCATTAAAAATTGTTAATGCAGAAAAGCTTTTACTAAAGATGTTAATTCATGGATTGGTTTTAGGAGACCAAGTTACTGTGCAATGTTCAAAATCGAATCCAAGCATCCATACTGCGAAGGAACATGGGCCAAAGACCTTGACCCTTTGACCCCTATATGTGTAGAGTGTCAAGATTTTGCCATGGATGAGAATGGTCATTGTAAAGGTCATGGAGTTATGGCAGAGCTGACGTCATGGGATGCTGTCGATATATACAGTTGCCATGGTGAATGGCTCAGGATTGGCCCACTTGTTCGAAAGTGCAGCTGTAACAATAAGGATTTTAATAACTTCATTTTTGTATAAAGCTAAGGGTATAACTCGTGTATTGTTGCTAAGTAACAGATAAAGTAAACAAGAAATCAGGTCTGAAAAACAAAGCTTAGAAAACATCATTTTTGACTTTGAATTTCTTGTTGACCGTTGAATATTTTAGAAACAACTGGTGATTGTTTTGTCCCAAAGCAAAACTGTTAAAATTCTTTCACATTATTTTTGAATTAGTTTATTAGCCTCCTCAGTTCTAAGTTTTTATATCAAACCAGCGGAAACCTACCGAAACTTAGCAAACTTGAGCACTAGTGTGGAGATCTGGGTGTTCATGGATGTTGCACCTCAACTCTCATCTCTCAATCGGGCACAAGTTGTCGAACGTACGTTTTTGGGCTGCCAGCGTAACAGGTCAAGTTATCGAATCATGCACATCGCAATTACGCCTCCATTTACAAGACAGGGTAACCGCAGTTAAGTTCTGTTGTTTTTGGTGTCCCAAAAAGAGAGAGGAGTTGCTGGTTGACATTCTCTGTGTTGTTGTTATCCCCTAGTTGATACCAACAACCTACGTTAAGATAAGGTGGTTCAGTATTTATGGTGTTTTCACTCTCTTTTGATTACCTTTAGGAATCTTGAAATATAAAAACGCTTTATTAGTTAGTTCGATATATCCTAGTTAGAAAACAAAATACCGAGAGGTAAAAACGATGCAGTCGCACGGTGGGTAGTTAAAAAAGGAAAAGATTTGGAAGTGACGCCAAAAAACGTACGCTTTTGGCTGTGCAATCGTGAGATATCTCTCGTTGTCTAGGGTGCATTTACAATTACAGTTTCGTCCCGGGACGAGCAAACGTAAACATGAAATGAACCCTTACGGTCCGTAAACTCATAAACGTAAACGTAAGTTAGCTCTTGCGGTCCATAAACTCGTAAACGTAAGTGAACTCTTGCGGTCCCGGGTTTGTCAGTCAATAATGTAAACGCTCCCTAATAATTCAAAATCCAATGTATTACTCCAAGGCTTCAAATGATACCCTATAAAAGCAGTAGTTAGCTAGGTTTATCTTAGTAGACTGAAAGCATTGTAGTCATAAAATACAGTCTATAAACCGTAACTGATTTGCTGTGCAAAGAACATATTTACGTATTTAGCGAGATAAAAAAGAAGTATAATAAAACACAGTAAAAGTATGTATCCGTGTTTTGTGTACAATGTTATTTGCAGGGTTCGTGCTACTCTTTGAAAACTCCTTGAATTTCATTTATACGTTTTCAAAGGCGCTTGAAAAGCCCTTGAATTTTAGAAATTCTGCTCAAAATCCTTGAAAATTCCTTGAATTTATACTTTTAACAACAACAACAAAAAAAAAAACGTAAGGGACTTTAATACGATGGGAAACATAGAAATTCACTTTTTCTTTTAAAGACAGTTGAAGCATGCAAAGTGCTGCAAGTTCACCAAAATGAACGTTAGACGCTTATGCCCTATTCACACCAACTCAACTAGTTTAACTAAACCAGCATTAGGTTTTTCCATTTTGTCTAACTACACTTTCCAGTCATCTTGAGATCACCTTGCTACGACATTTCAATCAAACAGGTTTTTATCTTGTTTAGCTGTGGGTGCGCACGGTTTGAGCAACTGAATTTTAAACCTTTTCTTTCCGAGCCCTGTTTATATATCTTGGCTAATTTTCAAAGCGAAACACCCATCCCGCAATATATTGTGGGGTAAAGAGATTAAAGGAGTACATAATTAATTATCGTTTGAATGAAGATGCACAGTTTGTATAAATTGTAGCTAGAAATTTATACCCTGTTACCCTTTGTGTCAAAAAAGTCTCTTGATTTACGCTTTATGGTTGCGAGGATCGGAATCGCTTATGGATAACCTGGCAGGCGAATTCATCCAAGCCATCCCTTGTCTACAATGGCAAATTCCATTTTATGTGTATATATAGGAGAAGCCTCACAACATTTGTCAATAATGAAATACCAAGTCATGACAATGCTTCGATTCGTTTATTTAACGATAGACTTTTACAGTGTACGATCCTATGGATCAGTAGGGTCAGAGGGATACACACACTGTTCCCTGCCGTCATCAAAGACATAGAACAAGTCAGGGTTAGTAATAGCTCCTGAGAGATAAATCCTGACTTCTTGATTGCCTCGGCGAAGATAGAAGAATCCTTCTTCAGGATCTCGAGTTTGAAGTGCTGGCATTCCTCCTGCGTTCTGACGTATCTTAATGACGGGCCGATGTCCACTCAAGTCCATGATCTCTATGCGAAGGGGTTCGCCTAAAAAAACACATAGAGTTAAAAAATAAGTATTGGATACCGCGAACTAAGCTTTCACTTCCTGCTACTGCCATTAGATCACAATGAGAATCTCCGTCAAGTCCGTGCCGAAAACGCGACAACCAAGACTTGAACTGACATTGAAGTTGGCACTTCGTATAAGACTCCCAGAAATTTTTGTTCAATAAGAAAAGATTTTGGAGGCGAAACTGGTTACTGAAAAGCGAATTAAAGTTTGTTTAGACAATTTGCAGCGGTTTGTTGTATTTACGCTTGCCTGTTAAGAATGATTGACGTCTGTCTGAGTCTCAAAACGTCAATAATATAGGTACTCTCTTTTCATACGATATTATAGATTCCCATTTATTCCTGTACACATCGAAACAGCCTAGTTTAGTTTACTTGCTAGTTAAGCTTCAATGAAGTTGGCGTAGTTTGGACCAGTGCCTTTATGGTTGTTCATACTATTTGTTATAAAATATTTCCGATATAACGCGCGTGCTGATTGGCTGGTGACCGCGATTTTATCGGAGAACAAAGAAATGGCTTGCAGAAAAACCTTTTTTTATAAAAGCAATATAAAACGGTCGTTTATGTCTCTGTACTGCGATGTAAACACGATGGAAGGTATAGACACTCCAGAAGCGAGAGAAACAACACTCTGCTATGCCTCGTGCGTGTTCGTAAGGTTTCTCTTCTTATACTCTTCAGCTTGCCTGAGACCAGAGTAAAAGTATCCTCTCGGCAGTTTCCAATTTATAAGACGGTGTACCCCCTCCTGAAGATAATCCTGGATCCGCTCTATTAAATAATAGTTTATTTATAAACAAACACAAATATTCTATCAATTTAATTTTTTTATACCTGAGAAGTCCTTTCTAAGCACATCCTTCACGTCTATGATGTATTCATTGGCTCCGTAGTTCTGAATAACTACAAAAGGACCATCAGCTCCAATGATCACTGTGTCGTGCAGTCTGATAAAACACAAGAGAAAACGCCCATAATTACTTAAGACCGAATGTCTGTAACAGTGAAGCAAAGTTGGTATTGGTCAAAACTTATATATTGGGCTAGATAGCCTGCATCCGTGTTTCCAAATGGTAGGGAGAGGGGAGACTCGAGGAAAGGGGGTCTAAATCGTCTCTTGTAAAAATTCAGTACTTAATGTTACTAACAATTCTGAAAATTTTGTATGATAAACAACGAAAAAAGCAGCAATTTTCTGTTTACCTTGATCCTTTGAAGATAGTCGCTTTTCTCACATTTCCAACACATCTTTGGCTTTTCATGTCCTCTTTTAGGTAGCATATTTTACCATCGCCTCCAGTGTTATCAAAAATAACACCCGCTATAAGATTGCCTCGTTTGCGTTCAATTCCAAGCGTAACTCCCATAGATAGAAGGTTACCATCTTCTCCCAAGTCAGACACGAGAAAGTCTTGCCTGCTGCTGTCTACCTTTCCAACCATAGAGTTTATCGATAGGATGTCTTTACCTGCCCCAGTGTTGATGGTCACCCTACCAGTGTTTGGATCAAGACGATCAAGTTCATCAACAGCAATACGGTCACTGGATGGATCACAAGCACGTGCTTGATCAGCACTCCTTTTGCTGAGAAGACCCATTACTGCTCTCTTGCCACGTCCACTCCAGGCACCATAATTGACATCATTGTACTGTGGAACGGCAGTTGAGTCGATATCAATACTACGATGATACTGGCCAATTGCTCCAATTCCTCGCTTTCTCCTGTCAATTAGGTATTGTATGTATTTGCGGAATGGTGACAAATTGACGTCGATGGTATTTCCACAGAACTTTGAATCTGTCGGCGCACCAATAAAATCATATGGCATGTCCAATTGGAATTCTGGTCGATCATCTGTCGATTGTCGTCGTTGGCCGAGAACGAAGTAGTTTTTGCCATCGTAAGTTTCTTGTTTGGGGTTACATGGCGAAGCACCTTCGTTGGCACAGGATGGCTGGGCAAACCTGATGTTTGTATTGGGACTGATTCGCTTCGTTATCAGAACTCCAGAGTTTACCTGGTACATCCATCCAAAACTGCAATAGTAAAAATAACAATTGTAATACTAATACTGCATCCAACAATGGGGCGGCCGCTCAGTGGTGAGTATATAAATTTACAATGGAGAGGCTTCCTTACGTGTAGCCTTAATTTGCTTTAAATACCCGTGAAACGGAGCACTGACGATGGAAAGAGGGGTAACTAAAATGAGCGCACCGTCGGCCTCAAGTTTAATTTATTACTCAATTTGTGACCGTTACGAGCTACCAAAGTAAACTAAGGGTTCTTTCCTCTACCTTTTTACGTACCAGTAAAGGTAAAGAACCAATATTTAGCGAAGGTTGGTCGGTAGTTCCTTCTGCAGCACGAAGCTGATTCGTACGTCTCCCAGAAAACCGACGACGCGGTTTTTACCCCCTTCTATCCATCAGTGCTTTTGTTAAAAAGCATTTAACTGTAGGGTGCTGGGACATATTTCTAGAGCCCGTTGCTAGGGAAACTTTATATTCCATAAGTTGGAAGAAACGGTGACTATCCAAAAATTATTTTTCTCGCCTAAAATTGTGAAATTATAAAGAGCTCGATGAACAAACGCGCGCGCTGTTACCATCAGCATAGCAACCACGTTGCTCGGTAACGAGATATGTCACAGGACCCTTACTGCGGTTTTCGATATTCTGCGAACTCTGATCTCCTACAGTCCGTTGGAATTTGGTTATTCGCTTACGCCCAAGTGGATTAGTACTAAAAGCTCCTAAAATCCCACAAAATGACCAAATACGATGTTAGAGTTAGACGATATATATTAGCTATAATATTATTTTGGTATTAATAGTTCTTCGTACTAGTGATTTTTAATTTTAATTGACAGAAGCAAAAACGCAAATTAGCGATTGGCGTTTGAAAGTCAGAGTTCGCAGAATAACGAAAACCGCGGCAAAGCTACACAGAATGGAGAGAAGTCGAAACAAGTGTGAGGTGAATGAGAATCGAACTCCGGGACATCTCGTTGAGAAGGCTGCACACTAGGCTATACTACGAGATCCCTGTTGCAAAAAGGGATGTGATCGCAAACCATTACATACAAATTATCCACCGTAATTACGGGATGTCTATAGTAGTGAGTACGTGTCTGCAGAGCGAAAACTGACTGTATACCTACCTCGTGGAAGCGCTTTTTGAGAACCTATTCAACATAGTCAAGTGACCTTCCATATCCTTTCTTGAATACTCAGATAATTTATTTGCTGTCTCAACAGCAACGTTGCTTGGCCATAATGCTCCAATGAACGCCGGTAACAAATAGAATCCAACGCCAACCAATGCACCTATAGGTCCTGCAAGAGCAAATCCCTTCAAGGCAAAACCAAAGGCGGCCAAACCAACAAGACTGCCAACAATACCAACCACACTTTTCACCATCCCTTTGGTATCGTTATTTTCGATGGAATGGTATAGCCCCATTCCTGCGACTACAATGTGAACGACATCGGATACAGGCCCTAAGAATCTTCCCGAACTGCCTGGCTTGAACTGCAGTCTCTTGAGCATTACTTTAATATGACCATAGACATGCCACGCCCTTACTTCCTTAGGACTTGGGCCATTGCTTTCGGCCAGCTGCTTAAGACGATCAAAGTCGGTTTGGAACGCCTGTGCGAGACTATCTCTTACCGCAGTTTTATCTGTAGTGAGAAGATATCAAGGAAAATGATCAACTTTTAAAAATCGGTTTTACTTTATGCGAGCAATACTAGTTCATCTAATCTGGCAGATTCTATGTTTGCATAACTAACACTGTTCTTGATCAACTTTATTTCGTGCTTCCTTGTATGATCGAACTATTTTAACACCAATTCTCCATGTTTCACTTGTTCGGATGTGGGTAAGCGCTAACCAAGTGTTAAAGACACTGTCGCACAACTGTCCTTATATCGACATTTTCCAATCCAAAAAGGCCTAAAGGGGGGGGGGGGGGGGACTCCATTGCAAAGGCCTAATCGGGTATGCTCGTCGGAAATTTTTAAAAACACCCCTAAAAGATACCGGAAGTCTTTTAAGAAGGGCGTGGGTGGCCGATTTTCCACCCCTAAGAGATACCAGCGATAACACGCTAATGAACATTATTCTTATGAACATAAAATTGGACGGCAGACATGCTTTTTGTTGGGCAAATTTCTTCCAGTTTGAGAACAAGATAATGTGGGGAATTGGAATTCGCGCCTATCGACAATCAAAACCGTCTCAGAATTACGTTTGGAACACATACCTTTAATAGATTGTTCAATCTCTCCCTGTATTCTTTCCTTGTCTTGGTCAGTTTGTTGACTGGAAGAGAAATCTGAGACCTTTGTTCTGAGAAGTGATGACATAGAGCCGAGATACTTTTGTCCTTCGTTGATTGTGTTGCTAAAAAACGATCTTTCTTTACGCATGAGATTGTAAAGATCGCCAACGGCTTGGAACTTGGGAGGCATGTCTGCTAAGAGTGATTGAATCGCAAGGGACTGCAGTTGATCTTTTGCTTCTCCTACAGCTCCAACTTTGGCAAGGGCGATGGAATCTAACATGGATACCTGTTCAAACAACTTTTTTCCATGGGTGCTGAAATATCTTGCTGCGGCCGGTGCCGAGCCAGAGGTACTGTAAAGATTCCCGAGTGATGTGAGGAATTCATCATCACTTTGAGACGCGCTGCTGCATTCGATTAGCAATGCCAGCGAAATGAAAGGGACCAAAAGATGCATCGGTGATGTCTTCTTCAGGTTCTTTGAGCACTTGAATCAAGACCTAAAATAGTCACACTGTTATCATCTACATTTTTCTATTTGTTCTGAGACCTTATTGTACGTCATCAAGGCGAGTTCCCCCTGGAGCCATTGTGTGTCATTATAGGGAACTGAAGAGTTATCTCGGCTACCATGATGGAAAACTGTTCTTAAAGAACGAATTAGAATGGGAATAGTACATGCCCGCAGTTTCAAACGCTGAAAATGTTCCACTAGATTTCGTTCTTGTACGTATATATATCTTGGTGGAAAATGGATATAAAGGAAAACGTAACAAAAACATTAGATAAGACAAGACGAAAGATAACAATAGAATACAGATCCACCTTTTTAGTTCAATATTTGTGAATCTACAGTACTCACCGTTCAGTAATGCTAAGTGATACTGAAGCAAGATAAAACAATTTCAAGACTGATATATGTTAACACCTGACTGACCTTTGGCCCACCTCGTGTTCTTTTTGCGTAAGGTGTTTTTAACGCGTTACTGCCCATTGGCCCTGAAACCAACCAATCAGGTGTATCAAATGTTTGTCCTTTTAGTGAGAATGAAAGTAAAAGCCTAAAGAATGTATAACTACTTTAGAAACGTTCCCAAAATAAATATAAAATAGAGATAAATATAAAAACAAAAACAAAACAAAACAAAAAACATAGATCAGACCACAACATATGTTAATTATTGATGAAGTCATTTAACCTACAAGGTCGCAACATCTAGTTGCAGAGGCAGGTGTTAGAGCAAGCAAGTCAAAGGTCTCGTCTAAACGTGTTCAATTGAATCAAATCTCATAAACCGCCGAAAAAATTCTTTGTCAAAAAGCTAGAGGGAAAAATGACATAGCTGGGAAAAAAAGGGTAATAAGTTGCTGTGGTATAAACTAAGACTATCGCCAACAATTAAATACGGATAAATTTGAAAACTAAGAATGACAAAAGAACGTCGTTTTATAATGTGAACGGAAAGCCTATAAAAATATGCGTTTTATATCCTTTCAGTGTGAACTTACCATACTCTTACATTTGATCAGGACTGGTTATTCTGATGTATTCAAACATGCAAATGAAAGAAAAGCTTCAAGGATATAATTAATGGGTTTTCTAAAGATAGAAAGCTTCTAATTGTTTTGTTAAGGAATTAGAAAAACTTGGACGATCATTCGTAAGTATGCCTCTGTATACAGATAAATGAGCTTGACTGTCTAGACGAGACTCTGTCGTATCAGACTATAATAATAATAATAATAATAATAATAATAATAATAATAATAATAATAATAATAATAATAATAATAATAATAATAATAATAATAATAATAATAATAATAATAATAACATATTTTAGCAGGATAACCATTTCAGTTATAGAAAACTGCTATCAACATGGGTCCTGCATAAAAAAACTATATAATAAATAAATATATAAATAATTAAGTATTAAAAATATAAAACGATAAAATATAAAAAATCGTAAGAAATATAAAATACATAAAAATCTATAAAATCATATAAAATTATGTAAAATTATTAGACTGGAACTGGATTTTAACGTTATATATATTCATTATAAATAATTTTTCCCTTATAAAAAAAGGCTCTCTTGGTTGACTCTAATTTAACTTTATCAATATAAAATTTGTCCTTATTTCTAGTGTTATAATTATGAACATCATAAGTCTTCTGTTGAAAATAGTCTGAGAAGTAGCTTGGAGCTTTTCCGTCAAGACATTTTTTAACAAGCTTGACAATACGCTTTTTTTCATTGACTAAATCCCTGTCAGACGTTCCTGACAGCTATTCGATTGATGTGAAAGTCTTTGAAGACTGTCCACCCAGGCGTATATGACAATGTAAGGATATGGTACAACACACACACACAAATAAAGAAGAAAAACAAAAAACAGCAATAACAATATAGCGAGTAAAACAGGCCAAAGCTGTTCAAACAATGTTATTTAGCAATTGTTTCTTCAGGTTATGTGTCTGTTTACATCATTGCAAACACTTCCTGGTCACCGTTTCCACGACCGTTTACCACCTCAATCAGATGTTTCTCGACAATCTGGCTTCATTGTTTGTTTAAGCAGGCCAAGGGCCAAGAGGTCTCACTGGCAATTGTGATGAGAATCCTGTAAAAATATCGCAACCTGGTTTTCGGAAAGAATAAACGGAATTCATTGATTGATATTAACTAACAAATAGGTAAATACACTAAGTTCACTAAACTTTGAATTGACTTTTTAAAATATGGGAAATCTGACACGACAATTAACTGTAGAATAAAGTAATGTTTTGATGTTACAGTAAGTTTGTCTTTTATCTAAGCCTGAGAAATTGGTTTACTGTTTTAATTTAATGGTTCTGATTTGGTAGTTCAATCCTTAATCACAAACAGTTTTTGACTAGCTAACTATGATTTGTCGCAATAATCCTGAAACAATTTTCCAGTTTACTAAGTTGTCGGCATCCTTTACATTGTACCACAATCATGTCAGTACCGTTCGACGACGACGTGGAACAACCATTTTCCATTAGTTAACCTTTGACCGATGAAGCTAGCCATGAATAACAAGTGTTCCTCGTAAACTCATGCATTATTTATGCACGGCCGTTGGTAGAGTAATCGCGAGATGTTACCTATATGTAAATCAGTTCACCATCACAGCTACGAGTGGTAAGTTGACCAATTTATATCTAGCTACTTTTGAATAATCTACTTTTTACTTTTACACTGGATCTTTTAAAAGTTTGTGCCCAGTTTTTAACTGGAAAAGCGTTTTAGTATCCAGGTGCCGAACTAATCCAATCAGTTTTAGAATTCTTTTTGTGTGTGTGTCCAGGAGTTTCAGCAGCCTATGAAGTCTTGATCCTTTATTTTTTTATCATTTTATTCATCAACCGCGCTCCCAAGTGTAGCTCTTTGGTTGTTGAAAAATGACATATTGTTGCATGCTTGCTTGTGAAATAGTTTTTTTTGAGAGGATAATGCAAACAAACCACTTGTACTTTCTACGGACACTAAAGAAAAGGCTACAATGTTTATCGTGAATTGTCCAGGAAAGGCTTTTCAATTAATTAGCCAAGACAAGTAAGATAATGAGCAAATTATAGGCACAGGTTTACAGGCAGCATGTAGATGTGCTACAGTTATTACTATCGTAAGATATGCCGTGACTTTTTCTCTTCATTCTCATATTGTTTGCTTGCTACAATTACTTTCTAGAGCTTGTCAGGAGATTGAAGGATGGCTGTCAAACTTTTACACGCCACTTTAATATGCTCTCTGGTGATCATTTGTCTATATCAAGGTAGATCTTCCTACGTACAGTACGTTAATTTCAATTTGTTGTCGACGGCTTCCAGTCCGCACGCAAGCGCGGCGTCTTTCTTTTGTCCAAGGTACCATAACGGAGGAAAAAGAAGTGTTTTTAGAAACTGAATTTATCCAAATATTAGTATGGACCTGACAACCATTAATCAACAACGAGGGCTTCACGTTTTTTCCCAAACCCGGACAAAATCAAACATATGTAAGCCCTACAAAATCACAGACCCCTTGATTTTGAAACCTTTATTCTCCGACACTTTTTCAATGTTTTCCAGGGCAGCATACATGGTCACTGAGAACATAAAACCGTTGGCAATAATTTTTAATAATGAACATTTATTTCAAAACACTCTCGTTAAGTTTTTGCTTACCAACATAGAAACAGTTTCTATGGATAGCGGGCAGCTGATGACCAGGCTACGAGATTTAAGGAGATCAATAATGATTCAAAGTCCTATAATTAATGACGTCTATCTTGCTGGGTTTTAGGTGTTGTCGGAGATAATTATGGACAGGGGCCATCCTCGTGTCCAACACGAAGTGCCAAAGGTATGCTTAGATCAAAGTATATATGTATGGGATGTTTTACATTGAATCAATCAAAAATAACTATGAATTTACTGTAAATTCAACCACTATTCAGCGAACACCTCTAATAATCAATAGTGATCAAGGCGGACACTAATTATAAAACACAAGTGATTTCTATATATGTTAGATCAGAACCTGCATACTGACTTCCGTTGGTCTTATATCTCAGAAAATACTTTCCTATGATGAGCAAAAAACAATCTGTCATGTAATGCCTGTAATGTTTGACTGTATGAATGTATTTTGATGACTATTTCCTGAAGCAAACCCTAGCCTGGCGCTGGCAGCTCAAAATCGTGTGACCCTATCCCAGACCTAAAATGTTGATTTTTCATACCCTATTCTTCTTCTGTTGAGCTCTTTTTGTTTTTAATTGAAACTAGGGGAAACCATATCCTATCCCAGACCAAAACGGTTCTCTATTCCAGACTAAAAAGACAAAAAATGATACCCTACCCCAGGCCTGGGTGTTGAAAACCTATTACCCTATCGGGCGGCACATACACGTATGGCGTACATAGGGGAGTACCTTCCCCCCCCTCGGGATTCAGCCGACACAAGTATCTATTAAGGGGACACCAGGTAAGGTCCTGAAGATGTGCGCTCTATTAGAGGTACTACTGTACTTAACTCCTTCGCAGTCGTAAGTGTTTAGTCTAGTAACGTAACACTCTCTCGTGACAAAACTAAACTACGGCTGCTTAGGAGTCTACGAAGTTACTTGCGTCCACGATATCTCGGGCGCGCGTGCCACATTAACTTCAGTGGCTGAAATTTGAATCTAATTTTTGAAGCACAGTATTCTAGTACTAATATTTGTTTCTTTTTGTTTAGATCTACAAGCACAATTATGCCCTCGAAACAACAACGATCGTAAGTACGTACGTATAAAGACGTATCATGGACGATATGTGTGGGCTGTGGCGACGAGTAGCTCTAACAAATACGCACGCACACGCTGTTGCGGTAAGAATGACGCTGTAGGACGAAAGGATGTCACTACCCCAGGAACACGAACAACTTTCAAAGTCCATTGTAATCACGACAAAAGCAAAGTTCGCTTTGAAATCCTTAAAACCAAAGGTGGTGTAAACAGACCGTCAGGCTACTATCTCTACGCTGATATCCGATACAAAAAGTTGATGGCCGAGAAAAGACCTGACCAATTTGATTCAAGTGCGCTTTTTGTTGTGAAGCGTTGGCGTGGATCAGTGGTTGGTATCCAGTCTTCTACTCACTGGTGGCACGCTCTTGATGATGGTGATGGCTATCTACCCATCAAGCAAGACAAAATAAGGCGCTACCCTGATTTTCCTCCCTTCTACGACGCTTTCACGCTAGAGTTTGGTACGTACTGTAAATTATACAATTGGTATATTACGCGCGCTCTGATTAGCTGGCTAGCATGTTTATATCAAAGGACAGAGGCATGTCACGTCTCGTCCAAAAACGTCGAAAATATTTCATAATCAAGGTGGCCCACGGGTATTTATTATGGGGGAGGTTTTTTTAGGTCAAATTTTGAGCGGGTAAATAGCAACCGATTTCTGAAATTTTTAGTACGCAAAATAAGAATCTTTCTTTTTTTAAACGGTGTATCTTTTAAGGCAAATAAAGTAAAAGTTTAGGAAATATAGTCCGAGTCGATATTCTAAATCCAGGCTTTTTATGAATATTGGCATAACTGGGACTTATTAATTGACACCGGGAGAGACTACGTGGAGGGCTAGACGCGTACATGACTTCGAGCCAATTATTTTTGCGTCCGGCCCGCGACTTAGCTCAGTCAATAAGCATTTTATCATATGAACGTTCTTTTTTCTGTTATTAAAAGTGCTAACAAATCCTGTAAAACAAATAGAAGCAAAAACGAGCAGGACCGGGCGTTCTTTCGCAGCCCGTTCGAGAAAAGCCGTCCGGCCGTAGCCGCGTGACTTTTTACAAAAGCTTTCAGTAACAGCGCGCGAGTAGGGCCGTACATGCCATATGATAATCGATAATAATTTGTATCACCTAAAAACAGAAGATAGCGAAGTTCACTTTCATTCCAGTTCCCAGAGAATGTGTTGAGGTAAGAGTGAGTGAAAGAATCCTTGCAGCTCCAAGATCAACTAAGCCTGAGGATTGCCAGAGAAAACCAGATCGATGCTACTGGACTGAGGGCTGGGAAACCAGTAAGAAAAGAATAAAACCTGGTGACTGTTACTACATGAAAGGTGAGCCGAACTGATGACCAAAGTTTAATTTTACCTCTGAAAGTGATTTACAAAAGGGAAATTACATAAATTTGTATTATTTTATCATCAATCACTTATAGCATAAATGTTATGAGAATATTGAACTTATAGGGACTTTAGTGGGACGCAAATCGGGCCAAACATGCGCTTTATAATATGTGGGTGTAATAAGACTAAACAATAGGTTCTGATTGGTTAAAAAAAAACTAATTAAAATACTAAACTCTCCCTTCATATGGAAGTATGGATAACGCTTCTTTGTTTCCGAATGATTCACTGCTATCCGCAAACCTTTTCTTTATATAGAACATAATTTCATAATACAAGCATCCGCCCATCTAAACAAAAAGTATTTTTGGTCGCGGGGGTCTATTATATTTGCCTCAGTTCGTATGCAAATTGTTGGTTTTTTCCGGAATTCATGACAAGCAGATCCCATGTACACGTCGTCCTAGACTTTCTCAAAGTTGTCAGCCCCGCTAGCAATTTTCTAGCAGTGAGGGTTTATCAGGAATTATTATATCCACATCCACTGGATATGAGCAAGCGCGCGCTCTGATTGGTTCCTCTACTACTAGGATATCAGCTCATATCCCGTGAGTAGAGAAGTAAACAAAATGGCGGAGCGTTTCGCCGACGTTATTTCGTTTTTAAACTTGAAAATAATTAAAATTCTGCATTTCTCACAATCCAGTGGATGTGGATATAATAAAACAATTATTCCACTCAATCTCGTCGTACATGGCTAATAGCCGACTCGATTTCGTGGAATAATTGTTAAATATATTTATGGTTTATATGTAGCTTTAGCTGAGTGAGTGATTATTTAAGAGAGGACGACTTGTGGCAAGTCTAACGTCGTCCCAGTTACTGGATCACCATGCATGAAATCCGACTGACTCTTTAGTCTAAACGAAGTATTTTTTTTCTTTCAGACTCAATGTGCTATCAACCAAATGTTGGCTCAAGATCAAGCTGTCCCCATGGAAACCCGAAGGACTGCGAGGCAGCGGGTTGTTGCTATGACTACAAACTAAGATTATGTTACAAGGGAAAAGCCTGATTTATAATTACCGCGAATACACTCCTAAGTCTGTCACTAACAATAAAAGCATTTACAGAAGTTAGCAAGTCTCATTTATGCAAAAATTAGTTCGCTTGCGTTGTTCTCTACCATGTTACGATGACACCACGTCAAAAAGACTGCGCATGCGCCAGATTTCACGGGCTTACGCGCGAATATTTTAAGAATTTATCTTTAGATTTCGCCATATCACATCTTTGAGCATAATTTTGGTCACGAGTACTAGGTAGACATCAGATTACACGACTAAACATCATTTCTTGGGGGACTGAGTTTGGTTTCTATCGCTTGCCAAACCTTTGCTTTTTATTGCCGAACGTTTACAGCAATGGGGACCCGATTCTTATACGTCACGCATGCGTGGTTTACTGTGTGGTGTCTGCTTCGAGGCTTTTTTCGGTCTCCTGTTTTTTCCAGCTCCCTAAGCAAAATGGACATGAGACGAGTGTTGTATGATAGAATGGTAGTTTTATAGTGTGTTGTCGTCATCAACGGTTTTCCAATCTGTGTAGCTTCAATTAGCTTTAAATACCCTTAAAACGGAGCACTGATGGAAAGAGGGGAGTAAAATGAGCGCACCGTCGACCTCAGGTTTGTCAGTTGAATTACTGTTACGAGTTATCGACGTTAAATATGGTTGCTTTACTTTTTTACTTTTTATGCGTATGCGGTTGCGTATGCGCTTAGATTTATTCACGATTATTATACAACTAAAGATGTATTTGATAATCGGGGAAATAGTTCAGATGTCATTTACAGCCCTCATATTATAAAACCAAACGATGAAGTGACTACATGTACAGTTGATTGCTATTAATATTATTCCAGACTTAGAATGGTGGGCAATTCTTTTCAAAGAGCATAGAGAAAATATTTTCCGATTTGCGACTCCAAATTTCTAATTTGAATCAACATTTTCTAAGGTGTGTCGCATCTCACAACGCAAAGGAGATGACGTAAAACAAGGCATTTGTGCTAACTTGTTGTTACAAGTACTCTTCGGTTAGATCAGCTACCCAATTTATGTTTTTCGGCCTTGCGCGCGCGATGGCGAAGTTACTAAAAATAGCCTTAGGCGCCACGAACATCGCACAGACATCAATACTGAGTTTCGCTCTCTTAGTATTATGGTCTCTTGCCATGGCTCCTTTTTTCATGTCGGTTATTATACGAAACACTTGTTTTAATTTTGGAAATCAATTATTGTTGGAGAACATAGTAAAAATAATTTTATATTTTTCTGATTTGGTCCATATTTTCCAAGATGTAAAAGTTGCAATTCTCAAAATGCAAATGAAATGACGTAAAATAAGGCATATTTAATCATACAAAAACGAGTCAATCCAAAATACTGGAGTTTTTCATTTGTAAATCATTTTCACTGTTAAAACGTGCAGTTTGGCAAAAAACATAAATTTGGTTGCTGATCTAACCGAAGAGTACTTGTAAAATAGCCTTAGGCGCCACGAACATCGCACAGACATCAATACTGAGTTTCGCTCTCTTAGTATTATGGTCTCTTGGCCATGGATAAGACAGCTCACGGTCGCACGATAAGTGCACGAAATAGAAATAAGTGCATGTCATGGAAAACACCAAGCTACTTATGGCCTTAAGCATGGCTTTTTTCGCAGGAAATGGACATTTCCCCCAAACGGTCAAAATTCACCAACCACGTAACCCAAACTCCAAAATTCCGAAAACGGAAAACCACGACGACAGGGGACTGAAAAGGTCATACGAAATCTGCATATGAGACGAGGTAGACGCAAATAAATGAATACCAGGAGTTTATTTATTGTCAAGTTATGTTTTACCCATTATGATATGATATCCTAACTAAACCTAAGTCCAAGCATAGCAGATCTATTTTACGCTACTACAGTTGGATGAGGACGTCAAGGCTATAAAAGTGTTGATACAAAATTGACTACGATAATAGAATGGATGTGGTTACATGCCATAACCAGGTTGATAGCCATAGGCCGCCTGCTGCTGTGGCATAGCCATCATACCAGGTGCTGGTGGCATACCAGGAACCATGCTAGGGCCAGCTGTTATCATCAGTTGTTCACTCCCTACAAGACGTAATACATATTTGCATTAACAAATAGATCCCATTTTCCGTGCGTCTGTACTCTAATAGATGCACGGATGACGTCAAAATGTCAAAACAAAAAAGTATTCCACGAGACGAAGTCAAGTGGCGTGACTGTTGTTCTCACTACATTTTGACTTCTGTGTATCTGTGAGAGTAAAGACCCACGAAAAAATGGAATCTATTTTTTTACATATTTATCGAAACATTTCAACCAATCATGGCGCGCATAAGATTCAGTGACGTCATCTATGCGTGTGTACGGTAATCACACACGGCTCTCCACCAATCAGAGTGCGCGTAATATACCAATTATTATATAATAAATATCACTCATATCACCTTATCAAGGTTAAGTTGCAATGGGAGAACAAGTAACCTTGTCTGATTGAGTGTGGCTGTACTTACCAAACACTATCGGCGTATCTTGTTGACTATCTTCTTGATCTTTTCTTTCCGCTTCAGAAGCGCGTAGCTTATCAACCTAGACAAAGACACGGTACATATATTGGTATCTAGAACCGCACTGTAAGGGTGTCTTAACTGGTTAGTGTGCGACCTTCTAAGGAAGACATTAACGGCTCAACTCCCGTCATCGTGCAATCCTCGCATCCTTATTTCGACTTGCCTCTAATCTGTGTAGCTTTAAATACCCTTACAACAGAGCACCGATGGAGGGAGGAAAGGTAAGGGCGCGCGCGCGCACACACACACACACACAGACACAACCTTACATGGAGAAATGGCATTACCTTATCTATATATTCTTTTAATACTTGTATCATATACGGCATAGCAAAGTCCATAAGATTGTGTTTCCAAGCCAGTTCCAGTACGTAATCAGGACTAATGAGATCGTAACACATATAAAGACAAGCCGCGAAACACTCGTGGTGGCCTATCTCCAGGAACCACTGGATCAGGTCCTCTGCTGTATCTCGGCTGCGAGATTCGGCTGCGTACATCATTGCATCCTGTGAATAAAACAACCAATGCTATTTCAATGGATGTGTAAGTCCAGTTAAAGTTGGTTGGCCTCTTTTAGCAGTTTACTCGGGCTACGAGCTATGTAACAAAGCTGTAAAGTGTCTATTGTAACTAAAATGAAACACTGACAATTTAACAAATTGCGCTCGTGATTTCACTGCAAAGTTTTGAACATTTTATGACGTCAAGAGTGTGTCAATAAGAGGACAGACAACTCAAAACCATCTTGAATTCGTTTTATACAACAATTATTTTGAGATAAAGGTTAAAAAATCCTTTTCAAACGGGGCAACAGAACGAGCGCGCGCGCCGAAACGCGTCAGCAGTGTATCTGTCCTCTTATTAACACACTCTAATCAACCAATCAGATCGCGAGATTAGTATCAAGTGTTGTAAAAATCTCACTAGAGCGTACCTTGAATAGTTTGTCCCTCTTACAAAGTTCAACAGACTGTTGCCAGCGGTTATTCCCCTTGAACAGATAAGCAGCAATCCTACGGAACTCGATGAGTTCGTGTTTCTCGAGTCTCTGTGCTAAAGCTATGTTATCAAAGTTATCAAAAGCATCAATGGAAGCACGCAAACCGTTGTAGTCTTCTTCGTCTATCAAGAGGTTATTTAGAGCTTCGTTGATGGCCTGTGAACAAGACAATATACACGTCTTAAATCTCATGAAAGCACAGAAAGCCAATATGGCTAAATGGAAAATAACTCTTGAATTCGTGCTAGAGGTTCTGTCGTATCACGTTGTTTTTTGTTGTGTCCTTTCGATGCCTGTGTGTGCTTGTGTAGTTATCATTTTGCATTCGAGAATGAGTTATGAAGTCTGACATCGTTTCATGTCGGTGTTTGTCCCATTATCTATTGGTGTATAGCTCTGTGATGTCGGTTTTACTTTTGTGCTGAATTTCGACGGTTCTTTTCTATCCCTAGTCTACGTTTACGTTTAATACTACGCAACGCTTTCGCTAGTCAGTGTTGGTGTTTATGTCGATTTCCGTCGAATGTATTGTGTTGTAGGTGCATGCTGTGTTGTATTAGGTTGCCGTCGTCGTCGTCGTTGTTACTGTTGTTGTTAGTGTTGTTGTTGTTATTGCTGTTATTGTTGTTGCTTTGTTGTTGTTGCTGTTGTTGATGCTATTGTTGTTGTTGTTGCTGTTGTTGTACTCGTGTTGCCATTAGCACTTTGGGGTTCAGTAATAAGCAAATCGTCGTAAGGTTAAAAGAGAACTTACCTTGTTGTTATGGCTCTGTACAGACCTCAAGTAAGGTTTAACTAGAGGCAAATGTTTGACTTTAGCAAAGAAGGCCACAGCACGGGTGTGGTCCATACGAGGAGTCAAAACCAACAGCAAGTCGTTAATCAACATTGGCTTGTAGTCGAGATAGAATTGCAGCGATTTGTAGTACAGTTCGATGTTGGCTACTTTACAGATAACATCTTTAAACAAGCCTTCTTTCCAAGCTACTGTCGGGTGACTCATCATTGTCTGGACAGCGTTGTCGTATTCTTCGTATTTTTCATATAAAAAGACTAGTTCTGACCACAAGTGAGCCTGCTCGGCTGCACGGAGGACCTACAACAACAACAAAATACGCGGGCTTAGTATAAATTCAAAGGCAGGCCACTGATATTATCAAAAGATTATTACCTTGGGAATATTCACACGAGACCAGAAAAGCTCCAAATGTTCTCTCATCTTGGAAGGCTTGTATTTAGAATACAGAATGGCTAATTCAGTAAACATTCCCATATGGGCACGCTCCAAGCCCAAGGCAGCTTCCATCAGACTGATCAGTTCTTCGAAATAGCCACGATTTTGGTAGTGGTTGATCAGTTCTTCCAGCTCATCAGCATGGACCACGATATGGAGACCACACATTTGGGCTAGGCGGAACTCACCCCCTTCCACGCAGGAAAAGCACACCTAGTGACACAAACACGATATTTAGAACGAAATAAACCACTAAACGAAGGGTTATCAATGAAAATGGCCAAAGTGACTTTTAATTGACTAGACATTAAGATATTTTACAATTTTTGTCGAGCACTACCGTTTTTAGCCATTTCAGAAAACTCAAAAAATCATCCACAAAAGTCACTTAAGCCCTTTTTATAGGAAACCCTTCATTGTTTGTAACTCACCTCTTTCCATGTCTTTGTACTGTTAGCCTTACGAGCTCCGTCAACGGCAGCCTGGTATTCGCCAAGATGGACGAGGGTAGAGGCCAGTTTAGCGAAGTTGGAAATGTTGTTGTACAGGATTTTGGCAGCTTCGTACATTTGGGCATCGTAGCAACGGTCACCGACCTAATGCAAAATAATCATCTTCAATATCATCTTCATCATCATCATCATCCATCATCATCATCAGACGATTATTACATGAAGACTTTACATTAATGCTAATTACTAATAAATAATGGATTTAACATTATAAGAAACACAAAACATTTTCAGCTTTTCCGCAAGTATCATAAACCACAGACCTGTCCAATTTGTGCGTGGTTTGGTCCCGAGATGAATTCCTCCAACTCAGCCAAACGGTTTGTCTTAGCATAGGCAAATATCAGCTCAGTCTCCACGAAAGTGTCACGAGCCTTCTTGCGGGCCATTTGAAGGTAACGAACCAGATCCTCGTAGTTCTCTGTAATGAATAACATAATGAGAGTTAAGTACACGTTAAATGGAGAATAAATGGAGCGATTTTTGTATGAATGCGATGGCAGGAGTTTCAAACGTTTTTATAGACAGTACTGACAGCGTCATAGAACAAGCCATCTGTTACACACTAATAACTAATGCGAAAACTCTTCTACTAACGTATATCACGATTCCCAAAGGACAGCCTTGTACGAGTGACAAACGGAACAACACGCCATTTTCCGTACCGCAAACGTATCGTAATTGTACCATATCGTAACTTCAAATTCTACTGTATGTTCTTACTGTAACCGTGAACGTATTTCCGTACCGTAGAATTCCCAGTCAAACGAATCCACTCTAAAATCGCGAATCGTTTCTCGAAAGCGCCGATAGCTTTACGGGCCTGTTAACTTTTGATTTTACAGGCAAGTGTGCTCGCATTCCTGTAATTTTCCCTGTAAATGAACGGGTCCGTAAAGTTAAGGGGCTTTCGAGAAACGGGCCCCTGAACACAGATCAAAGAAAGAAAAGGGCGGGCAAGGGTGAAGGGAAGAAAGAAAGAGAGGGCGGAGTGAAAGAACAAGAATTACCAACCTTTTCTTTGAGCATATTCAACCACCTCCATGTAGGACGAAGGATCATCAGCCTTAATGAACGAGTCCACAGCCTCTTTCACCATGTCCTCCTGGAGTTGTGCCTTGGCTAACTGACTCCACACGGCTGGTTCATTACAACGCTCAGCAAACTCATAAGCACGGTCTAGGTTTCTGATGTTGTCAATCAAGACCTACGGATATATCAACCCTCGTTGGTGAAGGCTTTTTATACACGATCAAACACCTAAACTAGTATCCATCGCATTCACTCTTTTTCCCTCCCAAGAAGCAGATTTCATGGATAGGAAAAAATTACAATTGATACCAAAAAACAGATTCAACGCCTTACACAGCATTTCCTAAAGCAAGTGTCCACTCTCTAATTTCCCACCTCTCTTTACACCCAAAAATGAAATAACACCCTCCTCCTAGCACTCTGTTTTCTGATAAGGCTTGACTTTGAAATTAAATTAATAAGAAAGACAAACGCAAATGTTGTACAACGTTTCGACATCTTCCGATGTCATTACCAAGCGATGGTCTTTATTGAGCAAGGATGAATATATATCAATGATTGATATGCTAATTTACAATTATGTCTGTTTTCTAGTTAAAATACGAGGCAAAAGGGTTTGAAATGCCATAAGGAAGACTATTAATCATTAATATTTTGGTTGAGATGCAAAAGAGCTTTGTACATATACATTGCAGAAACTAAAATGTGATGTGTGCGTCTTTTATCACTATTATATATACTGTTTAAAAATAAATTCTAGTTGGTTTATAAAGTATCTATTAAGGCCAACCTCCAACCTCCCCTGGTTAAGCACCCTATTTACAATGAGTACAATGAGCAACTAGAGAATGAAGTACATACCTGAATAGCAGAGGTATTGACATCGAATTTCTTAAAGATAGCAAACGCCTCTTCGTACAGTTCACTACCAATAGCAATACTAGCAATGTCTGGTGCATCGTAGTTATCAAGCCTGGTAATGTACTCCATAACACGTGTCCTGTCCGCTTTGATGGCTGTCAGAATAAGCAGGTTCTGAAGGTTCCTGGAAAAGCAGAATGACAGCTTAGAATGTACAATGTACAATGGTTTAGAATACAACACAGGAAGCCCACAAAGAACGCAAAGCTACAAGAACTATCTTAAGATGACTAATGCACTGAAAGTCAAAACTATAACAATACAGCCTTTAGAAACATTGCTGTATAAAGACTCGAAAGACTACATTTTCGGGATTAGCTTCTCATAGAAAAATAAGTAAAAATATCAATGTCTGGATATAAAAAGTCAATTAGGCCATTTTAATGGGACCCTATAATTATGCTTCATTAAACGACATGTATAACATGGTTACGACAGCAATTTCAAATGTTTTCAATAACATCACGGCAACGGCACACAGTATGTCATGGTAAGTTTCCCACTCGTACAAAATTTGCTCAGCCATTATTGTCGCCAAAAAGTTGTACATGTGTGTACAATAAATAATGAATAGTATTTTCATTGCTTGGTTGTGTACCTGTGATCACTGAATACAGAGTTCTCCAACACAATCTTTTCCAGGAGTTCAATCAGTTCATTAGGAAGATCAGCTGTCATGAAAGCCTTGACAGTACATGATACATCTTCGGGGTCTTGGGTCTCTGATAATGCAGTCTGTACTACCTATAGGATAGACCATGTAATCACATTAATAGCTGGAAAAACAAAGGCAGTTGTAATAATCAAGCAAGCGCGAGGCAGGCAGACAAGCCAGTAAGCAAGCAAGTAAACAAAACATAGCAAAGCAAAGCAAAGACCAAAGCATAGAACAGAGCAAAGCAGAGCAGAGCAAAGTAAAGCAGAGCAGAGCAGTGCAGTGCAGTGCAGTGCAGTGCAGTGCAGTGCAGAGCAGAGCAGTGCAGTGCAGAGCAGAGCAGAGCAGAGCAGAGCAGAGCAGAGCAGAGCAGAGCAGAGCAGAGCAGAGCAGAGCAGAGCAGAGCAGAGCAGAGCAGAGCAGAGCAGAGCAGAGCAGAGCAGAGCAGAGCAGAGCAGAGCAGAGCAGAGCAGAGCAGAGCAGAGCAGAGCAGAGCAGAGCAGAGCAGAGCAAGGAACCTATTGTAATTTATCTTACCTGGTCAATCAACTGTCTCCTGTACTGGTTGTCCTCCACAAGCACACTGGCCCACAGGTCAGGATCTCTCCTTCTTACCAAATAACGAGAAAGACTCTTGAAGAGGGAGTTCTCATTGCAAACCTATCAAGACAAAATAGACTTTGGTTGATACAAAATTTGGTTTAATAAGTTAAACTTCAAAGAAACTCATGACTTTGAATCCGAAAACACTCAAAGAATTGTCAGCCATTGTCAGTTAATGTATAAGTGCAATTATTTTGACAAACCTGGATGAGTTCTTGGTCACACTGTCCTCTTTCATAAGCCATACATGCCAAGTGAGGATCTCTCTTTTCACAGTATTTACCAACAACACGACTATCATAGTAGGGATTCTCTCTACATGGGAGATGAAATGGGTTTAGTATTGTTGTCTATGATGCTATATAGTTCCTAATGTCTGACAGTGTAATATAATGGAAGCTAGTGCTTTGTTTCAGATTAAGTTACGTCTTGTTCATAACTGTCTGGAAAGAAATGCTCAATTTCTCAGCCCGGGCCTTCAGCCCTTGTTGTTGGGCCTTTGACCCTCTAGTGGTGAGGGGAACAAAATAAACCTTGGGCACCCATTTATTTTATAAACACACATTACAGAAAGGAGTTGTTGTGAGGATCCATATCCTACCTAAGGAATCTCTCAGGGTTATTATTAGAATCAATGTAGATCTTTGCTAAAGCATTATGTGTAGCTGGCTCCTCAGATCCATCATGAATCCTAGCCTCAAGCCAAGTCAGAAGCAATTTCAATCTGTTTCTCTTCTCTACTTCTTCTACAAGTTCATCTGTAGAGAACTGACCACGGACAGCCATTATGAGCCCCTTGATGATGTCTTCGGAGCAGTCTACATCCAATAGGCCACCAACAACAACTGGTAGACGTGAGGGATTCACCTATTGTAGTCAAATATAGTAAAAGTGAAGAATCTGTGCTAATTGGTTGGTAAGTGGTGGGTAAATGGTCAGTAAGTGGTCAATAAGATGATGGTAATGCATGTAAGTGATCAGTAAGGTAATGGTAAAGTTGAAGGGTCCCCTGTGAAAATGGCCTAAGCGATTTTTTTGGGGATATTTTTTCAATGGTATAAAATGGTATAATTAACTTTCCTATGATGGAAAAGTTCATCTCAGGACATCCATCAAAAAGTCACTTAGGTCGTTCTCACAGGGAACCCTTCAATTATGGTAAGGTGATGGTTAGGTAAGAGTAAGTGTTCAGTACTGTATGGTGCAGATAGTTCACTATCAATAACTAAAATCATGTATAATGCAATATCTGCAATGTGTGGTAAATGGTCAGTAAATTTTGTCTGTGAGTGGTTGGTACAGCAAGTGGTCAGTAAGTGGTTGGTAAGGTTATGTTAAGGCAACAATAAGGGCCTGTTCACATGAGAGAGGGTGCCCTATGGAGCAGGGATAACTCTTTTGTTTTGTGTCCCCCAGGGAAAAGAAAACAAATTGAGTTATCCCTACTACATACTGTATGGGCACCTCTCTCATGTGAATGGGCCTTAAGACAGAACAGTTTTCAAAGAACAAAGAACAGAGAAAAAGTTTTTTTAAAGTTTTTTTCCACAGGATAATTCAGTATTCAATGAGAAATCCTTACTGTTTTTTTGCAGTGACCTCTTCAAGTGTATCTATTATAAGTGGGTGTGAAGATGTTTACCTTCTGAACATAGATTTCAATGTACTTCTGCAAGTTGTTACGATACAGATAAAGAACCAGGTCATGAACAAAGTCAAATCTGTCACACACTATGATCAGAGGCAGCTGATCTGTTAGCTTGGCTTCCTGGAAAATCCAATAAACAACTGTCAGTTATGATATGCTAGGCAAGTGACATCACAAGCTCATATAAAACAATGTCTTTTTTTAAGCATACATGTAAATCTATGAAGGCAGTATTTTCAAATACCACAAGAAATTCCTCTTTGACAGCTATACTTTACCTTCAAGAAGTTCTTGACTCTTTCTGGGTCATAGCAATTACTCTCTCTACATATCCTCTCAACTTCTTTGATTTGTCCAGTTTTGCAAGCAGCCTGTATTTATTACAAATAAACATTATTAGTATTGGTAAGTTGAAAATAAAACTTATCAAAAATATTTACTATGTCATTGCACTCTAGAGTGCCTTTCAGATTTTTAAACATTGTTTCATGGCATACAATGCCATCAATCGAAAGATGGTGTTTGAGAAAATCATCATGAAGGCTTGTACTCTGACTGAGCAGTCTGACATCTAAATCAGTTCAATACCAGATATGCATATGCAGAGACAAATCTAGCACTGACTATATCATGTTCATTAATTTGTAGTTGACAAAACGGTTAGTAAATAATTTGTAATTAACAAAAAATGGAAATTCTAAGGGATTCAACTGTATATAGTTGACAAATGTGAAGACATTATGTGCACAAAGTGTTAGTACAGATAACAGAGAGTTTCACTGCATTTCTACCTGGATGTACTTGAAATGTACATCAGGTTCTTGACTGAAATTGACAATTGACCCAAGGAAGTAGAACAGACCTGCCAAGATAAAAATAACTTCATTAACAATGCCACAATTTCTTTCCATTTTTTTATTAATTTGTCTGTGGCAATTACTAATTGTAAACAATGGCCTACAAACAACAAATTTAAACTTTAAACATACAAAAGTGTTAATTTCTTGAAGAAAATCCAGTGGAGGTAATTTTGATAGATCTTACATGAAGAGCTGTCTGCAAAAATGGCTTAAGTGACTAAGCTCTGACAATTTTTCAAAGTTACTAAAAAAACCATCTAACTGTCTAAAATGGTATCAATAGATCCCCTTATGCCCAAAATATCAATGCTTGGATGTCCAAACCTTTAGGCACTTATCCCACTTTCATGGACATCCCATCAATAACATGCATACAATAGCAAGCATTCCTTACCCTCAAAGCTCTTGAAGGATTCAAACAGCTCTATGAGTGAGGTGGTTCCTAACTGATCATGATACTTGGTGGCTACTTGCACACAGATTTGTAGATTTTGTCTGATGTTGTGTGTTAACATTGCTTTAAGACATTCCAATGAATCCTCTACTGACAAAGATCCAAAGTAGTTCACCAACCACTAATTAAATAAAACAGTGCACATTTATACACAGATCACAAAAACACTACAGAACAGCTGCATATGGCCAATAAATTATTATTTGTAGTCAAGCTAAGTCTCACTATTTAATGTGGATTAATGAAATTCAGGCAAAGTTGAAATTGAGGCATGCTAGCCAGCTCTACATTGTATCTTCCTTGCATAGAGGAGTGCCTAAGTCATGCACGGCCCACACATGTGGCCATTCTTGTGGATAGATGCAGATTAGTACTTAGCTTGCTTGGGCACTGCAACTCAATTGCTTTGGCAGCTCATTGTGGATCCATTCACAACTTGCTTGAGTGGTACAGGCTGCTCAATATTTTGGCCCCACCCTCCTCTCCCAGGTAAAAATAATAATGGGCTATTGCATTTAAAATCCATACCCCCCCCCCCCCTCCCTGTTGAGGATATGGATTTTTGAAAGCCCATGAAGAATTCCATATTTTCATGTGAATCTCCTCAACAGGGGGGTACGGTTTTTAAATGGCATAGCCCAATAATGGTAGCTGAATATTCTTTCAACTGATAGTATCAATGTGACTGGCACTATGTGGTGTTGCTCCCAACCAAGTGTGGTCTGCCTGGGGACCAAGAGGCTATCCACAAACTTTTACAACAAGTGCAAAATTTGACATACAATGTACCATTATTTTGGTTAGACTTGGTTGGTATTAGTGCAGAACCAACCTTGTAGTTACCACAAAACATGTATGCTATATTAGCCTTTCAGATTAACAGATTTGTTTCATGGCATCAAATGCCATCAATCGAAAGATGGTGTTGATATAAATCATCATAAAGGCTTTAGTTGGTTTTATTGAAGTGGACCACGATAAACTTACCTCTGGGTTCAACAGGTGAGTGTGGACAATAGCTCTCTTAATGTCAAAGATGTCTGTGTAATGTTCAAGAGCCTAGAAAAAAAGCACAATTTAGCCATTATAACTGAAATTAAGAGAGAATCGGTAAATCCCTCTTGCATTAGCCTTTCAGATCTTTAAACTAGTTTCATGCTTTCTTATGCAATCAATCGAAAGATGGTGTTTAATGAAATCATCCTAAAGGCTGCTAAAACACCACTGGATGTCTGAACTTGTAAGATATAGAAGTGTACATTGTATTTTGTAGTAGAAAAGATTATAATTAGATTTATAAACAAAAATAAATTGCTTGAAAAGACCAGAAAGTCACTTACCCTTTGTAGCAGACCTGCATTCTCACATAACTGGGCAATGTGAGCTTTATCATAGTGAGTAAACATCTGGTTTCCAAGAATGGCATCAGCAACCTATAAAACACACAATAGCAACATAAGCATGGTGTACATGTACATTCACTAAAAGAAATTGGCAAAAACAAACAAATGTACCTGAGGTGCAGTCATCAGATTCATTTCGAGGAGTCTTGTTTGAAGAGCACTTTCAGTTGGTCTGTTATTTTTAAGTGCATCAAGCAGAAATGATGTACAGGGCTGAACTTGGTTGGTTTCCATAAAGACATCAACAATCTAAGTACAACAAAGAAAATGACTTAGTATTATAATATACAAGAAGGCTTGAGATTTAGCTGAAATGTCCATTTCATGTTATAATTTCAGTGAAAGACAACTAGATGTAATCATATTGTAATTAACATGAAACCTGACTGCAAGTACTAATTTTTCATTATAATATACAAATGGTGCAGATTTCATATGAGTACATCAGCCAAAGAAACCTACATTTGAATTTAAGGTATAAAGACAAAATAATGATACAGTATAGCCAGTCAATCACTGTATGGGGTAACCTGGGATGCATTACCATCTACTCAGAAAAAATGAAAAAATTCCAGTTAAAAAAACAAATGGTGTGTGTCATTCCAATCAGGAAGTTCCAGAAAACTCAGTCTTCTGATTGAGGTAATCCAATTTCCCACTCTTTTTTCAGTTCTTCCAGCAGACGTGTGTACCATTAAAATTTTGTCAGAAGTCAAGTTTACTGCTCTTTTACCATTAGCAAATTAGAGAATTTCCAACTGGAAGGATTGGTTTAAATGGTTATCACCCCAGAACTCCAACTATTTGAACAATTTTTAGCTTCATCTGGGGGTTTGAGATAGTGGGGCTCTGTATAAATGTGTCATTTTTTGGTTCCAGGAAATATCCATATCCCACAGAGAATTTGATAAAAGGATGAATTCCATACCTTGATGGAATTTCAAATTTTCTCCCATACAAACCTTGTTAGATTGTTCTTCCTCTGCCCTCACCCCCCTCTGATTCCTCTTCTCTGATTCCCTGTGGAATTAAAGTCAAAGAGAGCTAATGGACTAACCTGGTTTAGATCAGCTAGGGGCTCTGCTTCATCTTGTACCATCATTGTAGCAAACTGAGCACCAGTTTCTGGGTTAACCCTCATTAGATTTCTAAGCAGGAAGATGTAATCTGGAGTATAGTTGACTTTTTTGGCATACAAGATGATTTTCTGGAATTGTCCAGTCTCTGCAAAGCACTGAATCACCTATGGATAACATCAAACACAATGGTAGGACACATCTTTAAAGCTTTTGTGTTAAATGTGCCTTGTAGTAATTCTCAGTATTGGGGAAAAAAATGAACATACTTTTGCATAAAAAATGTTGACAATACTTAGGGGAGAGAACTATTATAATTTTTTTTTCACACAGATTTGGAATAACTGCAGAAGCACAGTACATAGCTTTAATTTGACTGCTAAAATAGCATGGCACGGTCACAACATTCAAGCCAGTAGAAAGGTACTAATCTTATGTGTGGGCAAGTTAGCAAAATGTGTGGGCGAGTGGGTGTGGGCAAGTTGGTTTGTGTGCAAGTTGACTGTTAACTGGCCCATTCATGATAGGAATGTTGAATGATTTTATATGTAAATATCATGGCACTGAAATGGGTCACAGCATGGTCCATTTCATACTCCTAAAGCCTAATGGCTCTAAAGCCTATTTTCCAAGACATCACACTTTCCATGCATTACAAACACACCAAGATATCCACTTTTACTTACCTTGTTAGGTACATTGGCCCTGAGGTAAACTGATAAAGCAAGTGTAGGGTCTAACTGCTTGACTAAATCCCCAAGCTCTTCACTGCACTCCAACTAAAGGATTAGAAAGCACCAGGCAATAAATTTATTTATTTATTTAATTGTTTTGCCACAAATTGGTAGGCGGGATATTGCTTACAGGGCAGCAGCCCCAATAGGCCTTTTGCATCTAACGGTCACATGGTACTAAATTGGCCAAACTGGAAGGCAAAAGAATGTAAACAGCCTCCTAAACAAAAGAACCTTAGCCATTCAAGCTTGACTTGACTTTGTTTTAGATGTCCCAGTGGGGATTTTGCCTTCCAGTACGGCGGATTTTGTACCATGTGATCGTAAGATGCAAAAGGCCTATTGGCTTGCAATACCCTTAAAAGATAAAATATCACAAATATAACATACAGACGTATGGGGAATTGACTACATAAATATAATGCTATGTTTGCTCTCTATGCAATCATTACATAGAATACACTACTGGGTTTAGGAGAGTAATTTTGTAATTATCAGAAATCCTTGAAGATTACTCAGCATACAAATGAAGTGGGGCACAAGTTTGACTTGGATGGTGGAAAAGGAGAGCAACTACCACCAATGATTATTTCTTGAAGCAAGAACTAGATAATAACTCAGACAAACAATCATATTCAGATTCATAATAATGTACTTCATCTAAAATGCTTGTAAATTCTAGAAAACTGTCTGCAAACCTTTAGATTTGAAAAGTTGGAGTCAACCAGGGAAATTAAAATAACTGGCTTAGACTGTACATACCTTTTCTTCCTTGAGCCATTTTTCAAGCAGTTGTTTCTTGCCCTGTTGTAGCACTGGCTTACAAAGTTCCAATGATTCAAACTTGTTTAGTTTGCCTTGATCAAGAAGAATACCAAAATACTGCAAAAGGGGAGATGTCTGTCCAGGTTGAGCAGGGACTTGTTGGAATCTTTGGATGGTTTGTGGTGTCCTCAGTACACCCTGATAAAATATGGAACAAATCACATCACCTACTGACCACTTACATGTACCAACCACTAACAAACCATTTGCCAATCACTTATCAACCACCAACTGACCACTTGCCAACTACTTATCAACCACTTACTGACCACTTACACTGTATCATCCACTTATCGACTACTTACTGACCACTTATAAACCACTTATCCACCACTTGCTGACCACTTACCAACCACTTATCAACTTAAGTACTGCACACTGTTAGATTTTTCACTAATACCATATCAATAGATAGCCCTAGCACTGCCAGATTCCAGCAAATAAGGCTAGAAAGCTACTTCCTCTTCAGTAAGTGTTCAGGTGATAATATTTACCTTTGGTGCATTGGCTGCAACTTTAGCTGCTTCAGAGTACTGCATATTGTTGAACAGATTGTTGAACTTTCTGACAAACAGTTCCTCTGCCCCAGCAAGGTTGTTTCTAACTGATAGTCGTAGTGCCAAGTCTGGGTTTTGAAGCACATTGGTGATGTATGGAATGATGTTGTCTTCTTCAACACTTACAGACAATACCTAAAAGAAGAAGCAAATGGTTTGGTTGTTAATGCTTCAAAATGCATAAATTTAATAGTAATTATTGCAATGCTTTATTCAATTTGTTTACACATGAGTGTACAATAATGGTTATCTTTAAACTGACCATAAGGACCGAAGGCCTATGAAAGTAGGAAAAAAATAGTAGAGACAAAAATGTACCTGTCCCTTTCTGTTGACACCAATAATTCCTCCAGATGTGTCATGAGGAGCAGTAACAAAAATAGTGTCACCACTGATGCGGTTCATGTAGATACATGTGCAGCTTTCAACGTCATACAAGTGGACATAGCCATACTTGGTGATCAAGAAGATTATACCATGCTTTTCGCTTACCTAAAATAATAACATTATGATTGTTTATTAGATCATTCATCATACCAAATATATTACCTAATAAAAAAAGTGTGAAATGAAGGTTCAATCTGTGTTTGTAAATCCAATGGCTTTTAAAAATGTAAATTCTGTTGCATAAAGTACAGTACATACTCATCACCACAAATGTATAATGTAGATTTATTACCACAGAGCATCAAAATTTGCAAATTACATTCTCTTACATGACTAACTACACTATTTTTCTATAAATTTTACAAGCAGGGAATACAAGATCTACAAACCTGCATGGCAACAGGGAAATCATTCTGGGCTTCTGGAGGGAAGAAGACTTCAACTGCTTTCTTGGGGAAGGCCTGGTTACCTGATGGTGGAGCACCAACCTCAATGACATGGAGCTGTACAGGAAGAAGAAGAAGAACTCAATCAATTAACCATATTTCCTGCTCCTATTTTGATTGGTGCTCTGTTTTGAACTAAGAAATACAAAAGGGTTTTCCATTTTATATTTATGTTGCCTTGTCTAAACAAGGACATTGTTGGAAAACATGAAAGTGCACTGTCTAGAAAATTGAGCACTATGACAACCTTTGGGTATAAAAAACCTCCCCTGAATATGGATTGAATAGTCTTCAAACTGATTGGCAACAAGAATAACTTCTTTAGTAGACCACAGGGCTTAAAATAATTGCCGGACATTGGATGATGTCCAGCTAAAATGATCAATTGTCCAGCTAAATGTCAAGTACTTCTGTCACCTTGACCAGCAGTCGAAGTTGAACTTTTTTAAATTATGTATACCACTATTTTTAGCCCCATGAGTAGATTGATGGGTGGTCCGTTGGTAGAAAGATCTTTCCAACTGCTAATTACATGGCAATTTCATTTCAACATATTGCGACAGTGTGAATGCATTACCACACCCATTTTCTTTCTTTCTTTCTTTCTTTCTTTTTGTCTGGCCAAGAACACAAATGTCCATCAAAAAATGTTTTGGTCGGTCATCACCTCTGACCTCCCAGCAGCCATTATTTAAAGCCCTGGGACCATATGTACCTTCATTATAAGTCACTAAGATCAGGGAGGAAATAAAACGTGTTCACTACCTTTCCTCCTTGGGCTCCACGAACAGCAAAACAAAAGAGGTTTGATTCGCTGGGGTTTCCTTCAGACTTGAATGGACAGAATGCAGCAGTGTGTCCCTCAATTGGTTGGCTGACTTTACGCTCAACTGAATATAGCTGCATGGCACCAACTACACGATTTTGCTGAGAAATAATTCATATTCTCAAAGTCAAATCTAGATTTTGAATGATTTTGTATGTACACTCTCATCTTAGCAAAGTTGCATCAACTAGAATTTACATGCATTGAACAATATTATGGTGATCTTCATACAAACAATAAATTGGTATGTACATGGACAATGCATATTTACTGCAACAGCATAACTATTTCCACTGATACCTCTGTATTATATACTGTATTGGCTGCATTGCATTAATTGTATTATAGGCTTCATTGTAGATTTTTACACATTTATCATTTATTTTTAAGTTATCAGTAATAACAACTCTTGGTGGAAAGGAACCATTGAAAGTTTAATATACCTGTGCAGAGATTCCAATCAAAATGAGCCACTGCTGGTTCCTGTCTGTTCTGTAGTTAATAATTTGACATCCAGCAAGACTGGAGTGGCGATCAAACATCTTAACAGGCTGTGAGTCACCTACAAATTATTATTAACACATTAATAATAATTAAACAGAATTAATAATAATTAAACAGAAATTTCTTACTCTATATAATATTTTCATTTTATATGCATATATATATATGATATATTTCGTTCCAACACGTAATTCAGTTGTAAGACTGCAAAGTGTTTTTATTAATAAACGATTTATCTATCTATCTAATAACAATGAATATTGCTAGATTTGTAAATAATTTACATTTAGTGACAACAAAAATGTAGGTATTTAAAGACACATTTTGTAAAATTAAGTGACAGAGAAGCACAATACAGCAATTTTGACATTAATTACATGGCACAGTTACAGTATTACAGGAATTTCAAATGTTTTATAGACATCATGGCACTGACACAGTCGTGGCGGTGTGGTCCATTTTACAATCATACACAAACTCCTATATATAATGCCTTAGGGTAACCCTGTGTATTAGAGAGGATTTTGTAGAGTGTGAAACAGACGGCACAGTGCTGTGACTACGTCATTGCTGTGTTATCTATAAACAAATTGAAATGCCTACCGTAACCATACTGTGACTGTCATGGTGCTGTTTTCAGTCATATAACTGAAAATGGCACTACTACTCTATAATTGTACTACTACTAAGCTTAAAAAGAACATACCTTCCATTCCCCAATGAAAGACAGCAGTATCTGTAACCAAGGCAACAGTGTTGACATTGATCCACTTCCAGAATGTCACATCTTCTACCATTGTGTGGGCCTTCATTTTGCTCTTCATTTCAATGTTAAAGATTTGTAGAGTTCTTCCAGCTAGAGGAAAATGCATATTATACATGTACTTAGTATAGTTTTGATTTTGCATTCATTTGTTATAACAAATCTTAACTACTGCACATTCCATATGGTTGCTAGCCTTATCGACAGAGCCTGTATTGTTAGGAACAACAGTGTTGTCAGCTATACGATATCCAGCCTGCATCACATACAGAAAAGTTCTGTTTTTGTTCATCGCTAAATGAGAGTCTTGCTGATTTGAAGCAGGCTTCAGGTTTTTGGTTATGAAATCTGATCTTGTTAACTAAGGTCTTTTCCATATGCAGCTACTGGCATGTACTATACTTAATATTAGTGCTGAATTAAGTTCAGTAAAAGAGTAAGTTCTGAATCAGTTTTGTATGGCAACTTTTATTGGTGTGACAACTACTGTTGGTTCAACAGGGTTTGTTGCATTATGCAGTAGATCAGTGCTTTGACAGAATTAAGTATACCACCTTAATCACCCCCCTCTCCCAAGGCACACCAAAGTCCTACTCAATTTAGGCATAGCACATGACAGGAGAAGCATACTGAATGTACCTAACATCAAATCAAGGCACTTTGCCCTAGTCATAAAAACCTATTTACTAATATACTAATATATGCAGCTGTAGGTTACATACACACCTTTTAGAGCAATCACTTTAGATTTAGGGTTCATAATAGCTGAATCAGCAGAGATGGGTCGTCGTGTAGGGTTATTAGGATCACCTAAATCAATAATCACCACTTGTGCAACATCTCCAACCTTCTCTCTGACGCAGATGTACTTGTCTGACTCCATAGTAAGAGTGGAGATGCTTTTGTTCGAAGAACATTCAAGGTTAGGATTACTGCCATTCACTGGAGCAAAGTGTGATTCTTATAATTTAATCTCCAACCAAAATCTTAATCTTTGTTACCATGTACCGACAACCGGTTGGCTCAGTTGGTAGGGCGCCGGACTAGTGTGCGGGAGACCGGGGTTCGATTCCCGGTCGGACCAACACTCAGGGTCTTAAAATAACTGAGGAGAAGGTGCTGCCTTTGTAACTACATCTGCAAATGGTTAGACCTTCAAGTCTTCTCGGATAAGGACGTTAAACCGTAGGTCCCGTCTCTCCACACTATCTAACCCAGCATTGGAGGGACGTAAAAGAACCACTGAGGACGTAATAAATCCCTGGCAGTGACCACCCTCAGTGTCTACTTCATACTGATCACCTCTTTCATATCATTGTAAAGCGCCTTTGAATATGTATATAGATAAAGTGCGCTATATAAATCCAATATCATTATCAATATCATTAATTACATTGTTTTGACTTTTCTCAAGAGATTTTATAACAATGAGATTAGAATGAGTTTGAGAAGCCATATCCATAACTCGTGCTTCGTATTTCATCAGGGGATTCAAAACACCTCGAAACAATAAAAGCACTCGGCCTACGGCCTCGCGCTTCCATCATTTTCTCGGTGTTTTGGACCCCTGATGGAACACTCGCACTCGTTGTTGATATTACGTGAATGTCATTTTAAAATTGTAACAAATTAATGCGCCATCCCACACGTTTTACCGCACAACTGACCCTCAAATTCCCACAATTTCATTTTTTCATTCATTATTCTGTTTTGTTACAAATTTACAATGTAGAAATTTTGGGTTGATATGAACAGGATTGGAGGAGTGTCTTATAGGAAGTTGATAATTTAAAAGGTGATAGTGAAATGTTTAATATCTGTGTACATAAACAATTAATCAAAATATCTATTACAAAGTCAGTAAAGTAAATCATTAAGGCCTAATGTTTCAAAACCACAAGTAGCCAAGCAAACTGTATTATATAAGCTATGGAAACTTCACGTTCATATCATACTTAGACTTAGGAAAACACCTTTGCAACTTTACTGTCACATGATCATAGATTTTTTTGTTGGTTGAAGCTCATTTAGTAGCGAGGCAAAATGTGTTGCTGACTCAAAAGCTCTAGTCAAGCAGCAACAATGTAGAAATCAGTGCCAAGAAAAGACGCTTGTGTAGTTCGATCACGAGTGGTAAAGCAGTGTTCATTGAAGCGCTGCCAGCTCCATGTATTATTTAGCGAACGTCGTAAACGATCAATCAAGCTATGCGACTTAGCAAGAAAGATCATAATCACATAACTTGATTGATAGTCGAAGGGAATTTATAATGTAAGAATTGGTTCTATACGGAAAACGTGATTTATGAGAGCAGATTGCAAGAATCGTTAGACCACAGTGGTCTCCCCTTCCGCTTTCAACAAACTTCATTCTCTAGCCTGCATAATTGCTTATTTAAAGTAAGAAAGCACTATACGAATTCTAATTCTAACTTCTTCACAACAAGATAGGTACCTCTCTTGATAATCTCAGAACTGTTAAGATGCAAAAATTCCTACTTTTTACCCCAAAACTCGCGCCAACACTATAGCAAACTGATATTAGGAACACGTTGTGTCAAGAGAATTTCATCTTTTACCTGGAGATGCTCTTGGAAACGAATTGGTAACATTTGCGCCATTATGCTCAGAACTAAAGTACGACTGCTAGTCTTGATGTTTCTGGACTCAATACTCCTCCAGTCACTGTTAATTCGTACGAATCAGAGTGAATGAAGAAGGAATACTTTCAGTGCTTGGTACAAAGATCATGGACGACCCGGTGTGACCGGCAGACTGCATCACAACGAGGCTAAGGGTGGGAGGTGCCACGTTAGCAAGGGACTGGGATCTAGAGTAGATTTCGTATGACTGTGAAAACGGCACTGCACGGTCACAGCACGGTTGCAGGTAGGAATTTCGAATGTATTTTGTAGTCAACACGGCACACACTACGTCGTTTCACATTCATTCGAAATCTGTTCTTCAGTGTCAGTGGTGTGTTGTTTATAAAAACATTCGAAATTCCTGCCGTAACTATGCCATGACTCTTCCGTACCGTATTTTATCTGCAGCTGGTAGTTGTAACACTCACTCCCTGAAAAACTATTAAAATTGACTGCTTCCTGAAGGACAAGAAAAAAAAACGGTTTGGTTTTTGTTTGAATTATTTGTGAGAAAATCAATGTGTAGAAGTTCGGACTAAAAAGAACACACACCGTTTACACACACACACACACAAACGTGTAAAGTCTAGGGTGGTGACCGTTCGAACGAGCCAAAACTTGCATCAAATTGCGTTCAAATTTGAGCACGCTCAAACTGCTCGCAAGTTCTTGCAACTACTACAAGTAGCCGCAAGTGGATGCAAGTTGGCGGTCAAACGAAGGCGCATGTCAAAACTTGCGTCCACTTGCGCGTCCTTGCATTCTCGTTTGATCCGGCCCTAAGAATAGTTTATCGCGTGGTTAACAGCGTGGTAAACGCGGCAGACGGCGAAGGTAAAGCGTATATCACAGAGAAAATATATTTAACGACTTCTACTTTGGACGACACTTCTCGCTTATAATGCTTTATGACAGATATATTCTCTATTTCTTGCGGTTCACATTTTTTTATTTCCTTCCATCCTAGCTAGTTTGCTGGCAAAACTTAGATGAAGTGAACTGGAGCTTAGCTTACACCAACTGCCGTTCAGTCACAGTCACACGAAATCTACTCTATACGGAATGTTGGTAGGCCTTGAGAAAGAGCAAAGGGATTTTAAAAGTAAAATTCATTCATAGAACTTCGGGTTTGAAAAGCAATCTAAGAAGAAAAATTCCCATACTTCAAAGGATAGGGTGGTGCCGCGCGGGGCGCAGGGTGGCGCCTTTGTTCCTTTAAAAGTATTTGTAAATATGGGTTTTCTGTGTTAATCAGATTAAGATTGGGGGACTGGGGATGGGATGCTTGCAATGGTTGCTGGGATGGCTAATGTCATCGTATGTGGCGCGTGTTGACGAGAACAAGAAGGAAAAACAATGTGAATTTAGTAGTGGTTAAATATCGCTAGTGTTTAGCTCATTTTCCGCCCAAGGAGCAGTAATTAAAAGCTCTGTGACTCATGTGATGTACGGCAATGTCCCATGAACCGCCTGGGTTCACTAAAAACTCCATCTTTAGCCATGGAAAAGTCTACGAAAGTACGACCAAAGTTGGCTCTCTATTCACCAGCTCTGAGAAGCCAGGCATGTATAATGTATTGACACAAAATGTTCGAGTGCTTGATGTGGCCTTTGATGGCCTTTCCTCAGTTCTTTCTTCAGTATTTGAAATGTAGCTGCTTTTCTTGCAGTTGCAAACGGGGCTGCACGGTTTCTCAACCGGCACGATGAGGGAAAACACAGGCGAAACTACAAGCTACTCATCGACCCTGCTTTGAAGAAAGGATCCGAAAAAATATTTAGATATGATGGCGAATTTCCCGGGGTAAGCATTGATTAATTGATGTTTTGCCGGTTCATGGATAATCTTTTCCAGGATTTTTGTACAAATCTGTATAGTTTCTAATTTTATCTTCACAGCAACCACCGATTGTCCCAAAGGATCCTCGATCAAGAAGAACACGAATTTGGACTCTCAACAAAGCAGACCTTCCTGTACCCAATTTCAAGGTTTGTGATTATGGTGATCTTGGGGGTTTGTGTTGTTAGGTTTTAGCGCCGATTTCCGTGATTCAAGTTGCTAATTAACTTACAATAAGCGAATCACCACATTGACTAATTGGCGAAACATCGATTGTACAACAGATCATATGTTCTTTTCATTCGCAGTTCGACAAGTACTACGTTGGGACGCCTCCTCAAAGAGAAGTTGTCTTCACTGGCCTCAACGATAACGTAGACAAAAAATTCTTGCAAGAAATGTGCCAGAAGTATGGCAAAGTTGAACATATCAAGATTTACTACGATCCTCTTACTAAGAAACACACCGGAAAAGCTAAAGTGACCTTTGACTTGACTAAGTCAGCAAAGTTAGCTTGTAGCAAGCTTAATTCCTGTTCTGTAATGGGTAACATTATAAGTACTCAATTGGAGCCTAATCTTAAAGGTTTGTAGATGATAAAGTATGTTTTTTTGCTGAGATCGTGTGGCCTGCACGGTTAACGAGTCATGGAGGATTAGCTCGTTAATCGATTTAAAATGTAAACAAAGGAAATATACAATACCGTCGAGTGATTGACACGATCGTTGTAAAGTTCTTACGAAGAGTACTGTGTTGATAAGCGACAAGGTTAACATATAAAAATTTTCTGAAGGGAAGTACATGTATTTTACAAGATATTTTGAATATGAATTCATTTTAAAATTATGATTGTCCATCCAGTTTTTCTCCTTAAATGTTTAAAGACCAATGATTTGCAGAACAGGAAAAGGAAGTTTACAGTTAGGAGTTATTAACATGTTTTTTCCCTTATCCTTGATCTTGTAGTGTTTGTTCATTTTAAGAGTCCACAATATGTATGTTTTACTGATAATTAGGTTCTTTAATATGAAATTAGTATATAGATTCTATATTATGCTTGATGAACAGTATTTCAGTATCTTCCCAGTATAAAAACGGTGTCTGACTAACAAATACTACTAAAATCACTCAACTGTTAGCACTTCTGCTTGATCGATCGTGTTGTGAATTTTGGTTGACTCACATGACCATTTGGAGTCAGCTCTAAATGGTGACGTTTTGCTTCCTGCTATTGTTCTTTGATGAAATGTCACCAGTTGGAGCACTCCAAATGGTCACGTGAGTCAACCGATATTCAAAACACAATTGATCAATCGATCGGCAGTGCTAACAGTCGAGTGATTTCAGTAGTACATCTCATTTTGGACTTGAATTCCATTTCTTTTCTTAACAGGAAGAAACACAGGACTAAAATGCCAGAAAAGTTTGGAAAAACCAAGCACTAAAGATACATTTCTTCCATCAAGCAAACAAGTTTATCCCACGCCACCACCAACTAATTCTCGTTCACCTTCATTGGAGAGTGGCTTATCAACACCCTCGACACCCAAGTCAGCTAGACCTGTGGATCCGAGAATACGTCATGCTGCTCCCAGGACTCCACCATTGCCTGAGCCATCGTCTTCAGTATCTAATTCAGCAACTGGCTCACAATTGTCATTATCTGGTCATGGATCGGTGTACTCCACATCACTGTCTTCATCCAATTCCTTTGAGCCAATTTCACCACCCCCTGTTCCACATAAGAATAACGTGGTAGAGGATACCCCACTTGATGGTGCTCCACCGCTACCACCCCCTCCTGATAAGAACTCTTCATTTTTGAGTTACGAAGACATATCCCCTGAACAACCTCCAACTCCAGATACTGGACGAACTACAAAAGGATCCAGCAAATCATCTAGCTCAAGATTACAAAGTGGGGGTATTGATGATTCTAAGATTACTAAAATGATTGAAAGTGTCAGGAAAGATTCTGGTAAGCATAGCCCTGGGAAGGATTACAACAGATCACCAAAGAGTGAGAAATACAGCCAAGAGTTTAGGAGTCATGAACAGAGATATGATGATAAAAGGGAAAAACACAGAGACAGATATGGTGATTATTATCACAGCCGTGATTACCGAGATGATAAAGACTATGGCTCGAGACGGGATAGTAAAAGGTCCGATAGGTATTCAGAACACAGGTCTGGATATAGCCGGCATGATTCCTGGAAAGATTCTTCATACAGTGACTACAAGTCAAGAAAAAGTGACTATAACAGCAGAAGTAGTAAAAGAGATGACTATGATAAAAGATATACTGACAAATACAAGAGAAGTGACAGATATTCCACAAGTCCAAGAAGACCAGAGGATAGAGATCGTTATAGTCCACATAGAAGTGATGACCGCCGCAAATCAGAAATAAGTGATTCCTATGGAAGGGAGGATTCAAAATCTAGAGATTGGCATAGTAGAAAGTCACCAATTGAATCATCAAGTGATTTACGCCCTTATAGCTCAAGATCAACTGGAACTTTGAAAGCAACGAGGAGCCAGTCACCTGCAAGAGCCATGAGTAAGTCACCAATTACTTTTCATCCAAGAAAAGGACCAGTCAGTCCTCCGGGAAGCCCAGGCGATACCTCTACTTACCATTCTTCAAATAGACATGAAGGGAATACTTCTTATACCAGAGGCGTGGACGAAACCTCAGATGATTCACATTTCTCTGGGTCTGAACAAGATAGATCAAGAACAAAACAACTTATTGTAGGACAAGATGGAGGTAGAAAAAGAAAGCTATCAAATAGCACGGACGAAGAACATATTGTTAAAACTAAAAAGACTGGTCATGACAGACATCAATTTAGTGAATCTATTAATGATCACGACAGATATTCTCCAGAAATGTTTGAGGAAACTAAAAATATGATCAAAGATGAAAATGATGAGAATAAATCCACTGATGTGAGTACATTACCACAAGTGGAAGACATATCGCCATGTCCTTCTCCTCTAGGAATTGTTACAGTCAATGTAGCTGTCAAGTCTTCAGAAGATCCCAACAGCCTTTACTCAGACATTGAAACCAATGATGATGATAATGTTGATGAAAAGAACAACCAACAGGATGACGATGCTATGTCTCTTTCATCTATCAGCTCAAATGAAGACACCTTTGAACTCAATGAACCATCTAAAAAGATAACACCAAAGCCTCAACCTGTTACAGTCCCACCTCCAAACATGGTATTCACATTTCCACCTCCACCGATGATACCACCACCGCTGATGTTCAATCCTCACGTCCCACCTCCTTTGCCATTTCCCCCTCCACACCTTCCTCCACCTCTTCCTGGATCAATTCCACCACCTCATATACCTCCACCTACGCTACCAGGTGCTTCTATGCCACCAATTCCACCTCCTATCCCACCACCACCAAATATGCTTCCTCCAATTGTGCCCGCTAGTGCTTCATCATATTCATCCAGCTATCAACACTCAATGTCAGGCTATAGAGCTCAAGGATTTGAATACAAACCAAGTAAACAAGAAAAATATTGGAACTGGAAAAGACAAATTATTGAGGTTGTGTCTAAAACACTTCATAATGACCTTGATGCTGTTCTAAGTCGAGATGTTCTGAAGAAGCTAGTGGAGTTGTCTGCTTTTAAATCTTTAGATGCTTGGTGGGAAAACCAAAAGAAACCAAAGGTTAGCCTTATAGTTTGTTCAGATATAGTATTTCATAGTACATATCTAAAAGTGCAAAAATGTTTGAAGACATTAGTTCAAAAGCAAAGTAAGTGAACTGTGACCAAATGGTAAATTCTCCTTCAAATTTCTTTATTAACAAAGGAGAAAGTTAACCTTTGTTCAAAGCTCACTTATGTTGCTTTCACAGGAACCTCTTCATTTGTAAAATTTTCTTTTTGCTTTGCAGCCAACATCTTCATCATCAAGTACCATACACCATCCAGCAACAGTAGCCCAGGTCACATCTGGTTCCTCAACGTTACTAGGTCCAAGCCCCTTTGATCGCTCCCATAGTATGGCAATTGGCTTCCGTGCTTCTCTCCCAAAACTTCCATCCTTCAAGCGTCGTGCCCCAGAGGTTAAACAAGACATCAAGAAAACTGATTTGATGGATAAAGCAGTTTCAAGTAAATCAACTGAATCTTTAGTTGATGCGCCGAAGAAAAGACGCATGTACGACTCAGATTCAGAGCATGATGCTGAAGTTGAAGGATTAAAGAGGCAGCGTACAATTAGCAATTTGATATATGATACTGATGATGACAGAAGTCAGTCACCATGGCAACATCTTGATGATAACATGGAGGCTGCACCCCCAGCCATGGACGTTCGGGCTGCTAAAGGTACATGTATGATGATACGATACTGGACAGTTCTTTGTTACGGACATTACACTTCAGAGTGTTCTTTTTAGCATAAACTCCTTAACATAATAAAATCTAGGACAGTCATAGCTGTTTCCATTGATCACAGTTATGGAGCAGTACCAGACTAAACTAAGGGTTTGATCAAAGTTTGTTGATCTTGTACTATTGAATTATTAGTACTACAGATGGACCAGTGATATTTTAAATAGAGAAATGTTAAAAAATCTGTTAGAGCATTTAGGGGTTGAAACAAGGATGTGAGATATGCATGACAATGGGACTTGAACCCTGGTTGCTCTAATAGGTTTATAATTATATTGACACCAGCCAACCACATGATAGCTCATGAGTTAGGGAATAAGCATTAGCATGTTCTTTTTCTTGGTAAAATTTCCTGTTATAATGTACTGATACTTATTAGGGAATTATTCAATTAAAAATGATCACATCCATAGCAAGAGTACAGGGCCACCTTAAATACCTGTAGGACAGAGCACTGATGGAAGGAGGGGGTAGAGGGGACACTGTCTGCTCCTGGAATACCACACCTAGTGGAGGGGCACTGACGTTATATGTCATCCTTTACCTTTTTATGGTGTTTACAGTATGTGAATATGTTCTAATATTTGAACAACTTTTGATGTTTAGCTACTGACCGACGCACAGGCTCTTCCTTGTACAAGACCATTTATTCTAGTGAAAGTGAAGAAGAGGAGAGTGAAGCTGAGAGTGAAGATAAAGATGAAAGTGATTACCAGGAACATGAGGACTTTGAAAGCGAAGAGGAGGAAGAATCAAGTGAAGAAGAAGAAAGTGAAGAAGAATCAGAAGAGAGTGAAGATGAGGAAGAGGAAGAACTAGAAGGGCATGGAAAGAATCAAGTACAAGAAGAACAAGGCAAATTGGAAGGAAATGAATTGAAAGGTAAGTGAAGTGCTGATATTTGCTAGAACCTTGAGCAACCAAATGCAACAGCGTGGACATTACACATACATTCTTTTTCATGCACGTGCCATCATTATTGAAGTTCCTGTTCTCACTAGAACCTTAGTTGAGACTTTGTCACCGTCTAACACATGATATTATAATATAACCATTATATAATGTGCACTCTGATTGACCAAAAACCGTGGTTGATGATAGTTTCAAACACACTCACACCACCATATCCCAGATGATTGAAAGTTTCAGGTTTGTTATCTGAATCAAAACGTTTGCACATGAAAGTTTGGGAAGCAGAACTTGGACCAGGTAACAGTTCAGGCAAAAACTTATATTTCTGAAGCTTTGTTTATCTTCCCTGAGTTAAGAAGACTGGTATTCAATGCAATTTTAAGTCCAGGAGGTCACTGAGCTGTTAGTTGTAAAGTAACAACAAAGTTGAAAGGCACCACAAAGTACATTTTCATCTGCAAACTTTTGGTTTCAGACAACAAACCTGAAAGTTTCACATGTCAATCATCTGGGATATAAACTTTTTAAAACCTACTTGTTAATGCATGCTTCATGGAAACTTGCAAACAGTTGTGTCCCTTTTAATTCATTAACTCAGTCCTCACTTATCAACATGTTTTTAGTCTGAGAATCTGCTACATGTAGTACACACACTCGTTGTGAAAGCAATTTCCAGAGCAGGGTTTATTTGAGTGTAAACCAGACCAGGCCATCCATCCATGACTGTGTCAATGCTGTGTTGTCTATAAAAACATTTCCTGCTGTAACTGTACTGTGTTATGATCATGTCATTTTCACAGTCATACGAAATCTGCTTCATGTACACAGTATTCTTCTGTTGGAAAAGACTTGGAATTAGCAATGTAGCAGTAAAGTAACTATTTTCCAAAATAGATAGGAAAACTTTTTCTTTGAATTTTTCCTCGCTTGATTGTAAAATCCTGTTATTGTCAATCACAGATATTCCAGTTGATACTGATGCAGCAGTCGACACTGAAGCAGCAGACTTGTTAGCAACTACTGAAGACGAGGGTCTTGAAAATGACTCGGAATTCCAGAAGACTTTAGATAATGTAAAAAGTACAGTTGAAACTGTAACACTTTCAGAGACAACGAACATTGATACTTCACTGGCTTTACCTCTTCTCCCTGTTACTACAAAACAAGTTTCTGACAATGAAAAAGACATTTCATTTGATAGCGAAGCTGATGTTACTGAACAGTTAGTAGATGTTACCGAAAAGTCAGTAGAAGAAGAGAAAAAATTGGACAATGTCATTACTGATGAAAAACCACTCGATGAAATTTTGGACCAGGAAGTTCAAGAAATCACTAAATTTGAAGAGAAACCTCGTAGTGATGTACAATTAATTGCATCTGTAGTTGAGCTTGATCATTCATACGGACTAGCACCACGTGATGAAGCTTCTCCACCAATTGACGTAGTCAGCATAAAAACACCTGACAGAGACCTTGTGGACAACCATATTGAATTGAAAGTTAAACCAGAGTTGATTATCAAAGAAAAACCAATCCCAAAACCATTATTTCCCCTTCGAACATTTGAGCAGGATGATGAGCTGGTGTATGAGTTCCTTAAGTCTGGTATAGATTATGAAGATGCTTACTATTTGAAAGTTGGCTTTGACCAGCTGACGCAAGTGTGTTCTGAATCTGTGGTCGCAGCCAAGTGGAGTTTTCATTCTGATATCCTTACATATATAATGTGTAGTTTTGATTCAAATTAATATTCTTCTGCTGTATTTAAGTGTTGTTCTAAGTTGTTGTTGTTGTTGTTGTTGTTGTTGTTGTTTAACTAGCCAGGATAATATATCAAAAAAGCACAAGCATCATAAAATTTATGACATCTAATGTCATAGACTGGGAAATGCGGAATGGATGATTGAATAATCCTGGATTAGACCTAATCAGGCTTTCAGAACTTATACCTGGCTGTTATCTGTCAGAGTCTAGTTGTTTAAAGGGCAATAAGTTAACATGCCGGTGTCTGTAAATATGGAGGGTAGGTGTCATTGAAACAGCAAAGGGCAAACAGCAGAGGCAAGCTAACAAAGGGTTACCATGGCAACCAAGCCCTGGCACCTGTCACACTGAATTAACTGTGGAGAGTGACACTTACCAATAGGATCTAGAGGGAGAGAGGGGATTTGGGCAATACCAGCAAACCAGAGCTACACAAAGCGACTGGATAAGGCAACAAAGCAAACTAGGAGGAGCTAAGAGTGTTAATCCTGGGTTAAAATCCATGGCCTGCTTAGATTTAATTTTGGGTTATCGTTTTTTGAACAACTGGGCCCTGAGTTGTAGACCTTCCTGGAATTTATTTTATTATTATTAGCATTTCCTTGACTTTCTTCACTAACTGCCCAACCACTCAACACCCCTACACCAAAACGTCGTAGGCAGAAAGCAGATGTCGGTGTCCATCAGCATGCTACGGGTTGCGCTCGTTCAGAAGGCTATTACAAGATTGATAAAAAAGAAAAGGCTAAATATGCCCAGAATGCTCACAAACAAGTACAAGCAAGAAGACAATGTCCCTGTACCAGAGGAGCCAGTAAGTTTCAATAGTGCTTTTACGTTTAGAAATCAAGTAACTCATACAATTTTGCTAAAACTCTCTCAAAGTATTACTACCCAAAAAATTGCTTAGTAACTATTTCCATTTCAAAAACGTCCACCTAAATATTAGACCTGACTTCACCGGCAAACGTCAAACTCAAAAAGACCCTCCCAATCGCTCCTTCATGAATCATGATAAACTGAGTATCCCCTTGAAGGTCAGCTACTTGTTGAGCTGCCATGGCATCACCTTTTGCTAATGTGTATGATAAACTTTCATAGAAACTCGATGCCAGTAAAGGTAAACAGTTATCTCGTGAGAATCGTGCTATGCAGAGGAGGCTTCAATCCGCTGTGTGTAACGAAGATTTTGGTGATATACTCAAGTTCAACAAACTACGGGTGAGCAAACTTTGATTGGGTCAAAGACAGACCGATTGTCAGTCAGTCAGTCAGTCAGTCAGTCAGTCAGTCAGTCAGTCAGTCAGTCAGTCAGTCAGTCAGTCAGTCAGTCAGTCAGTCAGTCTCTGACGTACTAATCATTTACTAACACGTGTCTTTGTCGACTTTTTGCAATAACTAGACAGTTGTTTCCCGCGCTGTTCGTCACTTTGTTGTTAATCACTCCGCTGAAAACGTTTTTCTGTTGTATAGGTTCGTAAAAAGCAACTCAAGTTTGCTAAGTCACCCATCCATGACTGGGGTTTAGTAGCCTTAGAGCCAATCGCTGCCGACGAGATGGTCATCGAGTACGTTGGTGAAATGATTAGACAGATAATAGCTGATACAAGAGAAAGGAGTTATGAAGAGCGGGGTATTGGCAGCAGTTATATGTTTCGTCTGGATGAGGAAACCATCATTGATGCTACTACCAAAGGCAATTTTGCACGTTTTATCAACCATTGTTGTGAGGTATTGGAATGACTTGTGTTAATTGTTACTATTTTTATGGTTTTCTGTATTTATGGGGCAAGCCTTACATATTTAGCAAACACTCAGTGTTTCTTGTGCTATTACATGAAAACAACAACGATGACGACAACATCAACAACAGCCACAACAACAATAATAAAAGTAACAACCACTACCATCACAACCGCAACAACATAACAACAACAGTAACAACCACTACCATTACCACAACCGCAACAACATAACAACAACGACAACAACAGTAACGACTACTACTACAACCGGAACAACATAACAACAACAACAGTAACAACCACTACCACCACAACCGCAACAACATAACAACAACAATTAACAACAACAACAACAACATACATTTGTTCTTGTAAACGTTGTCCATCAACATATTCTAATACTGAAAGAACTGTGTGACTAAACGAAAATCGTTCAATAGTGAAGGAATCACAGTTGTTATGTTATTATAATGTAGATGCAGTTGCAGATAGAAAAAAATCAGAACGTGCAATTTTTTGCTAAGATACTTTTAGGGAAATAAGAGTGCATACCAACGATTTGCGTCATCGTTTTGATTTTGCGCGCGCTCGCGCTCGTCCAGTTCCACGAGAAATTAGTTCTCCAATTTGTGGTAAATTTGTTTTGGGTTTGATTGTTTAGAGTATATGTATATCTAGCAAAGATGATGATGATGACAATCATCATCATCATCATCATCATCATTATGTTATCAGCATTTCCAGTAGTCATGTATTTTATTTTACTCTATTTCAGCCCAACTGTTACGCCAAGGTCATAGCAATGGAAAACGAGAAAAAAATCGTGATTTACTCCAAACGTGATATCCAAGTAAACGAAGAAATTACATACGACTACAAGTTCCCTCTGGAAGATGAGAAAATCCCTTGTTTGTGTGGAGCTCCACACTGCCGAGGAACTTTAAATTAAACACTCAAAATCCTCGAAACACAATATATTTATTCCACGCTCAGTCGTCCGAGCGTTTTTAAGATAACGAGTCAAGTCTTCTGTTTGGAATCGCTGACTCTATTTTTGCATCGTTTCCCAAAATATACAGACAAAGTCATAGTTCTCTGCATCGTTGAGAATAAACTGCGAAACTAGCGTTCCCTGCTGTTCGATTACACACTAAGAGGCTGTTTATATGACAAGTTGTCCCTGGTAATTCTTCTGCTTTGTGTCCACCATGGTAAAGAAAATAACAGTTGTCCCGTCGGCTACCAAGGAAAACTCACTTTATATAAATAGTCCCTTAGTGGGGTTGAAGTCCTCGGCTTCTCCTCTCCTCATGCATTAATATCGGCGAATGTGGAGAATGTTTTCTAAATTACTTAGATCGTAGCCCCTCATTTTTTGTAAGGGACTGCTGTATCTCGACCTTACCAGTAGAAAACGAGAAAGTCAATTATTTTTGTCAGCGAAATGGATGGCGTTTTCTTGTTTTTGAAAAACATTTCTCTCCAGTCCCAAGTCCTAGCCATTCCCCCTGAATCATCAGATTAGAAAACCTTAGCAATGTGTAAGAGGATTAACCTTGAAGCAAGGTTGTCATTTATTACTAATATTGAGCTGTTTGATGTTACACTGGTCGTTTTAGAAGACCCTACTTATATTGTTTGATAATACTGTACATAAGAATATTATTACTAATAAATGGTTTTCAAGTTATTTATGGATTGTTATCTGCATTTGTTCTCGCTAAGGGATCGAACCTTGAGTAGAATTCATAAGAATAAGAAAACGGAGATTTTTAGTCCAACAGATTCCTTCCTTGAGAACTCGAGCGTGCCTGTTGCGAGGCGATGGGAGGGGTGAGGTCACGGTTCACGAAAAATAAGCACGGCGATTGCATGTATGATATTTCACGAAATTAAAAACAAGGAAAGATTTTTAGAAAACCGTTTACAAGTACTGAGAGCGGTTCTCATTATGCTTCGTGGTTACAAGAACAAGATAACAAATAAATGGCATGATATCATGCACTTCTGGTGTTGAAGTACTTGTAGTAGGTGTAGTATCTGTAGTAGAAGTAGTGTCTGTAGTAGTGCAGTACTTCTCATAGTGTAATATTCTGCCCTGGGTATTGTCATTCATGAGTATGATAATGAGGTATGGGGAATCGCTCTGGCCTGGAACCAGCCAAAGCCAGGCGAAGTGCCAACATGGGCTGTTGTGCTAACTCGAAACCGACTTACTCGCAAGGATGGGTGGGTGGGTCGCCAACCGTTCTTGGTCGCGACTCGAATGAACTGCATTAATTACAATAATTGTTCTCGTTTTATATCCAATCCCCAGGGACCATATTACCATATTCAAATGACTTTGAATAGTACTTCTAATAGTAGGCTGTGTACACGTAGTAGGTGTAGTTTTTGTAGTAGGTGTAGTGGTTGTAGTTGGTGTAGCACCACTAGTAGATGTTGTAGTACTTGTAGTTAGTACGTGTAGTACCCGTAGTAGGAATTAAGGCTGTGTACACATAGTAGGTGTAGTATTTGTAGTAGGTGTATATGTAGTGTAGTAGGTGTAATGGTTGTAGTTGGTGTAGCACACATGGTAAGCGTATAGTAAACCACTTGTTGGCAACTAAAAAAGTGCAAATAAGTGTTAGGTCTAAGCAAAGCACATGCTGTCGGTCATGGAGGGAGCGAGTGGGCAGGGGAGTGGCACAGTGATGGTGATAGAGGAGCCGGTAGTTATGGACAGGTGGACAGGGGGTAGTTTTACAAGTAATCTGCGCAGCCCCTCCCATTGAGAACCTGCTTACGGAGGCTAATTCCAGGAAGAAGTTTGGGATCTCAGGCAGTTGTCCGGTAACGGAAGGGATCGAGCGAGAAATGATGGAGAGGTTGGGAATGGAATGGAATGGAAGTTTCTAAGAATGGTGTGGAGACTGAATGGGAGGAGTAAAACGGATATGATACTAGAAAGAGCTACCGTCTGGGTTAGAGAGGTCACTAATTAAGAATAAGAAAACTAAGTTAATTAGGAGTTCGTGTCTGTCATCTTTGAATTGTCGAAAATCGCGTTTTACTGAAATGGAAGACGTTACTCGATCGGAGCGATTATTGCCAAACAAGGCCAAGTAAAGAAAAAATCAAAACAAAAACAAAAACAAAAACAAACAAACAAAAAGGATCGATATTCGACCCATAGAACAAGTGCAGCTCAGTTGGTTATTTAGTGCGCGGCTTTCTGAAGCGAGAGGTCCGAGTTCAATTCCCAACCACCTCACACTTGTTTCGACTTCTTTTCATTCCGTGTAGCTTTAAGTAGCTTCAAATATCCTTAAAACTGTCGAGCACTGATGGAGAGATCGTAAATTAAGAGCGCACCGTCGGCTTCCTGGGAAACCAGCTTAACTAGCTGAAGGAACTATACCGACCCTAAATATTGTGCTTTATCTTTACCTTTTAAATTGTCGAAATGTAGCGTTTTACTGATATGGAAGGCGTTACTCGATCGGAGGGATTATGGCCAAAGAAGAAGAGTAAAGAAAATTCAAAAGAAAACAGATCCATATTCGACCTATAGAGGCTTTCTCTCTCTCTTTGCCTGCCGGCCTTTGCGCAAGCGCGTTCGCATTCTCACTCCTCCCAACCAAACCTTTTGAGTTGTCATTACATTTTGAGTAGCCGTTACTCTAAGTTCTGTTTCCGTAAAAGTTCCCAAAAAGAGTGAGGGGAATCCAGGTCTATTAGGGGAGTAGCCAGGAGTTTCGTGCGACTTTTTACCCGGCTAGACCGGATGAACAGTTTATACAGTATACACAAGCCAAAAATATACCTTTTGCTTGAATTTAAACTTTAAAAAATAGTATGTCTTGATAAACTGGGCAATTGTTTAGCGGGGCAATTGCAAATATCATTAAGCATAAAAAACGCACGATATTCGATCGCACATTTAAGAAATAAAGAGAAATTAAACGATATCCATATATTAATATCATGAATATTAATCAATCTCAATATATTTATTAACAATCCATGCCAAAATAAATAACTGAAAAAGTTAAGGTAAAAACATCAGTATCCGTAGCAAGACAATAAGTAGTCAGGATATTCAGGCAAAAGAAGAAAAAGTTATAGAAAAAGAGTGAAAAAAAGAAAAAGAAAAAGGATTCGTCCCCGACACGATTCGTCGAACCTGTTAGATATGCACCCCCCGGGCACAAAGTAGAAATGATTATTTAACTGAAAAATAAAAAAAAGGAAAAATTAAATTTTGGGACGATTCTCCCGAGACATTCAAGGAAGCTGAGACATCGAATCGACTTACGTTACGGATGAAGATTTCGGCCCCATCCACGCTATCCCGGTGCTACATAAAACAGTTGTCTTAGCCCGAAGGCCAGGGAGGGAGACGATATCCGGACCCTAATCCATACCTTTAGATATCACCTTAGACCGCTGCGCTACCTAGACACTTAATAATTTTAATGTCTAATTGGGGTAGTCTATTCGGCGAAGTTTCATTATGATGCTAATATGTTTGTCCCAAATCCTTGGGGACATAGAAAAACCAATCAAAATCGAGTATTTTGAAGAAAGATCAACAAAGTTGCATTAACAATATGCATTTTAGGTCCATCGAGCACCTTTGTAACGTGAAGACGTCACGCTGTATTTTAGTATGGATCTTTATTTTCTACTGCTGGATGAAGGTTTGCAACTGGTAACCACATTTGCTATTTAAGAGTAGTCCTAAAGCAGATCTCGATGATTATCCAGACAAAGGGCGAAGATTTGAAATGTCAGCAAAGTTAAGTATCTCGTTTACAAATATCTCAACTCAACTGAAAGTTGCACATTTAGAGATTTAATAAACTTTATCACTTAAGGTTTCATCAGTTGTATTTTCAAGTCTACTTGGGCAAAAGGACAAGCAAATCTGCGGTGAAACCCTAACCCTAATCTGCTGAGTCTCTGCTAGTATAGGGAATCCCGTACTGATAAAGAACCTGTGCCAGCACCAAAGACACGAGCTTTTAAAGCATATGTCTGTAAGTTTTTCTTATTCAAAATCTTAATAGAAATATCATTTTGTAGCAAAATCGCACGTAAGAACTTGTTAAGAACTTGTTAAACGAGTTTTACTTTTTCTTGCACGTACGATTTCAAGTGATTGCAAGGGGAAACTAGAAGGGACGGGGTGGGGATTGGGGAGGGGAGGGGAGGGGAAGTTGTTAATCCATGTCCCCTGGAATTCCCATAGCTATGTTCGTGATTGTACACTCGAGCTACACATTTAATTGAGTCAGTTCGTCGTTCTTACCCCATTTGTTTCCACATAACACAGGACACCCAGCGTGTAAGGTGGAGTAATCGCCTTCACCTGATCTTTTTAGGTTGTACCAGAATGCCGCATCGCCCTGAAAATTGATAAATTTGAATTCAATTATGACCCAGTCCCAGTACATGGTGCGATTTGTTTCTAACAAAAGCAAAGCAAACCAAAGCAAACCAAAATTAAAAAAAAAAAAAAAAAACAACACCAAAAACACTTGGTTGAATCACAAATTATCAGAGTCTTCGCTCTGAAAAGGTGTTTGTTTCAATGATTTAAAGTAGCGACAGAAACTTCTGCGTAAAATAAAAGTCTTAACAAACCTTTGATGGTCGTATAGTCAATGCTGCTATTTCAAACGCGGTAGCGCCTCCTGACGCAACATCATTCAACTGAAATAAAAAACAAAAACAAAATGAAGAAATTATTCGGCAGCTCAGAAAGTCACATTTACTTATCAGTGATTTTGTGTTTAGTCAGGAAACTAGCCTGAGGCTAGCTAAGCTTGTTAATGATTTTATACATTAAGCAAAGTCTTCGTTCTCGAAGAAACTGAAGGAGAGACGTAAAAATAGCCCATATGTGGCGGGGGCACACATTATGGTTTTTATAATGGCGCGCGCAGAGTCTCCGTCTCCTATTAGTTGAACGAACTGAATGAGTCGAGTCTTTCTAATGAAAGAATTCAACTTACATAGATAGTATCTATGACATTTCTACCAAGCTTTCAGAATTTTATTGATTTTTAGCGAGATTTGGTTTTTTTCCTCCCAATGGTCTTAATAAAATTGACAAACGACACAGGTAACCCAAAGTAATGAATTAAACACCCCCGAGCTCTCTGAAACAGAGCTTGGGGTGCCTGTGGTTACCGGAATGACTACAAATCAAAATGGCAGGCCAAACTTGCTTCAAGTGAAGAAAAAAAGTTTGTCTCTCTTTTGGCTTCTCGGCTAAAAAGTGGTGAGTCATGCCATATATTTTTTACTTAGCAATATCTAATAGCAGTTTTCCTTAGATAAATCCACTCGATGAAAAGATTTATAAATTTAAAAAAAGAACTTATGGACTTGCTAGTTGTAACTTATACACGTGGGTATAAAGTGTTGTTTGTTTATCTTCCTTTTCCACTTTTAACATTGATATTTAGAGCATTACAGCTTTGATGGAACGGAACTCGATTCGCTGTTTGACGAAGCTAGTATCAAAACTCCCAGTAAGTGAACTCAAGGCTGGTTTAAAGAAACACTTTCAAGCACATTTAAAAAAGCTGAAAAGGTTAGCGTAAGTTAAGTCCTTAACGTATTAACTTACTATTGTGTACGTAAGCTTACATGTGTAGAATTATAAATCTTAACACTTCAAAAAGCATTGATTATTGGTCATACTGGAGGGGGAGGGTAGGTGGAGAGAATTGAGTGAAGAGAGGGGAGGGATATGGGGGTAGAGCATGAAGGAAGGGGACCACTTAGCTTTGTAGGGAAATTTGCACCTCAAAATGTAATTTTGGATGTTACTTTAGGTCACCAAATATTATGAATTATGATCATTAACTAACTGTTTTAACCTCAAAACCATACTGTCAGTATAATGTACAGAATACACTAGTATTAAGTTATAATATTTCATCCTACAGTGTTTTGGCTGTAAAGAAATTACAAGATGTATCATGTACAGAGGTTAGTTGTCAAACACTCATGCTTATCAACAAATTACTTTGGTCACCTTTTAATATTTGTAAATGTCATAGTTAATGAAGGGAAATATCTTCTAGGAACTTTCAGTAACACATCAATACTAAATTCTGTATTTGTAGTCGCGCGTGCCCATAAAAATGACTCAAATGATCCTTTTGAGGGATTTTTAATTAATGATTTTATTATTATTTTAAAAAACTGCTCTAAAAAGATTATCAGTGTACTCATTTATGACTGTATATATTAATTTCTCTGTTTTTGTTTGTGTTGTAAACATCAAGAAAGCCTGAAATTTTTCTCTAGCAACAGTCTTACCTTGGTTAACAGTGGATCACTGACTTATGAATGTTGTTGTTATCATGCAGATTCAGCAATCTTGGTTTGTGATTCATTGTCAGGGGTTTCATTATCTTTTTGAATAAGCATCTCAGTGATTGAAGTAGGCGTCTGTGTCCCGTGAGACCCCGTTGTGCTAGGGGAGTCTATAAGACACAAAATAACCGGCGGTAAGAGGTAAAATAGGCGGCACTATACCGCCGGTAGCCGCCTATTATTGAAACCCCTGATTGTTAATTTGCTAATGAAATTAATGGCTTTGATATCATTTTCATTGAAGCAAAACTTCAAAAATACCTTGTATATATATCTGCTATTTATGGGAGGTTAAAAATGTGCAGTTTATCAGGAGAAGGGACTGAGGGTTATTTACCTGAGTTGTGTGTTAGTGGAGGTTTGTGAGTACTCTAAGCAATTAAAGAAAGACTTTGGTTTGTTCTTTCTCAGAAGCACAGGACATTTAACCTTTATAAAGACAATGGAATAGATACAGTAATCAATGATGCCAAGAGATCACATTCCTTTGAAGAAAGAAATAAGTTATGTAAGTTTGCCTGCATGATGGTCACTCCAACAGTTATTAAATATCTGATGGTGTCACATGTATGTACAATATTGCTATATGTTTTTATATGTTGTTGAACCATCAGTGTAAGGAATCTCCCAGGCAAATAATACTCTTAGGGTGTTTTCCATTTAGTAGAACCAACCGGCCAGAATGGCCTGATTTCTTAGGACTGATTCCAGCCACAGCTAGGAATTGACATGTGCCATTTAAGAACTGGCCGTTCTGGCTGGTTGGTTCCACTAAATGGAGAACACCCTTCATGTTGAACTGCTACTCAAACTCAAGGTTGAAATTTTGATACATTTCTTGTACTTTTATGCCCAGTTTACATGACAACATTTTTGTGAAACTACACACCTAAATATTGGCATGCAGAACTGCAATTATTTGGGTATGGCACCCCGGCCTATAAGCTTAGGCCAACAAATTTTCTGTTCATACCAAAATAATTATGGTTCTGTGCCAAAAATGTCATGTAAAACTGGCTTTATTTACTCTAATGTAAAACTTGAAGTAGTTAACTGGCATTGAGATGCAGTGTACAGTACATCAAGAAGGACAAATACTTTAATTTGGATCTCAGGATAACTGAATACAGTAATCTAATAAAATGGGTACATGCATCCTCATGATGTTTTATAATTCACACATTTGAATCTTTCTTTCTTCCTTTGAAGACAAAAAACTTTGGTGTTGCTACCCATTCCTGAAAGATTCTCAGAAGCTGTTTTCTGCTTTGGAAGAGGTAAGTGTAAAATTGAAAGAAAATATGTACTGTAAATTGAATGCATAGAATATACATGTATCACCATTATTATATTAAAAATGATAAGCAATATTTAGCATTATTTTTAGACAATACCATACAGGTATGCATGGAGACTTATCTAGTAAGCTTTCTAAAATGCAACGATCAGAAAAAGCCTTTTTAGCTGTGAATAACAATGAAATTAGTGATGATGATGATAATGATGGTAATGATGATGAAAATATGATAATTGATTGTCATGCATTGTGATATCAGGAGAAAGACAATGGCTTAACTATAATTGAAGAAACACTGCAGTGTACTGTAGGATGTTTTGATAAGAAGGTAAAGTAGCATCGTAGGTCATGCTTGAAACAAGGTGGACAGTTTATATATTATCTTTAATTATTTTTTATGTTTCTGGCAGAAATTATTAGAATGTTTGGAGTTTCTTTTGAGGTATGTATAGGTCAGGAGCTATATGAAGCTAGTTAGTCAGTCACTTTCTTTGTTACTAAGTAAACTCTCGTTTTATTGGTTCTAGGGAATTTTCACGAAAGTGTGAATCTTGTATGCAAGAGAACCATGGGTAAATAAATGCATTATATTTTACTGTAGTTACAGTGTAGTCAATCACATGAAATTTGTGTTTGTTCTTTTGCCAATGGTCATCTGCAGTACAAGAGCATTTCTAATTCAAAAGTCTTACAATGTGGTTCACAAGCAGCTGTACTGGTTTTGAAGTGTGTTCTGAAGTTCCGCAGTGCAAGTCATTCATGTACTGTCATTAGAAGCTCACAACAAACTTTGTTGGCAAACTTCAACTTTCAGTGCAAATTCAGAAGCTTAGCACTCTGTAAGCTAACTGTATTGACATGTTTTACCCTTCCATGTAGATCCACATGTAGAGAGCTTCAACAAGCATTGCAGAGGTACATTATCTTGATGAATCACCGATGGCTTTCCTGTGCTAACAATGTAAGTAGAGAGTAATTTTGAGTAATATTGGCTAATTGATGCATGTCCTTGTAATGTACTATTTGATATACCATGTAGAATATCATTCCTGTCAAAGAAAGCTCACAACCACAACCATATGAAGACTTGATGGCTGCACTCTTATCATTATACACAGAAGTGGTACTATTTCCCCAAAAGTAAGTTTGAGTTTTAAATTTGAGATTTGCAAAGACTTACCCAACTCTGACTTTTGAGGGCCATTTATGGTAGTGCTTTCTAGAGATGTTAGAGGTAATCAGGCTGGGGGCAAGCAGGGGGCAGGAAGATTTAGTGGAGGGGTGCAGGTTGTGTGCACCCCATCCTGAGATGACTTTGGGCCATTTTTCTCTCAATATATACTTTTGCAAAATACATGTATCCTCTGGATCCTCTTTATGGTTTCCCATTTTCTGTTGAAAATGCTGCACCCTGGATCCTGGATCCACTCCCAGCAATGTTCCTCAAATTATCTGGTACTGTTACCAATCAAGTAGATGATAAGTGAATAAATCTTTGTCACAGGGTGGTGTACATTATTGTACAACAAAATAAGTAGCCAGTGTTTGAGTAGTTGATGAAACTGTTGGCCTGTATAGATGACTTTCAAAAATGGCGGCCTAGTACATGAGAATGAGGCCACAAAGGCCTTGTTACCAGAAAATAAGTGTGGCAACACTTCTATTGCTATCAAAGATGACGTGTTCCTCTTCCTTTTGAAATAACTATTTTCTGTGCATTTGATGCCATGATGATTTTGGAGGTTAAGCCTTCGTTCTTGTGAACAATGAGCCTGCCATTTTTGAACGTCATCTACGATTATGGTGAACAATGACCACCAAATTTAATTTCAAGACAGATTCATAAACACCATCTCTGAAACATTACAGAGACATAGAATACTTTGGGAGATGCAATTTAGGATGAAAATTACAAATTTATCCCTTACTGAAATGTATATTGTAACATTACAAGCCATATATTTACCTAGTGTTTCCAATGTATTTTTAGTCCTGACACAAGTGATTCCATGATTAATAATTTGGCATCATTGATTTTCACTGTTCTTGGTAAGTTTAATGAGCTACTGTTTGGCAGCACCAGTATCATGCTTTGTATTGAAGTTTTTGTACACTTCACTTGACAGGTCATTCTCCAGAGCACTGTATGGATGTCATGCTTCAACTTACAGAGCCTACTGCTGCCCTGATACCAATTTTAAGGTGGACCACCACTGAGTTATGTGTATTTATAACAATAGATAAACTTTGAAAAATTTATGTGTGTGCCAATTTACAACATTTGCCTCAGCTTTTTCATTGGATGATACAATACCAACCAATACAAATTAATTAATTTCTGTTTTTTTACTGCTAGATGTATATTAGATAGAAACAAGCTGGGGCCATTGGACCACAGGCAGTACATAAAGTAAGTAACTTGGAACCTCTCTTTATAGCCGCCCCATTAATACAGCCCAGCAAATAAGATTGCACTTAATCTCTTGTGGAAAAACAAAACAAAACAAAACAAAACAAAACAAAAAACAACAAACAGCAACAACAACAACAACAAAACAAAACAAAACAAAACAAAACAAAAAACAACAAACAGCAACAACAACAACAACAAAACAAAACAAAACAAAACAAAACAAACAGCAACAACAACAACAACAAAACAAAACAAACTGGCACTGTTACTGCAGTTTTTGATATTCTGCAAACTCTGACCTTTAAACAGTCCATTGGAATTTGGTTATTTGCTTCCACCCACCTTGACTAACGTCAAAAAATTAATACTAAAATAAAGAGTTTCTAAAATCCTACAAAATGACCAAGTAAGATCTTTAGACGATATATATATGTATTAGGTATACTATCATTTTGGTATTTAATAGTTCTTCGTATTAGTGATTTTTACTTTTGATTGACAGAAGCAAAAATGCAAATTAGCGGTTGGTGTTTGAAAGCCAGAGTTTGCAGAATATTGAAAAACGCTGTAATATGGTGATGCCATTATTATGGCCAGTTATTTTCCCCCTATTATTAACAGAGTTTTACTGTACATGTAGGTACATGTAATGGACAAATACATTAATATTGTCAACAGGTTTATATGTTTGTCAAGATTAGCTATGAAAATTTCCTCTACTGCCTCAACAGAGACATCTGTATCTGTACAGAAGGTACACTTTCTTGAACTCATAACTGACCATACTTGGGAAGGCTCAGGCCAAAGGGGGAGGGGGAGGGGAAGACAGAGGAGGGGAGGGGAGGAAAAAGAGGGAAGGGGAGATGAGAAGTCTCTGGGTATTGGACTATCCTATGTAGCAATATTAAGAACTGCTGTCTTGTACGTATGCATTTCTCAGGAGGCATGCAAGGACTAATTTTTATATTGACCCCTTTGTGTGTGTGTGTGTGTGTGTGTGTGGGATGGGGACAGGTCCCATGAATAATGCACACAGTGCTACAAATGTCAAATTGTCCCTGCTTCATGTCCCACAAAATCAAACCTGTTCTAATTTTAAGTTGGATTTTAGTTAATTAGACCATGGCCAGTAGAACTGATATCTTGTAAGTTAATTCATTAACACTGGTATATTTGGTTACAGGTAGCAGAGAGTCAAGTAGCTCCCCCTGGTTTTGTTGTATTTCTTTTAAAGAAAAACAGAAGGTAACGGACGGACGGACGGACGGACGGACGGACGGACGGACGGACAAACGGACGGATGGACTGACAAAGACTTTGTATTTCCTTTCAGTTTGGTGGAATCCCTTGGAATAAAGAGGAAGATGTCCCTCACTCAGATAACCACCTGTCTACTTGGTGATATTAAAGAAGAGGATATTGAAGCCTTGTTAGATGTAAGAATTTCTTGTTTATCTTTAATTACTTAATAATAGTTGCTATATTTGATGTGCTCTGATTGGATGGCAACTGATTGTGATTACAATACACATGCACAGATGATGTCACAGAATCTACCCTGTGAGCAGAGATTTTTTCTGATCCTCCTAGATAAAAGTAACAGGGTACGAAGAATCTTATGCAATTGCCTTTTATAGCATACTCTTTTGTTCTCACCACATTTTTTGTGACATCTGTGCATCTATTAGAGTACACATGATGGAAAAATGGAATCTATTTCTTAACTAAAGCCTTGATACAGAGTGATTTAAAAAATTAATATAATTCTATTTAGATTGTAACAGAGACTGATACTCAACAAGTAGAGGAATATCCAACATCTGAAGACAACCAAGAAGCTGATGTAACACAGGGTGACCAATCCACTGCAAGTTTGTTCTTTATTGACTCATCTGGGGGACAAGAAAATATGGAAGAAAGAGAGGTTAGTCAGATGTTTAGACTGCAAGTAGCTGTCCAAATTCAGTAAAGATGAGTTAAAAATAATAATAACCTCATCTTTACTAAGTCTGGGGGAAAGAGATGCACTGCTTGAAGTTTACAAATGTTTGTGCTATTTGAGTAAGGGTGAGAGTAATGGTGTTCGAGTGGTTTGACCTCTCACCTCTCACCTCTGTGGCCACTAGTTCAATTCCAGGGCAGGGTACTTCATGTACAGATTAGAGTGTGTTAGTTCATTCTCTCCCTTATTTTGAAGGTTTTTGCCCTATTTTGAAGGTTTTTCTCATTCTAGGATGATTATCCTGTTTTTACAAAGTAGCTCCGATTTGGAGATTTAGTATTTGGATCATCAGGGAAACAAAAGAGGACAAAGAAAGGCTTCAAACAAAGGGAGAATAAGTTGACTTACTCTAAAGGCAACTCTCACTTTGGGGGTACACTTGGCACAGAATGGTTTCCTAGTCTCAATCTCCTCCTATTTTACACAGAAATCCAACAGGGTTGCCTGTGGAAGAGGTTAGGAGTAATAGAGGGAAAATGTGATTTCATTATTGATCTTTATATGTTTTCCTTTTCCTTTCACTCTTGAAGGTTGAATTTGATGAAAATGTAAGAACAGAAGCACTACTTCAAAAACAGATGAAATCCGTGATAAGTGAACTTCAGAAAGATTCAGAATCAGAGGTATACTTCTTTGTTTGTCAAGTGGAAGTTACGTAAACTTATCAAATCTCAAAACCTATGTAAACGCAAGGGACTACCGAGCACTCTAAAAAGTGGTGGGGCTAAGATTGGAAAATTGAGAAAAAGGGAAAAAACGGTGGGGCTATAGCACTACCAGCCCTTCCCCCTCCGCGCTCCCTGCACGCAAGTGCAAACGTATCTATGGGCAGATGTAAACGTCTTCAATATTCCAGAAAGATTCAAAATCAGTGAAGGTTTTTTCTTTTTTGTTACTTGTAAAAGAAAACGTATGCGGAAGAGGCAAACGTATACGTATCTACACGCAAGTGCAAGCGTATGTGCAGGTGTATACGTATCCAGTATTTCAGAAAGTTTCAGAATCAGTGATATTTGGATATTAAACGTTAACGTATTAAAGGGCAAACGTAAACGTATCTATACGCAAATGCAAGCATATTGTAACGTTTTTTACGTAACTTAGGAGGAAGATATACTTGATGACATAACCCTACGTGACGACCATGAAGACACGACCCAAGAAACAGAGCAAGAAGAGGTAAGAAGATACAAGAAAGGTACTGATAGCCATACCAAGCATCAAAAGACCAAAGACTCCAAATCAAATGAGAGTATGCCTTTAGAAAGACGCTTGAGACGATCTACCAGAAACAATCCATCTTAGAATAAGTGGTCAGCAATTAATATTTCATACAACGAAGAACAATTTGGTTATAATTTTCTAAACAATAAAACTATATGACATGAATACTTGCTTGTTTATTTGCTTGCTGGTTTGAAAAGAATAGAACATAGCAACAAATGTGACCGTTAGGCGTTTGTTGCGTGTATTTTCTGATGTATAGCTATATTTGATACTTGCATCACAAAGTGCGTATTGATGTCGCATCAATTCTAATTTGAATAGGTTATCATTTGCTTGACAACAAAGCACGTAATCAAAGTCTATTGATGTCGCAACAATTCTAATTTCAGTAAATTATCATTTGCTTGAAAACAAAGCGCGTAATCAAAGTCTGTTGATGTCGCAACAATTCTAAAAAGTAAATTCATTGTCTCGACTCGTAAATTCCACGTTGGATTCATTCGAGAATTAAGGCGATATCGCCTCGATATTCCCTCGTCAGCCAATTAATTTACTTATAGAATTGATCGCCTCATTCTGAATCGGTTGTTGGTGGTTCTTTTTCTTTCTTTCTTTCTTCCTTTGTTTGTTTGTTTGTTTATTCATTTATCTGAATTTTACAGTGATAGTCTCGAAGTCGATCACAAAGTAGTGTTTTATTAAACGTGAAGGAAGAAGTTAGCAGTCGTGATGAGCACCATTAGTCTGATTACGCTCAGTGAGACGAAAATATATATACCATGTTACGAGCCTGATAGTGTCGCAAAAATTTTGTTAGAGCAGATTTCGTACGAGTGTGAAACGGACCGCACCGTACCCGTGTCAGTGCCGTGTTGTCTGAAGAAACATTTGCGGCAGTTCCTGCCCTAACTATGCTGTGACCGTGAGGTATGTCTACCGGCGTGACTCTAGCCACGTTGAGAGGTATGTCTCGTAAAGAGTTTGACTAATTGTCGCGGGTCGCGGGTCGCGTGTTCGATGTCGCGGGTGCGGGTGGTTGGTCGCGGGTGCGGGTAGGATTGTCGCGGGTGCGAAATTCAAAAAAAAAAAAAAAAAAAAAAAAGACAAAAAACTAAAAAAGGGAAAAAATCGTAGTACAAAAAAAACACAACAACAACAACAACAACAAAAACAGGATTCACGAAATTTAATATTTCCAAGTCATTCTGCACTGTAGTAACGCGATCCGCTTACTTATTCAGCCGTCAGACAAATAACAATGCTTCCTGCGGTCTGCAGCATCTAGGAAAACTGTTGTCAATCTGTCAATATTCATTTTGAGGGCTTCTTCTTGTGTTTGATGTTTATGTGATGACTCCGTGTTGTTTGACCCTACAGTACTTGAATGTTTTCTCTATGCGTTTATCGCTCAAATGCCTGAAGGTTCAGTATATCTCAGTCCCTCGGGCACCAGTTATGTCAGTACATCTAACAATGTAGCTGATTTGACTTTGTCATGCACAGTATCTAAAGCGTTACCCTGGGTTCCAGGGGTTTATCGTCACGTTCCGACGTTTATTTACTTGATAGGACAGTCACACGACGAGAAACGTTTATTTTCGCTTCTCGCGCCTTCGGCGCTCGCCAACTCTCTGAGGAAAGCGAGTAATAAACCCCTGGAGCCCAGGGTACTAAAGCGTAACAAATGTTTCACAATTTTGATGACAGTTTTGTTTATTACACATATCAAAGAATTTTTAGTTGTGCCGATCACAGACCGTCACAAACCTATGGAATTAAGATATGTTTGCTAAAAATGAATAACAAGAATGAATCCGGGTTTATTCGACACACGAGCAAATGTCTAGGTCAGTTTTTAAGTTGTCACGGCATAGAGATACTGTAGGGTCAAACAACACGGAGTCATCACATAAACATCAAACACAAGAAGAAGCCCTCAAAATGAATATTGACAGATTGACAACAGTTTTCCTAGATGCTGCAGACCGCAGGAAGCATTGTTATTTGTCTGACGGCTGAATCTGATCGCGTTACTACAGTGCAGAATGACTTGGAAATATTAAATTTCGTGAATCCTGTTTTTTTTGTTGTTGTTGTTTGTTTTTTTTTTTTTTTTTTTTTTTTTTTTTTTTTTTTTTTTTTTTTATTTTTTTTTTTTTTTTTTTTTTGAATTTCGCACCCGCGACAATCCTACCCGCACCCGCGACATCGAACACGCGACCCGCGACCCGCGACGAATAGTCAAACTCCTCGTAAATAGCAGGAGGCCAGTGCGACCCCGCGTTGAGTTAATACTTGTGTTGACATTTCGTCTGCAGTTATTTTTATACTGGCTACCATGATGGCGAACACAACTTCTCACGCCAAGCGTTCATCGCAAGATAATCTACAATCGTCAATGGCAGCACCTGGGAGCAATAATCAAATAGGACTACGAAGAACTCTAGGCATCCCTGGCGGCGTTGCTATGCTAGTTGGTACGATCATTGGCGCGGGTATTTTTGCTACGCCACGATGGATTATGCTGTATACAGGGTCCGTGGGCTTAAATCTCGTTATTTGGTCATTCTGCGGCGTGATTGCTCTATTTGGCGGTTTGTGTTATGTGGAGCTAGGAACCTTGATGCCAAAGTCTGGTGCAGAGTATTCGTATCTACTGGAAGGCTTTGGTGCTTTGCCTGCGTTTTTGTTTTCATGGATCTATGTGATTTTTGTGAAACCAACTTCAGTGATGATTCTTCTTGCTTTTGCTGATTATGTTTTGGAGCCTTTCTTTCCCGGCTGTGGTGGGTCTCAAGAGTTTGTGCCTTTGAGAAAACTTTTGGCTGCAGCTGCCTTGGGTAAGTGTTATGCAAAAACTATTTTAATTGAAGCTCGACAATGTTTGCCCTGGTCGCTCTACGGTTTCCAGTTCTATAAACACCAGTCTATCAACAAATGTTAATTTTACAGCTAGTTAATACAGTAATTTTATCTAACCCGTAAAAAAATAGTACGCATAACAGTTAGTATTAGAGTGATCGAACTTAACCTGAAATTGTACTAGCTAAATAATGCAAAAACAAAGACATTTGTACTACTTAGTACTCCTTAGATTTTGTACCTTTTCACGGGTTAAGTGCGATCACTCTACTTGCTTTTAATTTGTCACAAGGGCTAGTACAGACTTAATAGTCGCGCGTCTTTCTTTCACGGGTTAAATAAAATCACAATAATTATCCTTCCCAGATAATTATAACCAGCATCAGTGCAGTCTAGACTGAATACTATACATATACATTATTATTTATTTTTAATGTTTACATAATTATCTAAAAGTACTTTACAAGCTCCCTCTTAGTTCACAGTGGGAATTTAAGGTGGCCCGTACCTATTGATTTGTTTGTTGGACATGAATTTCAATCGCGTCCTTTTACATCAAAACCTTGTCCGATTTCTGAGACATTTGCAGCCATTTGTCTACAAGCCTTGAAATTTGTACCGGTAATTATTTTTCTGCGAATTAGATCAAGTAATTCGAGATATCAGACGATTTTTAAAAATGGCTTTTTGAGAAAAATTGGTCATAAATCCAAAATTCCAAGGTGAATTTTTTTCCTATTTCGTCAATCAAGTATAAAGGCATAGAGGACTACATACAACATGTATCGTGCCAATTGATGCCTTAGAAGTTGCGATACAAAATTTGTGCTGCCTGTTACGACGCAAAATTATGTAGTCAAAACTGCCGCCAAAATCTCAACAAAATTTCAAAAACAGCGAGAACTATATCTGCTGTAAGAAAGACAAATACCTATTGTAACTTGTAAACAAAATTTGGAGAGATGAGAAGCTAAACGCCAATGTTATCCTCAAGCAAACTTGGGGAGTAATTTATGTGACCACGAGGCGAGCGTTGCGAATTTGTATTACTTCGACTTCTACAAATTCTGTCGAATTGTTTCGTGAAATTTTCTCGGTATGGGATAGAACAAGATGTTAACATACCTGTTGCCAAGTGTCGTTGTGTTTGCTGCACTAGGTATAATTCAGTAAGCTTCAAAAGTAAGCAACTTCATCAAGTCGACGTTTGAGCTGCCAAGGTAAAACCCTCACGGTTTGTTAATTTATTCAAAACGACACCTTACTATCTGTTGCAAAATTCCGCACGGGATCCAGACTTTTGGGAATAAAGACAGTAGTTCTCTGAATAGCAGCAAGTGATAACGTTGCGAGTATGCGCGGTCCGCTGAACGGAATTCATGTGATCGCTGGAGCATGCAATGAAAATGGCGGCTCTATTAAAATTCGCTATCGTTCTTCTGCTTATTCTTTGTTGTTTTCTGTTTATTGAGGGCAGGAAAGACAAGTTTTTCTTCTTACTTTCATAAAAGTTATAACCATTTCGCAAAACCGATACTCAACTTTAGTATTTGAATGCAGTAAAGCCGAAAATATTTCGAAAATGTTTGGTTTGCGCAGTACACGTTACAAATATAAAGCTAAACCGAGTTTTATGCCACATTTAATAAACACAAACACGGAAAAGGAACTTCAAGTGATGACTGTTTTAATGCTTTTATCACTTAAAAATGCTTCAGAAGGTCTACACGTACAATTTAAATCAATTTGTATTCATATAAACTGCAATAGTATTTCTTATTACTGTAATACTTGTGTACCTGTTATGATTAACAAATTTTGTTCAAATTGTGGAGCTAAAGAAAAAGAGATTTTCAACAGGTTATCATCTAAAAACAACAAACTTTAATATTTCAAATGCAACTTCAAACAGCTGCTAGATCAGTACATCAATACACACTAAGCAGACTTGACACCATTAAACTATGCACACCCACTAAATAATCCTACACATGTAAATGTACACACCCAAATATATGTGTACAGATACTACTGAAATAGTTCAAGAACAAAAAATGTTGTGTTTGGCTGTGATCCTTTTACATATCATAGCCTGGAAGTTATTGATATCACTTCACTAATAGCATCTAATAAACACCATCTCCAAATACTGGACTATGCATATGAGCTGGCTTGTTTGAGTTGCTAGGAAACCCTCATGTATAGTGGTTGCAAATCTATGAGAATAATGGAAAAGATGGCAATTTAGTTGACTTTATCGCCTCTCATTATAGTGGACACCCTTTGGATTGTCATTTAGTTTCCGTAATAGCAAGGGTCTATAAATATATACAAGAGTGGGGTGCCTACAACAGACTGTACACTTCTGAACTTACCTAGTAATTAAGTTAGGAAGTGCCCAGTACGTGTGTTGGCAAACAGACATAAACACACAATCCATTTAACTTTTTTCAAAAGTTCTGGCTGTTAAATTTCAGGATAAATATAATTAACATGCTTAGCTAGCATCTTGATGTTAGGTCTGATCCCTCCTTCAATGCAGATCTATCTTATCTTGAAGGTTTTACAATATTATAATTATAAGATTCATTGTTGTATGCATATACATGAGTAAAATTGTAAAGTTGGCATCCAGAAAAAATAGCTCAACTGTAAAGGACACTTAGGACCTCTCTTTTCTGACTGATTTCTCAAACTCCCGAAAATAATTCATGCTCAATGCTCAATAACAGCCTCAAAAGAAGCAAAGTGTTGACATCAAGTGATTGAAGATTAATTTAGGCTTAATTTTGACCAGCATGAAATTTGCTTGTACATTACACATTGCTAAATACCATCAAAATTCTCAAACTTCCCCCCTAAAAGATAATCGTTTGAAGTCGTTATTCAACTTCACCAACAGTGGCAATATCATTTTTCGAGACTTTAGGTGGGATATATCTTGGGGTGTAACAAATAATCACTCTCAAAATCACACAAAAATGGGATTTCAGAGGAATAACTCCGATCGAGTTTGCTGTTATTTTAAAATAAAAGCTTTTGATCCTTATTTTTAACTACCCACAAGAAATACTGATGCATAAAGACCTACCTTTTTGGTACACTGTCCTAAAATTCATTGTTGATAGCTCCAGGGCCATTCAGAATTTCCATGAACACATGTCAACAAACCACTTCTTCCACACTTCAGTCAACCAAACCAAGTGAGAAATTTAGCAAAATTTAGCAGGAAAAAAGATACCTTTTTTATACAGACAGCTTTAAAAAGACTCCATAAATATTTTGGGTGGATAATAAGTGTTCATGGAAGTACGAATAGCTTGAAATAATCCTTTCAAACTGCCACATTTCACTAGTTTCGTGCCGCCATTACGAGTTTCGCTAGAACGCGCACTGAAGTTTGACGCATGCGCAGATGTTATCACTTGCTGCTTCTCTGAATACAATTGCTTCTGAGTCTAAATCCCGTGTGGAATTTTGCAACAGATAGTAAGGTGTTGTTTTGAATAAATTAACAAACCATGAGGGCTTTACCTTGGCAGCTCAAACGTCGACTCGATGCAGTTGCTTACTTTTGAAGCTTACTGAATTATACCTAGTGCAGCAAACACAACGACACTTAGCAGCAGGTATGTTAACATCTTGTTCTATCCCATACCGAGAAAATTTCACGAAACAATTCGACAGAATTTGTAGAAGTCGAAGTAATACAAATTCGCAACGCTCACCTCGTGGTCACATAAATTACTCCCCAAGTTTGCTTGAGGATAACATTGGCGTTTAGCTTCTCATCTCTCCAAATTTTGTTTACAAGTTACAATAGGTATTTGTCTTTCTTACAGCAGATATAGTTCTCGCTGTTTTTGAAATTTTGTTGAGATTTTGGCGGCAGTTTTGACTACATAATTTTGCGTCGTAACAGGCAGCACAAATTTTGTATCGCAACTTCTATGGCATCAATTGGCACGATACATGTTGTATGTAGTCCTCTATGCCTTTATACTTGATTGACGAAATAGGAAAAAAATTCACCTTGGAATTTTGGATTTATGACCAATTTTTCTCAAAAAGCCATTTTTAAAAATCGTCTGATATCTCGAATTACTTGATCTAATTCGCAGAAAAATAATTACCGGTACAAATTTCAAGGCTTGTAGACAAATGGCTGCAAATGTCTCAGAAATCGGACAAGGTTTTGATGTAAAAGGACGCGATTGAAATTCATGCCCAACAAACAAATCAATAGGTACGGGCCACCTTAAGAACTTTTCAGTTTAACTCCTAGCTGTGAAAACACCTGGTACATTTCACTTTTGACCTGACTTGCACTTATTGAAATTCCTTTGAGCCTGCAGGGACATGGTAGGTCCTACGCAAGCCGTATTATAATTAAGTCTCGCCACTCAATGCTATTATTAATTGGACACAACTGCCGAGTACGTTTAATTCGTTAAGGTGGCCCGCGGGTATTTATTGTGGGGGAGGCTCAACTTTTTAGGTCAAATTTGAGCGGGTAAATAGCAACCGATTTCTGAAATTTTTGGTACGCAGAATAAGACGTCTTTCTCTTTTAAAATGGTGTAATTTTTAAGGCAAATAAAGTAAAAGTTTAGGAGATATAGTCGATATTCTAAAACCAGGCTTTTTATAAAAATTGGTATGACTCCGTAAATAGAGGGATAATTTTGTTCTTATTTCTGACAATGTTTTCTAGCAATTCAGGGTTTACTGTAAGCGAGCTAGAACAAAATATTCTGGATAGAAATTGTTGTACAGTTGATTACTAAATTTTACCTTCAAAACATTAGTCCCTTGTATTTATCTCAACTCTTTTAAAAATACAGAAATATTTCTAGAAATACTACTGCCGTTAGAAAGCTATAGGACATCTATACCTTCGATAAGTAAATTGAAATGATCGAATACTTCTATGAAAAGTTATAAACGACTGGAGAACATGCAGCATGTTATAGTCCGTAATTTAGAAATGCCAAAAAATCGAACCAGTTTATTCGAATTATGAAATAACTACATATTTTCCGTAGTCATTTTTTATTTTGAAAACTGTTTATGATCACATGCGCTTCAATTAGGCTGGTACTTTTTATTTACCAAAACAAGTGTCTCGACTTGATGACCATTGTTCGTTAGTATGCAGTGAGATGGAAATTGGTCGTTTTTTGATTAATCATCATTGATATAAAAATTTTCATCGTCTGTTCACTTTTAATGGAGTGACTGATGGCAGTTAAAAAAATCCAGTCATCCAGAGTCAATGGCGATAAAGTCAGTCATCCAGATCCAACAAAACATCTGACCGGTTTCGGTATTAAGCATGAATCTCTCCTAGATAAGTTTAAGTCGTTTTTGGAAGATTTTTTATCATAACTATGAAAGCTACTTGAATATAAAAATGATAAAAATTCTAAGCAATTTCCCCCAAATCGGTATGAGCCATGGGTGTGGTCGCGCCTGAAGTTGTGCAGCTCTTGAGCACCGTCCATAGACTGTATCGCTATTCTGCCGCAGCAATGTATTCTGGGACTGTTATCTCAGTTAAATAACACCAAACAAAAGACGTCATGGTTTGTAAATCCTTTGTTCAGTATTATTGTATTGAGGTAACAGTCCAAGAATGCATTGCTGCGGCAGACTAACAATATAGTCTAATCTAGCCTGTGTATAGCCTGGCTTTTCAGGGGAGGAGAAACCAGTGTTCCTCTCGTTCCTTGGCGGCCAGGCTACTCAGACAAACAAACCTAATTTCATCTCCTTGAGTCCGGTTGTTTTAAGTATGATTACAATTTCGTGATCTTTACATGTCTTGCATTACGCATGACTCAGACATCTATTACGCAAGCAATTTGTAGAATAGCCACGAAACCCTACTGTCAATGCATGGCATATGTATTTCATTTCCAGACCAAGATATCACTATTAACTTTCATGTTGTATTCCTGCCAAAGCTGCAAGTTTACCGACGACATCTCTAATTTACCAGCTGCTTGATAGAAAAACGAAGGGAGTTTTTTAAGGGTTTTGCTCTCAAAACTGCATGTTTCTCTTATTTATTCTAAAGATTTCCATATGATACCTACAATCGCTGAAAAAAGTGCCTTTACAAGCTACTCTCCTTTGCCGAACAGTTTTAGTTTAAAAGCTTTGAAAGACGCAATACAGGCCGGATAGAGTAGATAAAGTCGCCTACTCACAATAGACAGTTTTCACGGCTCCAGGTTGCGCTCGCAGCTAAATTCGGTTTGAGCCTCGCTTTGAATCCAATTTTCAAAATTCCATTGGCTACAAATCCAGAATAAAGCATGTTTTTTCACAGTAAACGACAAAAACTATTTTGATTGCTTTTAGTAAAAAAAAAACATTTTCAAATTCAAACTTTTAAAAAGTCAAAAATACTTTTTCTTGGTCCGTCAAGAAAGCTGCGCGCGCAATCTTGAGAAATCGGTCTATTTAGTTTAAAAAAATATTCAGCTGTCAATTTTTAACCATCTCTTTTATATATCTTGTTTGGTAATTATTTAGGCCCTATGTAGATTACTTCAAGTAAGTTTAAACTCATTTCAAATGTTCAATTTCTTTTTCAAGCCATAATAACTTTTGTCAATTGCGCAAGCGTGAAATGGGCCAGTAGGATGCAGATTGTCTTTACAGTAGCTAAAATGATTGCTATTGTTATGCTGATCATGACGGGCATTGTCCGTATAGCACAAGGTAAGTTGTCGTTGACGTTTGTTTCTGATCTAGACTGATTCCATAAGTTGGTCTGTTCGCTCCTTGGGCTTCCTGTGTTGGTTGCGACCTAACGATACAAAGGACCCAAACTACAACTAATGAAATCAGTCGAGTTTCTGGTATAGAACTTTATTTTAACGGGTTCTAATTATTATTTTTGCGACTTTTTACGCGCGATCCGAAAGAAAGGTTCGCGAAGAAAAGGTTTCCACAAAAATAAATTACCGCGAAAATTTGCTCCGTAAAAATTTACTTTACCGTCGAAATTATCATACAAGAAAATTTACATAAAATATTTAATTATTTGTTGGAAAACATGTCTTTTTCAACGAGTCACTATAAAACTGTACTACAAGGATGCTAAACACTTCATGTGACAATGGAAATCACCAAAAAACTAAATTCCAGGAAGAAAAACAATCGCATAAATGCAAAATGCCAAATCGCCCCCCCCCCCCCACTTCCCCCCACTCCCCCCACTCCACAAGCCCGAGGAGATGTGACTTATTTATTCATTGAGCACTCAATAGCCCAACGGTATAAAGAAACGTTTTTTATTCAAATAACATATTGTTCTATTATCCCTCCATTTCTCAATTCCCTCATTCCGACTTCAATATAAACCCACCCATGAATTCATTACTTTCTTTTACTAATCCAAATGGTCTATGTACCATCTTTTACTACATTCTTCACTTGACTCGGAAGATGACTTCTGCTCAGGTTGTCGAAACATCAGTCACATTAAACAGTCCTTCTCAGGACTACATCCACCGGGATGATCACATTACAAATATATTACTTCGACAAATATTGTTACTTCGATAAACACTTTCTTTTACTCCGACGAAGAGCGAAAGTTCGAAGCATGTTAACGGATTCCCGTTTCCTGTCTTTCAATCCTTTGATAAGTTAATTCATTTTTTCATGATTATTTAACGTACGTTTTCAATCGATATTTTCTTTTCATTTGTTTCTTGCTCTTCCCATTTCTTTTGTTTTTGTCCTTTGCTCGTTTTTTCCCTTCAGTTATTGACTGTTTCTTATATTCAACAGGACACGTCACAACTTTTAACAATTCCTTTGAAGGATCGACAAAAAGTCTGGGATTGATGGGTTTCGCTTTTTACAATGGTTTATATGCCTACGATGGATGGTAATCATTTAATGTAGCATCAATATAGCCGTTTATCAAGGGTATAGAGTGAATCCTGTACTAGCCAAAGCCTCTTTCTCGTCACACTAGCTGTTTATATATTTTGTTACCAAAGTTGAGCTGCAACCATGGGCGTAGCGAGGCAAAAGGGAGGGGGGGCAGTCAATGGAAAGGTTAAATTTCAATATGCTAATTTCCTAATTTCCCCAGGAAGAACGATTTGGGACTAAAGCACATGGAAATTTGTCCAGCATCGAGAAACAAAAACAAACTTCTTCCAAGTGCGGATTATGCTTGACTATTGTGAACTTAATTAAAAGTAAAACTTTAAAGTGATGTCATTGACATCATCTGATCAGATGAAGGTTCAAGTCCAAAATTTAATTGGGGGGGGGGGGGGGGGGGCGACCACCCTCCTCCCCACACCTGCCACCCCTCACTATGCCACTGGCTGCAATCTAGCTGTATGATTTGCTTGTGGATGATTAGCCCGCCAAAACGTTTTTAACAGGTATCCCGAGTAATGGCGACCTTGTAGGTAATGGTGGAAGGGTCTAAAAGTGTCTTATAACATAGTTTGACAAGATTTTTTCTGGGTGATTAGTTTGGCTTGTACTAGAGTAAAAAATGGTGTATGTTATTGAAACACCCGCAATATATATGAATAAAAAAATTCTCCATTTTCAAATTGTTTTTAATTTCTAATGCCTTTCCCAAGTCTGATACGTAGCAGTGTTCAGTCTCGGTTCGTAACGCTTCATGCAACGCTGTGTGTCGAGAGAGCGTTAGGTGACGTAGTCTCATACGCATGCGCAGCCGTGTTCAGTCTCGATGCGTAACGCTAAACGCAATGCGGTGTGGTAGAGACTATTGATCTCTCCTTCTTCGTAAAAGAAATACTCGGCGCTGAAATATGGAGTCCCTGGTCAAGTCCCTGTGTTACTCACTGATAGAGTTTGTACTGATAATAATTCTTTGTTTGCTCATTTTAGGAATAACCTGAATTTCTTTACAGAAGAGCTCAAAAACCCTAACAAGTAATTTATATATTAAAACTGTTTTGGAAGATATAGCTCTGCAACTGTCCATTATAGTTTCATAAAATCGACACTTGATAAGCAGCCGTTCGTGAGGCGTTCCGTCTTTTTGAGCGAGCTGCAGAACCATTAGAGGCTTCGGCTGAAATTCCAATGGGAAATTGTGCATAAGTAAGACTGAGTTGATTCAATTTGTTTTAGTAATTGAAAATTGTTTTTTTTAAATAGAAACCTTGCACGTTGTATCTGGATCGGCATTCCTCTCGTAACGATTTCTTACATTTTGGTCAACATTGGATACATGACTGTCCTGAGCAAAGAAGAACTTCTGGCGTCAAGTGCCGTTGCTGTGGTAACTACATATCACGTGAATATGCAATGAATTATGGGCATTTTGGACCATCACAGCTTGATGTTACTGATATGTAGCCGTGTTCAATCTTAAAAGGTCCACTTGCCTGTTAGCCTATGTACAGGCGTTACCCACCCCTCCCCCTGTAACAGCTGTACACAAGCTACTAGTCTGGCGATTATTTTAACTTCTCGGTTTTTTCCCCAAAAATGACGGCCTTGAAAAAAAGATGTGAGACTAGAGAAGATAACAATCTTGTGATTGTTCATATGTGTCGATTACTAACCTAATACCTTGTTTTGTTCCAGACTCTTGCTGATCGATTGTACGGTGTTATGGCCTGGACCATACCAATTCTTGTGGCCTGCTCGACATTTGGGTGTGCAAATGGTTCGATGTTTGCTGGAGGACGGTAAGATCGTGATATTGATATGAAGAAAAAAACGAAGAAAAGGAATGAAAAAAAGAGAAAGAGAAGAGAGGAGAAAAGAAGGGATGGGAAGGGAAGAGAAAACAAAAGAAAACAAAAGACTAGACAAGACAAGAAAAAGAAGAGAAAATAATAAGGAAGGAAGGAAGGAAGGAAGGAAGGAAGGAAGGAAGGAAGGAAGGAAGGAAGGAATAATCGTCCAAAGAGGAAGTAATAAAATTAAAAGTACATTACATCAAAATGCAGATTTTTTCTTACTGATCTCATTTCACAGGCTGTTGTTCGCTGCTGCTAGAGAAGGCCATATGCCAATGTTCTTGGCAATGGTTCACACGAAATGGCATACGCCCTTGCCAGCAATGTTGTTTAATGTAAGCGCCAATAAACACACCACAAGTGAAACAACTTCCCATCCCCCCTCGGGACTCCCCCTCAAGACGCCGTACTGTGTCACGTCCGTGTGACGTTCCAAACACAAATAATTTAACTGTAACTAATTTTAAGCATAGTTAACTTTTTTCTTACAATTTTTGCCTTTTAACTTTTTGATTGAAGCGTAAAAGATAGAATGTAACTTGAACATTTCAATGTTGACAATGACTCCGCGCGGCTTTAGCGCTTACAGTTACCGCCATCTAGTGCAGAAATGGACACGGTGACCCCCCTTTTTATTTCATTTTTGGAATCGGTTAAGCTTAGTAATTGTACGAACGTTTATGGAAAATGTATATTCGGTTTATTTCTACGGGGTTATCATAAGAGCAATTCTACATATGCTGTTCTGTTTTTCAGAGCATGTTATCATTTATTGTTCTTATTCCTGATGTCGCGACGTTTGATCGTCTGCTCAACTTCTTCAGTTTCATCTACTGGTTCGTTTATGGTCTGATGTTTTTCATTATCCTCATGTTTCGTTTCACTAGAAAAAACGTCCATCGTCCTTATAAGGTAAGTAACCACAAAAACTGACAAGTGTCCAGTAACCATAGAAACAGACATGTGTCCAGTAACCACAGAAACTGACAAGTGTCCAGTAAACATAGGATCGAAACTGCATGACAAGTGTCCAGTAACCATAGAAACGGCTGACATGTGTCCAGTAACCATAGAAACTGACATGTGTCCGGTAGCAGAACAACAACAACAAAAAAATGCTGGACGTCGTTGTCTTTACCAACATGTATCTAACATGTTGGATCCAACGTTGGGAATTGTACATGTCGGCTAACATTGTGTTATTTATCTCATTCTAGGTTTGGACCGGGATACCTGTGTTTATGTTGCTGATATCAGTCTACCTGGTGGTTGCACCGTTTTACCAAGCACCGTACGAGTCTTTGTACTGTGTACTGGTCATCCTGTCAGGCGTACCAGTCTATTTTATATTTGTTTACTATAAACTACTACCAAGGTGTTTCATGAATCGATATGGTAAGATCACGTGAACAATCACGTGACAAAGGCATGTTGGATAGCTGGAATAAATATATATCTTCCCCATGGAGATTCATTTAACAAATGCAGTGATTTTTTTCTTTTCCTTGCTATCCGTTACGGCCGCTGTCACGTTATCGTGCCTATAGCCTGTATATATTCAACTAATTATATAAGAATTGATATATTACGCACACTCTGATTGGTCGAAAACCGCACGTGTTTACAGTACACACGCACAGATGACGTCACAGAATCTTACACGCGCTCTGAATGGTTGAAATAGGAGGGAGATTTCGGCCCATTCCACGCTGTCCGCTAGAGCACAGAAAGCTTCGTAGTCAAAGAGGGAGGAAATAGTTAGATCCCAGGCTTTAAAAAGTAACTGAACCATACCATTAAACTAACTGGTCTACTGAGAAATAAGCGAGTGTTCAGTCATACGCTGGTAAAACTCTGACGCCGAGTTCGAGCAGGATGATGGAAGCAATCCTTTTTGTCTTCTTTCGATAAAATAGATATTTTTTAAAGTAAATAAACGAATAAAGACAAAGAAAGGACAAACAAAGTGAATAAGTGAATTTGCTGAAACTAAGGAATCGTTAAATGGACTTTGGATTAACAATATTCTATTCAACAGTTATGGGAAGAACGCGAAAGGCTATACTTTAGACATGAAAGTGTCAGTAAATGTAACACTTCTAGAGCTTCTTGAGTGACTAGCACGTAATTACCGATTGAGTATGGGGTATTCCAGTATTCCAATAATATCACTTTCCTTTCTTAGATCAAGCAGTATTTTGGCTTCAGAAGGTACTTGATGTTGCACTGCCTACAAGAGATGACGTCCTCTCACAAGACTGATGACGAGAAGACTGTGAATTTGTCCTTTTGGGAAACATTTGTAAATTTATGGTACTTTTATTGTAAATCAGAAGGAATTGAGACTCTATTTTTATAGTGTGAAATTATGCAAAAATCAGTTTAACTTTCAATTTGTAGATTTTATCATTAACACACAGTGTATGCAGATTTCTCAAATGAGCGCGCCCGTTGACGGGTCAAGAAAAGTTATTGTCAACTTTAAGTTTAAATTTTGAAAGTTCTTATAACTGAAACGATTTTGTCATTTACTATGAACAATCATGCTTTATGCTAGACTTGTAGCTCAATGAAGTTTGAAAATTGTATCCAGAGGTATACTTTTGATGTCGATTTTAGGATGCGCGCGCAATCTTGGGAAAAAGGGATTTAATAAATGAGTCTTTTGCAAACGTTTATGTTCATTGATGATTTTTGACATACACCTATTTCAAATCAATCCGCCAACGGCGAAGTAACTCGTGGATTGACCGAAATGACCACAGGAAGCCCAAACAATACATTTTAGTGAAATAACGAGTTTTCATTTGAAGGCGAAAATATAAATTACTAAACCAAAAACGAAGTTGAAAATATCAAACAAAAACGTATTCAAGGAGTTGTTCAACAAAGCACCAAATACAGTGATCTGCTTCACTTCGAGTGCATGTGAAATATTTTGAACGGTACGTGTCGATTGATATCACTAAAACGTTGCAGAATTACTGATCATAATCTCGTCACACAAGGCCGGAAGTAGCCTGCAAAAGATATTGCTGTAAGCTCCGCACTTAAAAATGGCAAAAATGATAACCCGCTACAACGGGTTATATCAACCCGCCAGAGCCAGTTGAAAAGCCCATCGAGTTCAGTTCTAAGTATATACCGTTGGCGACGAACTGCCTACATATCTCTCTACATGTCTATGTTCTAGAAACCGTTTATGAAGTCTATGAAGGGAAATCCATCCTCGGAATAGATTCATATGCATCAAAATCTTACAGAAATCCAAAAGATTATTAAAAACTAAGCTTATACACCTTAAATTCCTATAGATCTTGCCTGAAACCTCATTCAGACATAAATCATGGCTGTTTAACATCTCTTTTCCTTGCAATTTTTGTTTCTTATTTCTACAAGTGTTCGTTTTCATCGCCTGCAAGTTGCACCCCTCCTCTTCGCCTCCTACAATCCAGACCACAGCATGATGCACCGTACCGCTCCGCAGCAGCCTCCGCTTCTTCGATCGTCTGTGGCAGCTTTTCATTCAGAGTCTCAGGCAACCAAAGGGAAAGAATGCCAGCAACAAGGGCGCACACACCAAATATGGTAGTAGGTAGAGTCAAGCTAAGGCCTGGCAGCTGAGCCTGGGGGACACGAAGACATGGTAGGTCCTTCATATATGGTACATTATAATGGGTCCTATAGTATATAATATGATAATAATAATAATAATAGTATTTCGTTATATACAATAGGACCCATTATAATGTACCATATATGAAGGACCTACCGAAGACATGCCTTAAAATTGGTATACGCAATCTCTCTCTCTCCTCCCTAAAAGTGCCAGCCGCACAGGATCAGTTTGCGCACAGATAAATACGCCTTTGTGGAATGCGATATTCTAGCAGTAGCAGCTGTATCAATCGTAGGTTAGACGGGAAATGAAGACAAGCGTCAAAACTGATATGTTCGCCTGAAGCCTGCGTAGTCGGTTCTACTCTTTCCAAAAAGCTTGATGAAAATATCCCAATTGATATTCGCGCTATATAAGTTAATAAATAAAATGAAAGCAGAATAGTTGTCCCCGTGCAGATAACACACACACACGCGGCCTTATCACATTGCAACCCGTAAATCTAGTAGTGGCCTTCGCGGGACGCGATGTCGCCGGCACAGCTGTGCTGAAGGTTAGAAAAATAGCGCATGTAGGAAACCAAGACGGAGTCAGTAATGGATGGTTAGCAAGACAATGTCAAATAGACGGTTGGATACAGACAGATTTTTGACAAGCTGATAAACAGAAGGATAGCAGAATTATAGTTAGAAAGTCAGTCAGAGACAGACGGACAGTCACTCAGTCAGGCAGACAGACAGATAGACGTACAGATCAATAATTAGAAGACTGATAGACCAGTAAGTCACGAAGAAATAAACTTACCAACATAACGATGTATGGAGCGAGGATTCCACCAACACGAGCACTCATAGAACCAAGTCCCATCGCGCTATTCCTGTATTCCAAAATATTATTGTAAAGCGTTTATTATTAACGTTAATAATGATAAATAATAGTCATTGAAGAACTTACCTTACTAGAGTGGGATACAGTTCGGTAGTGTAGAGATAAATGTTGGAGAATTCTGCTGTAATGAGTGTTTTACCGATGACAGCTAACACAGTTGCAGCGATAGGTTGATCTAAACATACAACAAGAATTCAAAATTCATTTTAGAATAAACCCGACAAAATACAAATATATAGACTGCGCCGCACCATTGTTAACGAACACTGACTTTCCCTATTCTAATACACGCAAAGCTAATTGTTACCTTTAGGTACAGCTACAATCAGCAGACTAGCAAGCCCTGTACCTATCATATGGGCGCTGTAAGGTATACGTCTTCCAAACCTTGAAATAAACCATAATAAAATCAGTAATGGTTAAGAAGCGCAATTATCACTATTTCTACAAACATATAGACATCATCAATCCTACATAAGGGAGAGGGTCGCGCATCATTGTAAGAATGGGCACATGGTGCAACTGTGTTGTGTGCAATGTTAAAGTAACATGTTGGATAAGTGGTTAATATGTTTGTGCCTTATGGTTGGTATGGTTGGTATGGTTGGTATGGTTGGTTGGTATTTGGTTTTTACATCCCGTATGTAAATTAAGGTAAATAATAATTGGTTAACTTACTTTTGCATTAAATACCAGCACAAGAATAATTGTGGGATGTAAATACTGTTCATGATGAAATAGTTGATGTAAAGACTACCAGCAAGGTTGGTTACGTACAGGTAAAAACCAAAGTGAACCAGAGCAACAACAAACCTTTTAGATTTAAGTAAAACAATAATTCATTAATAGAGGATTTGCACCATCACGTGATGGCAACTATGACAGGAGGCAGGAACAATAGAGTCTTTCCCCCTGGGAAACTGAACTCTTTCTCATGTAAACCAGATTAGTCCAGACTCTGTTCCTGCCTCCTGTCATGGCTGCCATCACGTGATGGTGCAAAGCATCTATTCATAAACTTCATTCAAGTTTGAGCAGGCATTAAACGACTGGAACCTCTCATTACAATCTCTTCTCAGAAACCTTTGTGCATGAATCTCTTTCCCAGAACCCATTGCACTGCCTTATCAATTTTTCACGTGATCAGCTAATCAGCCGGCCATGAGCTGAATGAAATACATTCGTACCAAATATCGCGATCAGTACCAAATATGGAATGTAATTACCAATTATGGAATGAAGATACTAAATATGGAAGATAAATAAGAAATAGGTCGCAAGTAAAGGGAAAGGCTGGTTTGTAAATGTAGCATTAAACTCACCAGTTAAATGTTAAAATGAGAGATCTTCTGCGCAGTTTAGGTGTACGGAAGAGATCAATTATCGTATATTTCTTGACATTTTTTTCTCTTTCAACTTGATCTCTTCGTATCTCTTCAATCAGTGTCCTCAAACTTTCTTCGTTCAATGGTTGGTTTTTCTTGCCTCCACACTTTTTGAGAACGTTTTCTGCTTCATCTAGACGATTGTGAGCGATGAGCCAACGGGCTGAGCCAGGAAATACCCTTTTACAAAAAATATGAGTTGTATGAGCATTAATATACAAATAGGTGTCAACAAAATCTAAAAATGTGCTGAGAACAAAGATGTCCGCCAATAGACGAAGTTGAGTGGCGTGATTGCTGTTCTTTGAATCTTTTAGAGTAAGCATCCACGGAAAAATGGAATGTTTTTTATTGTATATAATATTTATCCAAAAAATGTCACTAGTCAGAGCGCACATACGATTCTATGCAGCATGCATACTGTAATCACACGCAGTTCTCGACCAAAACAGAATTCAAAGATATGATATGGGACAGTGAAAAGCAAGAAAAAAATAAAAAAATATTGCTTGGGATTCCTGTGATCAAGACGCGGACGCTCTGAGCTCGCCCGAAATCTGGTGCATGCGCAGACGTTTGGCCGCGGTGTTACCGGAAGTACAGTGTCTAGTCAATACTCACTTCCATGTAAGGAGAAACAAGACTGGTGGTATTGTCACAGCAAGAACAAGATATCTCCATTCACGTAGAAAATACGCGACCAACGCCGTAGAACAGTAACCAGGCGACCAAAACACGTGGTTGATTTGTCCTCCCATTGCGCGTCGCCTGGGTCCTAGTAGTTCGATGGCAAACACGTAGGCAGACAACATGAATGAAACCATTGAAAACCCGACTAAGAAACGAAGTAAACCAAGCATTGAGAGACAGTCGGCAAACGACGAGGCCACACCCACTATAACCTAACGCAGTTGACTGATATCAACACCACTTTAACTATTAATGATATTAATACATATCAAATGAAATACAATCAAACTCCTTATAATTGTAAGATCTGTACGCACTAGACTACACTGTCAGACACTGGTTGACTACAGTTACTATACCATTATTTGACAGAACGGTAACAAAGTCTAGGCGCGTGTGGAACTGAAAAAAAAAATTTGCAAAACAAGCCACCGACCACTGAAAGGCAGGTGACATATCATCGTGATGTGCGCTCGCGCTGGCTTTTTCCCGCCCTTTGGTTTTTGCTTCTTGTCGCTTGTTCTTGCAAATGGCGGCTTCACGACTTTTCCTAGAGTTGTCGGGCGACGATTTTAGTAGTCAGGTTTTCAAAAGAAAATGAAAACGAAATCACAGCATAGAAAAGCGAATACCAGGATCGGATCTGAGCTATTGCTCATACAAACTATTCATCGCTTCCTAAAAAGAAACTATTATGGGGCATCAATTCTTCACTGACGACAGAAAGAAAAACGGCTCTCTTTTGCAGTCGTATTTGCATGCTGTTCACCTATATAATAGAATGAACATTGCACAGTGGCTTGAAGATATGAAATGCATTTTCTTGTGTTAAAAACAATATCTTACCACTCGAAAATAAAATTCATATCTTCACTCCACCGGGTAGAAATATCCTCCGAATATGTTTTTGAGACCTAATTCTCTTTGAGCTTCAGAATTTCAGCCACATTACACAATGAAACATCGCTGCGACCTGGCCCTTAGTTATGTCTTTGTCAGTTTTGTTGTGTGTTAAGATATGGTGTTTTTACTTACCAGCATAGCACAGCTAACAAACATACAAATTCGTCTTCCAAATGCATCGGACGCCAATCCCCCAAGTAACGAACCAACCATCATGCCACCAAAGAAACATGATTGGATGGTTGCTTGGATATGTGCACGGTCACAAATCAAGTTCCACTGGGGAGAAATTAGGATTACAAACGAAAATGATGATAACAAATCAAGTTCCAGGAAAAAATGAGGATTATAGGTTACGTACTATTTCGAGAAGGAATGATAATTAATACCTCATCGTAGCAAATCTAACTTGCGCGCGCGCGTGCCGCGATGAAACAAAATTGAACACAGCTTAACCAGGTTCTTTTCAATGGGTTGGTTGGGGATTCTACATTGCCTGTCCTATATCTCTCCATTAGTGTTGTATGACACTGATTTACACTGATTAAAGGAAGAAGAAACAGAAGCCAGAACTCCAAACATGGCTGTGAAGCATAGAAATCGAACCAGGAATCTTCCCAAGACCAAATACTGTATTTCCTTGAATTATCCCCCGGGCGATTATCACTTTTCTTACCACAAAAATGAGGACATTATTCAAGCAAGCGGATTTTTCGAGCAGGCGAGGATGTACAAAAATGGTGACTTACCTCAGTTACAATCGATGTAAACTGTCCCTCATCAAACTCGTACGAAGTACAGTTCTTACAACACTTGTTGACTTCACACGTTACATTGGTTGTGGTACAGCGAAAACGTGGACTACCCATCGCAAACACCAGCAAACCAAACTGTGGGCCAAGTAGGAAGTTCACAAACGATGTTCCAAAATATACCACTTTTTGGTAATTCCCAAAGGACGGGATATGATGGAAGACATCATCGTACACTTTGTCGATCTTTGCTTTTTCTTTTTCTTCAGCCATTTTGGACACAGCTGTAGGTAGAATGGAAGGTAGAATTGCAAGTTTAAATTGAAATTCTTAAAAAAATGCGTTTAAAGTCTCAGCTTGAGTAATTTTATTCCCACCGGCAGTTTAGCAAATTGCTTAGGCTAATGTTACTAGACAATTGATTTAGTTACTTTTCATTAATTGTTATTCCTTGTCCTCGTGGCTGGCTTTAGGGGAGGGGAGGGGTGGGAGGGACAAGGGGAGAGGAGGAGGACTGGGGAGAAGGGAAAGGAATCTGAAGATTTATCGATCGTTTGCTAGCCTGATCCATAACATCCGTATAAAACTCTCGTTTAGTATGCAGTTTTGCCCTGATGTGACTCAGGCTATAGTTTGCAGTAAAATTCTAATGACCTTTGATGTCTGGAACATTTAGATATTATTATGATTATTATGCAGTAATAAGTCACTTTCTCGATAAGTCACTTTCGATATCTTCAACATAAGCTGTCTCAACTTAACTAAAAAAGGACAAATATTCCCTCGTTTGAAGACGTCGAGCTAACCAAGAATAGCTTAGCAAACTGCAGGGTATATATAAATACACCTTTCAGAATGTATAACGACGCTTCAAAACTTGGCTTGCTTTCGAAACACAAGGACTCTCTAGCGGGAGCGTTAGAGCACGTCCGTCCTACTTATGATTATTATTATTATGGTGATGATTATGATGCAGTTTATTAACGTCTGTGTGCAACTAATTACAGTGACACATAGGACGCGAAGCGTAACCTATGGGTCTCAGAGATACAAAGAAACTTCAATAAGTGAAAAGATAAATAAATAAATAAAAGTTAAGAAAGTATTAGTATTAGTATTAGTATTAGTATTAGTATTAGTATTAGTATTAGTATTAGTATTAGTATTAGTATTAGTATTAGTATTAGTATTAGTATTAGTATTAGTATTAGTATTAGTATTAGTATTAGTATTAGTATTAGTATTAGTATTAGTATTAGTATTAGTATTATTGACCCTTTATTGAAATTCTTTGTGTTTGGTTTTACAACTTTGCGGGATTTTAATTCCTAAGCTATATAAGTTGTATTGAAGTAGTCTTAACAGTGCTTATTCCGTACATTCTCTTTTCCCTTCGTACTAGATTACGATAGATACTACTATTATTATTATTTAGATTATTATTTATTTTAGATTCAATTTTTGATAGATACTACTATTATTATTATTTAGATTATTATTTATTTTAGATTCAATTTTTGTTTGTACAAACAAAAATTGAATCTAAAATAAATAATAATCTAAATAATAACTAGACGCACACGTGCGTTCACTCGTGCCCCTGGAGCCCTTTTTAAGAGAGACTACAATGACCGGCTTCGTTCGTACTCTTCCCCTAGCCGTTTCACGCATTCTTCACCATTCCGGGAAATAGCTAACCGTAACAAATGACCTTTTTTGAATCGGCTAACTTAAACTAAAAAATATCTTGATTAGTCAGTTTGTCTGTCAACAGCTATTAGTGCCTTTGTCTTTCTATTATCATGCATAGGTATTAGATATCTCCAACATGCAAAAATATACCAGTTTTATATTCAACTTCTTATTTCACTATATATCTCAATTGTTTGCTGTAAAGACTTCTACAACGGTATATTTGACACAATAACAAATCGTGTATTTTTCGTTCATGTTTCGGATGTTATATATATAAATAAAAGACGTTACGTGACCAAACGCGAAATACAAGGTCAATGGAATCTAGTTTCATGCCATTCCGATATTAAATTAAAATTCACTACAAAAACCTCTCAAGATCTCTTGAATGCTTGAATGAGGAATATAATTGACTTGCTCCTATGTATGTTTGTTTAGCAACATGCAGGATGAGAAATTCGTAGATTCCCAGCCCATAGGAAATAGTCTTTATCGCGAGCCGCTTCCTTTCAAGTACTCCATTTAGAGTTCGATATTTGGTCAAAGTATTGGAGATGAAGCTCAAAATAACAGCCCATCCTGAAGCTCTTATAAGTATATAGGTATTTCTTGAGTTAAAAGCTCCAAATTACATTGTTCTACTGCAGGAAAAGCCCGTCTCTGAAAGCTATTTTCTTTGTCGTCGACCATCTTGCATTCCTAAAGTTCCTGGCTTGCGTTCGCGGTCGCTCAAGGGTGATGAATACAATACAATACAATACAATAACTTTATTATTGGTACTTTGGTATTTTCATACATGAGTATGGTCCAATAATTAAATAAAAAACAACAACAGAGAATAAATGCATATTTCTAAATATATATATATATATATATCTAAATGAAGGGCATTGTTTGTACGTTCTTAACCAATCAGAAGTTCCTCAGGACGAACAGAGAATAAGAAAAAACATTTGCAGTTTATAACTCGTTCCCGGCCTAAAGGCCTGGGCACGAGTAATAATAGTAGTATCTATCGTAATCTAGTACGTATTCCTTATATACCTTACTGCAGTGTTTTGTTTGGAATAAAGTTCATCATATTTAGAGGCTTTTTGCAACACTAGATGTTTCCAAAGGTCAATCAGTGGCTGCTGCCTTATACTGACATGTTTATTTACACATTATGGGTGACTGGTATAGTCTCTCGCGCTGAAATAATAGTGCATGGACTAAAATACTGACAGCCTAAAGCTCAAAAGCGATTTGTTCTCAACTTGAATGTATTGCAGCACCAAAAAGCTGGAGTAAACAAAGAGACCCGTCACGGGAGGCACGCACGTATATGGTGCATGACCTTTCTCTCATGCAAACGCCCCGTCATTCCTTAAATACTAAGACATTATTGAACTAAAAACAATATAGAATATGCTGGCCTTTGAAGACCTCAATGTTCATCAATGTTTGAGCGCGATTATAGTGTATTAGGACTGTATTAGGCCGACTATATATTAGAAACTCAACTTAATAGCCCATTTGATGACTCCTGATCCTTGAAATCAGAAAAGCGAACTGATCGCTCGACCTTTTGCAAGTAAGCGGTCAAACTTACCTCAAAGTGATCAGCCTTCAAGTATAGAGTGAATAAATCAAGTTTCAAGTGAACTATCGATAAAGCTATTACAGCTAAATGTGTACACTTCTTCATTTGACGCTTCACTGAACTTCTCCGCAATGTTGATTGGTCAAGGATTGGTGACGTGAGAGTTGATAATCTTTGGTGACATACAATACAAAAATACAATACAATGATGTTCCATTAATTATAATTTGCATACATCATTTTTATATATATACATTATTTATAAACATAAAAAAAGATACGGGCCATCTGAATAGGTTAACTAATCAAGCAGATCGCCCTAAATATGTGTTTTTGCAAAAATTAAAGGTCTACATAGAAACAAATGACAAATACAAATATATAAATTGTATAGGAAAGAATGGATACCGATAACACTAATGGTAATATAATAGAATAGAATAGTAATTCAGTCAACCATATTCATGAAATATTCCATTACAAGGGACAAATATAACACGCTTTATCATGCTGCGTCTATTGTTGTCTACCACCTTAGCGCTTTATTGGACGTGATTGTAATATTTAAGAGTCAAGTTTACCAGCGGCGGATCTAGACATTTTGAAAGGGAGGGGCAGCATCGAGAGTAAAAGAGCCAATTTTTTGGGAGTGGGTTACTTTTGGCATGCGCGCGCTCAAACTGTGGGTTGGATGTACGGTTTCTGTGTAAAGTGTCATAGCAGAAAACAGAATGTTTGTATCGTTGACAAATTTTTTGATATAAAGCGAGTATTAACAGATGATATATTCTACGTTTCTAAATTTTCTTCGCTAGATCACGCAATTTAGTGACGCAGTTAGCTGGGCCTTAAACCACTACCAACATTCCGTCCATAGTAAGAGTTCGACTAAAACTGTTGTATTCACCTTCCCGGAGTTTCCCAGAATTCTTTATGATTTGCGCGCACAAGCGAGGTCAGGGGACAAAAATATTAAGAAATGATGGCATTCATTGAAAACTCTTGCATTTATATAAGAAAAACGTTGATTATGTCATAACAGAAGTAGTAGAAACTTTAGAGAATTTCTTCAAAACCATTCTTATGAACTGTTATTGACGTTTATAGGTACTATACTCGTTTTTTGGCGAATGTTTCCAGTGTATCTAAGACTTGCTTTAATAATTTTGTCCCCTGACCTCGCTCGCGCGCGCTGAATCGTAATGAATTCTGGGAAACTCTGGGAAGGTGAATTGCTGAACAACGGCAACTGTCCAAAACGTTTAGCAAATTTATAAAACTTAATACACTCTTGTCATGATTGTCACACATCGAGCGTGACCGAGCCTGAGTAGCACGTGTAAGACCCCAGCCCATTCAATAAATCGTTCTACCCGGTATACCTGTTAGCCCTTTTTCTCTTTTAAAAGCTAAAACAAGGCAACATGCGCCACAGCGGTATAGCACTTTTCCTCAAGATTGCGCGCGCATCTTGAAATCTGCATACAATCTGAATACAATTTTCATACTTCAAGTGGGCTATTATGATTTTTCATATTAAACGACAAGAATCATTGTTTAAACCGTTTAGTTTTAAGAACTTTCAAAATTTAAACTTGTTGAAGTTGAAGTTGAAATTGAGGGAGCGTTGCGTGACGAGGCTAGACACGGCTGCGAGGGAGACTAGATTTTTCTTGGCCCGTCAACGGTCCGTCAATATTAAGCTGCGCGCGCATCCTTGAGAACATTTATTTTTCAGGTATCACGAAAAGAGGATTTCTTAGAGACGGTTTTTAAACTTCTCTAACATTCCTTTGAAACGAACAGATCGGCTACACAGGAACCCCGGTACACTGAAACAAACGTAAGCACAGTGAACAAACGTCGAGGGTGGGAAACCTGTGGTTCTACATGTTATTTTATTACCATACAGCCATACTCCTTTAGCTTTAGATTACAACTGACAAGGTGCACTAAACATTATTAGTTATTTTATTATCAAACAGGTATAGATAGGTTAGTTTAGTGCGAGGTAAATATCTACACAGACACTCTACACATTTATCTTCTAGTACAAAACCACAGTGACAGTACAGTTATTGTATTAAATGTGTTTGTTAAAGATGTAAACAGTAAATTAGTACTGTGAAGTGTTAAAGGTGAATTACGAATGGACAAGTTGTAAAGAACAGGTGAAGATGAAAGTAAATGCTGTTCATTTAATTCATTAACTACATTTATAAACTAATACTTTACAGTCTATATTAGATAAACGAATCCCTCCCTCACTATTCCAGTATTTATAGTGTTTGTTTTCCTGTACAACTTTTTTTGTTAATTCGTTGTCATCAAACTCGTACAAACAAGTTAACGATGCTACACTTTGTACATATTCTTTATCCTTCTCTTTTTCTATGTCATTCTATGATATATTGTAGTAGTTTATACATTAATTGTTTGTCTGCATTCATCTGACCAGCCATAAATCTTAAAGTTAAGGTAATTCCGTAGTTTTGCATTGCGCACGCTCTACTGCGCACGATTCTATCATGCGCGAACTCGCGCACCCGAAGAAATTTCAAGTTTTCAAGATGGCGACCATTTAGATGAAAACACCATTTTTGAAATGTAAAATGCTCAACATTACGACAAATAACTCTGAGAACATCAAAAGGGGACTAGAAACACTGACACAGAGCTTTTTGGGAAACACTGAAAGAGATATCGGCTTTTTTCCCTTATTTTTTCGTCTAAACTCGTCCTAGTCCTCCCTCTGACAAAGCCTATTTTGTGGACAAAATTGGTACTTTAGCGAGCTGTAGCGCTAAAACGAGGTAATCTATCATATATTTTCAATTTCAACAAAAATATATCTTCGATTTTTGAGATATTCTCAAATACTTACCGTAGCAAGCTGTTTTCAAGCTAATATCAGGTTATGTATACTAGTGTCGAAATATCTCTAATTTTAACGACACTTAAATTTTCTTGCAAATTTTTGAGGTTTTACTTTTTGTTTGATGTGTTAAAGATAGAATGATCTCAACATTTCAATGCTTACAATGACTTGATGCAAAAAGTGAGTGCCTTTTGTTCGATTTTCCGTTTTCGAAAATTGCTGGCGCACGGCCTCAAAAATGTTTAAAATTACCACCATCTAATTAACGTAAAAACGAACACCGTCACCCCCCTTTTTTATTTGATTTTTGAAATTGGTAAAGCTTAGATAGTACCTGTACGAACTTTCATTGAAAATGTATGTTCGGTTTTATTTCTACGGAATTACCTAGCGGCTCCACTCACGTCATGGCCAGTTTCAGGCTGTTTCAGGCGGCGGTTCGTTACTAACATCCGACACATCCAATCTTAGTGAAGTGTGAGCCCGAGGTAAGTCAAGGAATCTCTAGGCATGATCTTACTATGAGAGAAGTTGGCGTGTCCATCATCTATCAAGGCTCCTGATTTAAACTCATGGAGGAGTCTCGAGTAGAATTTCAACACTCCACGATAACAATTAAGTACAGACCTTGTTTGCAGAAGACGACTTTTAGATTGTTCAATTCCAAAGCAAGAGTTTCGCGTACATTCGGCTGAAGAGTTACAAGGAAATGTCATCGATGCACATTTGCATGAATAACACAGGAGTCCTGAAATCATATTTCCTTCAAATTCGTACCGAGTCCACATTACGTTCGGCCTGCGGTCAATCACGTCGAGCATGCGCAGTAGCAGTTTAACGATTTGCGAGTGAGTGACTCATTTGCATATTTTGACCCCTCACAATTAACTCGTGGATTTGCAATTAATCCACGAGTTAAAAAAAGTTGTCCTATAATCTCCTCACTCGATTCGGACTTGGACTTGACTTTTAAAATCAACAACTCAAGTTCTTTGTTGTATAAGATAGACGCAAGATAGTCGTGAATTGCCGTGTTGATATTCACATATATGCCTTTTATTTCTACCCATACTCCCTTTCAAGCAAGTCGCGTAGGCTTTAGAACTTTCGCGACGTTTTTTGAAATAGGTGTATCTACAGTTCTGGGACCGGTTCCTGAATGCCCGCATAGTGATGATTCGAAATTCAAACCCGCAATGGTTTCTTAATCCGGCATTAGGACGATTAGCGGACACAGCGAAAAAACAGCTAAGCGGCTGTTTTCATAGTTTTTTTCATAAACTGATAATGAAGCATGGAAAACAGCAACTGCTACACTTTTACTGGCTTTAGTAAAAACTTTTTACAAAACCTTGTGACGTTACAGTACGTAAAGCTTTGTGGGGATGTTATAACTAAAACAATGATATATTTGGTGATCAAAATGTCACCTCTCCCAAAGTACAGGGTGTTATATCTCAGAGACGCATGTACCAAATTTTGAATATCATTTGATATTGTGTTCTCTGTGTCTAAAACGGCTTGTATACAAAATATTGAGCTAGCTTAAAATAGCTAGTGGCCTTATAATGAGAGGCTATTAATGAAATGTTTTTCCGCCTTGTCGGATTAGCGATAATCGGGCTGTCAGGAACTCACATCGCTGATGGGCGCAATAACGTTGCAAGAAAAGCTGCATAGTGTGTGCGAGCCAAAAAATCCCTCTGTTGTCTGAATTTATTAAAACAATCAAAAATAGCACTACATTCGTCATAATAGTCTAGAAATCCTATCTTTTCATTTCCAGAATCATCATCGTATTTTTCGTGTGTTTTCATAGTTCCGAGACTAGCTTGTCTCTCTTATTTTAAAACACTTATTTTAAAACTGATTTTAAAACACAGAGAGGAATGACAAAAGCCTATAATTGGTAATCAAAACAAGAACAAGACTCGTCTCTTCTATTACGTACATAGAGATGAATAGCTTACTGAATTGGCAATCAAAAGTGCCTGATGTACAAGAAATGCATGCAATTTATAATTTATGTTAAGCTGTGGCCCAGTTCATCGGTGAACCAGTTATAGTGACTAGTCAATAAATTAACATATTAATTACATAAGAAGTTAGAAGTGGGTCGTCCATTGTGATAAACTTTGCCTGCAGACACATTGGTATACATTACCTGCTCAGCAGTATTATTTACGATTCAATAAATTCCTTATTATACTGGTATATATATCCACGAGTTACCTACTGGACTTGCTACGTTTTCGTATCCACGTGTTGCTCTTGTGCATTGGTATGACGCGTATGTACCCATCGTTTCATTTTTACACTTTTTTGCGTTTATTTTCTGGATTAAAATACCTCATTGTGGCGTTGCAGTGTGTGGCGTGAATTAGTTTTATTCCGAGTCTTTACTTCCCTGTTCCCCTTAATTCCCCTGTTCAGTCTGTTCGTTTGTAACTTCTTATTCTTTGATGTCATCACTCGTGTGATTGTGAAGTAGTTCACTTTGATTTTCTGTGGAATTGGTTTGCTGTTCTTGTAGATCACCTTCAAGGTTTGTTCCACCTTCTAAACGATTCTGAGGGATTTCTTCGGATTCATGAGTTTGTTGTGTTTCCTCTGGCTCACTTTGATTTTCTGTGGAACCGGTTTTCTGTTCTTGTAGATCACCTTCAAGGTTTGTTCCACCTTCTAAATGATTCTGAGGGATTTTTTCGGGTTCATGAGTTTGTTGTATTTCCTCTGGCTCACTTTGATTTTCTGTGGAACTGGTTTGCTGTTCTTCTTGTACAACACCTTCAACCTTTGTTTCGTCTTCTGATTGGCTCTGAGCAATTTCCTGGGGTTTATTAGGTTGTTGTCTTGCCTCTGGTTCACTTTGATTTTCAGTGGAACTGTTTTGTAAAGCACCTTCAAGCTTTGTTTCATCGTCTGATTGGTTCTGAGGAAATTCGTCCGGTTCATTAGTTTGTTCACTAGTCTCACCAGTTCCTGCTTCATTGCTGATTTCAATTCCTTTTTCTCCCGACGGAACTTTCTACGTGACTTTCAGGAACTGTTTCTTGAGAATTCCGCACTTCTCTATCGCCATTAGTAGAATCGTCTTGTACTTCTAGTTCTGTCGATGCTTGGTCATTTTGCTCTTCATCAACACCGTTTTCAACCAGATTTTCCTCAGTCGTTTGATTTTGTTCGATCTCCTCTCCATTCTCCTGTTTTCGTCCTTCTGTACTCTCACCATTCGCAGCAGGTCTTTTAGGCTTTGGCAATACACTTGGTGGAATTTTTTGTCGTTTCTTAAGTTTTTCAAAGTCTTCTTCACAAAATGCTCCAATCCCTCTATGTGTGACGAAAGCAGGTATGTGTGGACCAATTGGACGCGCGAGGCCTGTACATGTTGTAATTTCCCGCGCTTTTTTCTTGGCTTCTTCTGCAGCTTTTCTTGAAGCCTCTTGAGCAGCGTGAAGTTTATCATTCGCTTCTTTCATTGCTTGCTCGGCAGCCTGTCTTTCTTGTTCAAGCTCTTCAAGCCTTTGTCTCTCCTGTGTTCAAAAGTAATTATTTCAAAGCGTTAAAGCCACGAAAACGTAAATAAAAAACAGGATACACGATGCAACGTTTCTTGCAGCTTTGCGAGGAACATGGTTGAGAGTGAGGCAAGTTCTTTGCTTACAAAGATCAAGTATAATAGGCAAAGCAGCATCTATTTCTCAGCAAACTGTTACGTTCAGTGGCACAACGTTGCAGAATTGCCTGGTTTTTCTTCCACAACGTTGCGCGGATAGATAAACGAGCGATTCTACTGTAAAATGCAATGCTGCAAGAAAAGTTGTTCTTTAAAGGAAGGCTGGACCCTAAAAATAAAATATTTTGTTACTTTCACTTTTGTAGCAACGATTTCGTAGCTTTTTCTCTATGATAATGCGACTGTATTATTTGAAAAACTGAAAAATAATTTCTTGAAGTTTTTGATGATATAAATATTACCTGAGGTTTTCATAGGAGAGCCTTATCTTCTTCTTCTACTGGAGCGTCTATGGGCTCAAATTATACTTTGCACAAGGTCACTGAGAACAAAACCATCTCGTTTTAGATATCTTCTTTTCCAAGTAAGGAGCAGTCTCTTAAAGACATCGTCCTGTAATAAACCTCGTTAAAATTCCTCTATTTATATTTCATCAAAACTTTCCGGCATAATTTTTCCCAAATTTAGAGAAAAAGCTTCAAAATAGTTACTATAAAAGTCTATATAAAAATGGGTTATTTTTAGGGCTCAGCGTTCCTTCGTTTTACACAGTATGGTACCTCTTCAAGTAATTTATCCTGAAGTTTCTGTCTCTCTTCAAGGCTTTCTCGTTTCTTTAATTCTTCTTGAAGTAAAAGTTCTTTTTCAGCTTTCATTCTCTCCATTTCTTCAAGTCGTTTTTTCTCATTCATCAACAACTCGTCTTGCAAAGCTCTTGCTTTGGCCTCAGCTTCTCTCGCTTCTTTCTCAGCCAGCAACAATTGTTGTAGCTCTGCATGTAGCTTTTCCAATTCTTCTCTTCGCCGTATTTCATCTTGCAAGTTTTCTGCTTCTATGAGGGCTTGTGCTTCAGCATCAGAATATTTTTGTCGTAATAATTCAAGCTCCTGTTGAACAAAGATTTGATAACTCAAGATACAGTCGAAACTCTTAATCCTTCCGAGCTTTCTCGCAGACGACCAGCTTTAGATGCGACCACTTTTTCGCCTGCGAGATCTCTAACATAATCAAGAAAAAATGGTTTCTTCCTTCATACCTTCTGCTGCGCCATTAGTAAATTTTCCTGTTCTCGTTTGAGTCGTTCTTCTTCAAGTTTTGCCAACTTTTTAGCATTCCTATCAAGTCTTCTTTGAAGTCGTTCTTTTCTTTGAACACTTTGACCACCACTATTAGCTAAAACATTGGGCAAAATTAATAAGCAACTGCACTTGATGAGGAAGACGTGAAGGAGTGATGATTGTCATGGTTCAAATGATAATGTCGATGTCAATGACACTTGATGATGATGATCACGACGACGATGATCATCACGATAAGTAAAATTCTGATATATGGAAAATAAGGAACGCTGAAATAATAGTGATAAATGTTTGAATCAAGAAACTACAAGGTTACAAGGGAATTTTTCTTTCAACGTTTCCTGCAGCATAGTGCACCGTGCGTCCATCTCGGCAATGTTATGCCCAACGTTACAGAAAAAGTTGCGGCAAGTAGAACTTGATGTTAAATCTGCAACTGTTGCAGAGATGGAGGAGGCAGCATGGTCGAGTGCTCAGTGCGTCGGTCTCGCAATCTGGTGATCCCGAGTTCGGGTCCCCACTCTGGCCACTAGCTGAGGCTGAAATGTACCGGGCGAAACCCTAGTTCAAATTCAGTTTCTCGACCATGCTTGTATATAGCCAACTGGTTCGCCTCCTTGCCAGTTGGGATTCTTAACTGAGGGCCATTATGTAAACTACCGGGTCACTGGTAATAATGTTTATACCCTCATTAAATAAAAGAATTCTTTTGAGATGGACACACCGAAGTGCAACTCTAGTATTTTGTGCGCAACGTTGCACTGAGCTGAAAGTTGAACAGTGTGCGTGTCAGGACATTAGGTCTCTCCATTCATACTAATGTATTTTAGTTTGGAAACTCATACATTTCGACGTAAACATCGAAATCGTAAACAATTGCCTATGGACTATATGCAGGACTTACCAATTGCTTTCTGCAGTGCAACAAGCCATTCTTGCTTGGTTCGTTGGTCTCTAACCTCTAGATCATACCCGGTCTTCGTATCGCCGCAGGTTACATTAAAGCGGTACTTTTTATTATCAGGAATGGCGGCTACTTTAGTGGTATTGTTGATTGCTATTTCACCTTTTTTGTCAGAACACGTACGATTTGTGTAGTATGTGAGTCTTTCTGGCTTAAGAACAAACCATCGATTCTTTGTAGACTTGACCATGTGTCCTTTCTTGGTAATGTAGCCTTGAATAAGTACTTCATTGACAACAAAGTCAACAATTTCTTCCAGTGCTTCGTGAAATAAACTGTAAAAGAGACGACCAAATCGTCAGTAACAGATAATCATGGTTTGTTGCGATTTTGGGCACGTCTCGATCAAGTTTATCGATAGCGAGTGTAACCACCCCTCCCCCCACCCCATTTATCCCCCAACACAACGCTTCCAATATGCGTGATATCTCAACCTCAATACTCCTCGGTATTTCGTCATGCCCTTCGTCACATCTCTTCGTCACGTCACGTGTCACGGTGCAACACTGTGTTGCACGCGATGCTGCAACTAAGCACGCAACGTTGTGACACATCGTGCAATTTCGATGTTGCACGTAGTGTTGCAAGAATAATTGCGTCGTGTCCGAGCTTTAGGCGCGCGCACTGTCACACGCTGCAATTCTTTTGTTAGAGCAGATTTCGTATGAGTGTGAAACGGACCGCGCCGTGCCGTAACCGTGTCAGTGCCGTGTTGTCTATAAAAACATTCGAAATTCCTGCCGCAACCGTGCCGTGACCGTGCGGTGCCGTTTTCACAGTCATACGAAATCCACTCTACTACATCGCGAAACAAACTTCACGGTCGAACCGGAAGTATTACGCTGACATGCAACATTATTGCGAAGCGAGTTGCAGATAAAAACGCATCGTGTTACAACGTCTTTAATTTCTTTGAGGCAAAAACATACAGTTGCAAGCCAAAAGGAAAACAAGTAAGGTCTTATGTAAAAGCATCACTAAGCGAACTACCTTTTATCACAGTCAGCCAAGTAGTGTTTTTCCAAGCATTCTAAGTACTGCCAAAAAGTCAGTTCTTCTTCTTCTGGTTGGAAACCACTGAGTAGAGTTGAATCCCATACTTTTCCCATTGAATGGCAAACCTTCTCCAACAACAAACCCAACTCTTCTTTATGAACTTTTGATGTCTCATCAATGTCTAAGATGTTGAAGATTAACCATTGTTTGTAGGTCTCGTTCTCTGTAAGCATGTGTTCCTCTGGTTTGAAGAATGTTTGACTAACTATGGTCCAGCATAATTTATGATGTTTTTCAAGATCTCCTGCTCCACCTTGTAAAAAACAGTGACACAGAGAATTACAGTTGGCAATTCACTTTTATCACCCTTAAGATGTTACATTTTAAATCATTCTATTTAGAAATAGTCCACCACCAAATTTGTCATAATGATAAAGGCAAAGCTGCAAAGTTTCGTCGCGATTACTCAGTAAATAATTGAAAAGGTATAAACAGTTGCATTCAAGTGGGAATTTTAGAAAGAAATGTATGCGCATTTGCACATCCACACATTTCTTTGCCAAATTATCTTGAATTCAAAAATTCATAACTTTTTAACAATGGGTTTTTATCAGCAATAGCCATGACAAAATTTTACAGCTATACATTTATTAATGTGAGAAATGTCTTGCTGGACTCCTCTTTCTAATAAAATAATAGTACAGATATATAACAGTCCCCAAAAATGGACATAAAGCTATTCTGGCATATAGGTGGTGAAAGAGCGAAGACAATAAGACTTAAATACTTAGAGTAAAATTGTAAGCCTTACTGATCGTCAATTCATATGTGTTGTTTTGTCCCCAGATAGCAAACTTAACAACCCCTTGACCCAGTATTATTGCCAGTATTAACTTGTCCCAGTAGTATCTTAAGTAGTATCTTATCCAGACCACCTTTCATTATCTGATAATTCAAGATACAAGGGTTTTAGATATGGAAAGTGTATTTTGAGAAGTTAATAGGAACCTCAAGGAAAATGTGGTTAACCATCACATTGCTCTCTGTTTCAGAAATTAAAGTGAAAAAGGCAACATATGAATCTGGCTAGTGTTACTGAAGCATCAGTACAAACTGTTTGTTACTACAAACTGATGCTATATACTAACAATGGTCAAGAAACACAAACAGAAATAAGAAAGAAGTTATTGGCAGATTCCTGAAGCATATAATTTTGCATTCATGTATCATTTTGATCATTTTAATATTGCAGACAAATGGACCCATCTTTATGCCCTAGCAGCTGGAATCTTAATTAGAGAAAATGGATCAGGAATTGGAGTACCTGGAAAACTTGTCCCCTCTTCATTCCTGCCCCCTCCCAGCTGCCCCACCCCACCTCACCCCAAAAAGAAGTACAACTTCCAGGGTAAAATTAAATATTGCACTATGTGCCAAAATAAAATAGATAATGAATAAATATGTGTGCACATGTGTGTGTGTATGGCAGCGGGAATTATCTGCATGATTATTGTAACATTTATAACTTCAAGAAATTGGATCAAATCAAATCTTTTGGTTTATCCTCAGATTTTAGAGTAGTATTACTGCTAATATTTCTGAGACTCATTCACACTTGCTACCAACTAAATCTATGAATGAGAGTATATTAATCACCAACAAATGATTTACAGAAAGATCCTTAGTAATAAACTATGAATTAATAAATAAATAACTGTTTTAGCTACAAATTATTCATCTAATTTATTTTATTTTTTAATCTTCTTTTTCATCTATCTAAAATAAAGTAATGACCATCAACTAAGATAAACAGATGATATCAGTCAGTAAATGATCGTTAATTAATTTTAATAAAAGATTATACACTTGTTATTACTTGTACTAGATAAGAAAGCTTGACATGAAAAATTTCCATTTTTCACAATATTAATGAAAAATTAGAAAGAACAAATGAAAGAATGAATGAAAGGAAGTAAGAAAGAAAAAGAAAGAAAGAGAAAAAAAACATATTCCCTTTATTCTTTATTTTTAAAATATGTGACACATCATTTAATCCTATTCACCTTCATTCACCTATAATTCCACTTAAATTTTTAAAAGTAGTTTTTGTTCATGCAAATTTTTTCCAAAGGAATTAGGGTGTCTGATGAATTTTAAATTGCTTTTAAAATAACTCATTAGAACTATATACAGACGCAAAATATTTTAAAATGGATTTGTAACATGATTTTTTGTCTCCAATATACGACATACGGAAATGTTATTCAATGATGTCAAAACAATGCTTGTTGTTTGAGTATAATCGATTCGGAAAACCGAAACTCAATCATCCAAGACTTTATCAGTTGAATTCTTTCTAATATCAAACCATTACCAATTACGCTTCGAACAACAAGAAACAGAACAATTTAAGAGAGTTTTTGCCCGTTTTTGTTTTGTACATGTTTAAAATGTCAAAAATCTTGGAAATTAGTTAGCAAAAATATATGAACTTGAAACGACTGGACTGCAGTAAGCTAAATTCAGCATTCAGTGTTTAATTGTTTATCTACTAATTCGTAGAAGCGCCTGCTTCAACACGCAATTCAACATATACTCATTGTATTTTCCGCTTACCTTTGGGCAATAGTTCATCTTCTAAATAGTCCACAAACTCACTACAAGACAAGCTTTTCTTTTCTTGTTTAAAGTTATCTAGATCTTCCGAGGAGTAGGCAATGCCAACATCTCGGCTTATAGTAGCACATAGCACTTGCAACTTCGATTTGGCAACTTCGCCTGTCAAGGAATTTTTCCCATTGCTCAATTGAAGAGCTTCAAATGTATGTCGAATGCTGTTCCTAACTTCGGTGTCCAGCTTTACGGGAACGGTTTCTTCGATTTCTGTAGCTTCTCCCTCCATTTATATAGGTCAGTCAGAATTTTGAAGTCGATATCCACTGAGAGAATTTCTTTCTGATGCGGAACTACTAGCGAGAGGTCGACGTCACGTCTGAAGTCAAGCGCGAAGCCGGGTCATTGATGAGCTCATATCCTGTCACCACACAGAAGCAGTAATAGCACTGTTACAGCAAGAACAAGTGTTGAAAGAACTGAAAGAGAGTACGTGTGATTGAGTCGTTTTCTTAATTTTTACCGGAGCTGGAGACAAGGCTGATTAAAAATAAAAATACAAATGTCATCGAATGGTATCTGATTTAAAGATTTTATAGCGGTGAAGAAATAAAGAAGAAACAGTTAGAAAAAGTTCACGAAAATGAAACTTAAACTGATAGTGCCGGCAGGAAATCTCCACAGGGATCAGCAGTAAAGTCAGAAAAAACGATTCGTCGTTGTTTGCCAAAGGTTTGTTGCGTGCCCGAGTGGCACACCCAGAGCAAGCCGGATGCTATTCGCCACGTGGAAGGTTCATCAGATTATCTGCCAAACTTGACAGATGGTCAATGCATTTTTATCATCGATTGGAACATTCATCAAAAATTGACGAGTTATGACAGCGTATAAATTATGTTTTCTCATCTCACTAAACTTAGAAATTAGAAAGATTTACACCAATGCCGCACCCACTTTTTTTAGCCGCAATTTACGTAACATAAATTTTCTTCCTTTCTTTCTTCCTAATTCCTTTCATTTTTTCTTACTTCCTTTCATTCATTCATTCTTTCCCTCTTTATTTCTTTCTTTTTTTCTGTTCTATCTATCTTTCTTTCTTCATTTTATTCATGCACAAAAGTGAGAAGTTTTGTTATGCTTTTAATTTGATTTTTTCGGTCGCAAACAAAGTCTGCGGACAGCCGTTATTCTTTTTGGCGGAGCTCTTTTAAAAAGCCTTTGCGGGGGTTTTCTTTGGCTTGACAGTTAAATATGTTATATATTTAATTTCTTCTGAATCTTTGCAACCATTTATGGCCTAAATTTTCGTATTTTTGATCTTCCCACCTGATCAATTTGTGAAGATAGCCTGATTAAAGAAGGGCTGAATCAAATAAAGGAAAAAATGAAATAAAACAAAAAAAAAAGCAAAAAAGGAGAGAAAATGAAAGGAAGGAAGGAAGGAAGGAAGGAAGGAAGAAAGGAAAGAAAAAGAGCGAGCCCCGGGTATTCTTGGGATTCCTGTGGTTTAAGGAGTGCGGGCTTGGCCAGCGGATTCATTACCATAGTAACTGTTAAAGGTTTTCGATATATTCCCCAACGTTGTCTGTGAATTTGCTGTTTTTTCGCTCTTTTCTTGATCAAAATGGCTCCAAAAAAGAAAAAGTCAGGAAATAAGAAGCTGGCAAAGATGACAGAGGAACAGAGGCTCATTTATTTGGAGCAAAAGCGACTTGCTGAGGAGGAAATGCGAAAAAAGAAGGAAGACATGTTGACTCAGTTTCTGAAGGTATCAGAAGGAGATTTCGCTCGATTTTATTGGTTTGTCGTGCAAAATATAAATGATAATTTGTTCAAATTCAGGATAAACTGTCAAAAGAGGAAAAGAGTACCAAATTTAACCTTAATAAACTGCAAAATCAGTGGAGAGTAATTATGAGAGAAGGTGAGCTTACAAATTTAAAATGCTGTATTTGGGTTCTTAAACTTACTAGCGAAAGTTCCGTTCTTCTATTCTAGCTAAGGCACAGGAACTGAAAAAGGATATTGAAGTACTAAGTCAGACTTTTGAAAGAGTGATTGACAGAAAAGAAGCCATTATTAAGTCTTTGGTCAAAGACATTGAAGAGGCAGAAGAACAATATCAAATGGGAATAAGAAGTCATCTAGAGAATGAAGACAGACTGATTGGTAAGCAGTTGTTGGAGGGGGGAGGGGGGTTATTATGATATAATATCTGTGCCTTGCTGAATGGCACCCATTGGATGTTTCAAAAATTAGAGGATTTGTACTATTACTGTTGCAGAAAGCATATACATCTTTTGTACCTTTAATTCAAATGTTGGGATCTTCAATGACTTTATTTGCTATCTGACTTTCAAACAAACTAAAGGTTTTGTGCCTCTCTCTGTATAGAACTAATGTAAAACTTTTGTGGTGTTTCATTTTTAGACCTTCAACATAGAAGACTAAGGGAATTGAAAGATGAATTCCTTCAAGAACAAGAAGTTGTCAAGATTGAATTTGATACTGAAAGGTAAAGGTAGCTGTTGAACAAATGTGGCATTAGGAAGGTTATGCAACCAAACGACATGAATGTTACAAGTAGGTTTTTGTTTGTGTGAACGTGAAAAAGCCTCAACAGAAATGTCAACAATAATGGCATGCAAACATGTATGAATAAAAACATGTATATAACGTCTGTGTTGACGAAAATATCTTGTGCTTAAGCACCCTTAATATTAAACTAGTGATTTAACAAACATGATGAGACATTAAAGAGGACACCACATGCGCTGATGAATTTTGTTTAAAATGACTGTTGACATTGCCAATGTCAAGAAGGGGATGTGAAAACAAGCAAAATGTCATCCTGGGTGTGGCATTGTTATGGTAGTCACGAAACAAATAAATGTGATAAATTTGTCACATAACATCCTGTGTCACATTGTGTTTGCTAAATCACTCTATTACTCATCTTGCATTCTTGGCATTCTTGGTTGTGTCATATTGTGCTATAGTCCCATAAAATATCCATACCCTACCATAGAAGAAATGGGATTTTTTTGAGGGAGAGGGGAGGGACAAAGAAAGAACAAAATTGCAGAGTTTGGAAGGAGAAAGGAAGTTACATGGGTTGGGGGTCCATTTACAAGTTATTCCCTCCATGGTGGGTATGGATGAACTAGCTATTTTATACTTTTATTCTGTCATTCAATACTGCAGTTATTATTTTATTTAATAGAGGGAAGATCCAGAGTCAACACAAGAAAGAGATGCATGACACTCAGGATATCATGTTTGCAATGGAAGAAGAGTGGAATGAACAGGAGAGTGAAGCTAAGCAGGATTTCCAGAGTTTGAGAGATGAAATTAAGAATAAAGTAAGAATTCTCTTGTGTGTTTTTCAATGGTCAATGCTTGGCATGCATCAATATTAAAATACCTAAAGGAGGCTTCTTAGCACAAGAGAATTTGAAGCATTAGAGTATTATGAGGAAAAGCCACAGGGACTTCAGAGGGTTATCTTGATGGGTGGGGTGGGATGGGTGGCAATTAAGTACAGAAGCTAGCTGTCATTAAAATGCATGGTTGCTTTTAAGAAATATTAGGGAGAGAGGAAGCCAAAGGTCCTGTGGCCCACCTTCTCTTAGGTCCCTGAACTATGTGACTTCATATATAATAGCTTCATGAGTCTTACATTTGACTGATTTTGACTATGATTGATTATTTCTTGAAGAACATAGAAGAGAAACATGCACTAAGAATTCAGCTGGAGGGAACTGTGGAAGACCTTTGGAGACAATTCCAGCAGGTGACACAATTTTGATGGTTGTAAATTATCTTGAAAAAGAATTACGGTGGCTGAAAGGGCTTTTGCATCACCTGTGATTGTACCAAAACTAGATACATGTATGTGATACTTGAATCATCCTGCACATGATTGTGTCAATGCATCATTGTACCAAAAAGCCCTGTGTGGTGTGTGATTGGTACCCGGCCTTTGCTACTCTGAAAAATAAAATGATCATAAATGCTTTGGTAATAAATGGCAGCTGACTGCTGTATCACTTTGACTCTGGTTCTTCTCCAGGCGCTTAAAAATTACAATGAAACAACAGAAGAAAGGAAATTAGCATTTGAAAACTTAAAGGCTAAAGATGAAAAGAGTGCAAAGGAAATTGAGACTCAGATGAGAAAACTACAAAGAATTCAGGTATCTAATAATCATTTTGTACAAAGTTGGTGGTTGTGTTGCATGGTTGTGTTGTATATTGTGTTAATCAGTTTTTGATCTTTGTATTTTTATGTATGTCTAGGATAATATGGCCCAGTTAAAAGCAAAGATGGCATCAAATGCTAGAGAATGTGATGAAAGGAATAGAATGATCAAAGAGGTTAGTACATGGTACAGGACATGCACAATAGTACATGATATTTAGGCTATATTTGATTGACCCTATTCCAGAATAGAAATAGATGGAGTACAGTCACTTCAAAACACTTATTCCAGCAAAATAAAAATTACAGCACAAAGCCCAAAAGTATGACCAGCTACAATTAATTTCCATACAGTACAGTACTTTGAACTGAGCAATCATCCAATCAGCACCAATTGGAAGATTCTCTTATCCCTTACCTAGATGTTAATTGTATAGTTCCAGAGAATATCCATTCCCCCATCACGGAGCCCTGGATTTTGAAATTCTGGAGGGGAGGGGGTCAGAGAATGAACAAAATGACAGAGTTTGTATGGAAGAAAAATCAGGAAGTTCTAGAGGATGGGGTTGGGGACATTTACAAATTCCCTCTGTGGTGGAGGTACGTATTTCTTTCCAGACAAGAGTCAATCACCCACACCCTTAGTCTTTCTACAAACACTGAATACATTTGTTGAACTTTTTTGTCAAAGTGACAAAGAACTGTTTTCTATTACTTTTGTAGCAAAGAGAAGTTGTTGGTGTACAATTCCATGAACTGAAGGCAGAGATGAACAAGATGAGGGACTCAGAGAGGTAAGAATTATAAAAAAAATATATTTTGGGGTAGCTGATCACCCTTTATTGCAACACAAGTGCTGAATAGGAAGGGCACAGCTCAATGTGATTGAGTTAAATTGCTTCCAAGTATATGTACTTATTCACATTGTAGACTACTTTATGGGTTTTGCAGTGCTTTTTCATAATATTCTTCCTTTCTACCTTGCTTTATTCATTCCTCCCTTCTATTTCTTTCCTCCGTATCTGTCTTTTTTTTTAAGTGCAAGATTTAACCTTCAAGATTACAAGTGTCAACAGCAAGACAGAACAAATTATCTAGTTCCCAGAGTAAATGCGCACTTAGTAACGTAGCAAAAAGCATTCAATACACATACATTGACAACAAGACCCTTGCGAGCGCGAAGTGCAATCCATTCAGGCCGCAAAAAAAATTTATAAAAAATACATGCTGTTGACAACGATAACGTTCTAGTTGCATGATTTGAAATGCTCTTGCAGGGGAATTACACGCCAAAGACCTGCAGCGGTAGTGTCGAAACGGCTGCTTTGTAGATTATTTGGAATAAAGTTTGATTGTGAGCTTTTGCGAGCGTGGAGCGCAAGCCGCTCGATAGAATTTTGTAGTATCACTGTCGTAAACAACGACTGCTTTCTTGTCGATCTGGTATATTTACAATGGATTATAAAAAATTAATGTAAATGTAGTTGATATTGTGACACATCTTTTTAAAGTTTAAGAGCTTACTCGATATTTAACGCAGCATGCTATCGTTAATCAAATGGTCTGTAGCTCCAGGTTATTCGGAGAAAAGTGTACGCACGTGCGTAAGTGCGTATAGGAACGTTACGCCCTTGATTTCGTATGAGCGTGAAATGGACCATGCTGTACCAGTGCCGCAATGTCTGTAAAAGCATTTGAAATTCCTACCATAATCATGTCGTGACCATGCGGTGCCCTTTTTTACAGTCATGAAATCTACTCTAAAGAATCTTGAAACATGGAACAAAAAATTATTTTCAGTTTCAATTCACAGTTTCAAGTCATACCAGCTGAATTCAACAATTGTTTGAATAATGCCAAGCAGTCCTTATATTAGTCTCCTTCACATCCATTTTTAAGGTCATCACACAATTCTCCTTCCTCACAAACAGCTGCGAAGAAGACGAACCTTATATACATTGATTAATGTGATTAATGTTATGTCCAACATTTGTTGTGTTTCAGAGCTCAGTTAACTCAGTTGACGCTGAAAAGCAATGCAGCTATCAAACACCTAAAGGCAAAACATGAAAAGGTAACATGTCTAATCCATTTACGAATTCCTTGATGTTTAATTGATAATACTGTAAATTCCTTATCACCTTAAATAGGGTGAAAGGATTGTCAAGCTTGCAGAGATGTGCCGTAAACTAGAAACAGAACAAGAAAAAGTCCTGCCATTTTATGCTTCATCACTGTCACCAGAAGAAGACGAAGACGTTGCTTCTGCAATGCAGGAATCACCATCGGAAGCATTGGCTGAGGTAGGGGAAATATTGCTGTAATCATATCATCAATTAATCATGTCCTGAAAATGAAACATTTTATGAGATTTCTCACTTTCCTTCTTATACATGTAGATTCTACACGAATATTCATCACTGGAAAACTTTTGGAAACGTTATAACAAGGTAACAGAAATTAAGATTGTATGAAAAGTCTGGCTTTGGGCATTGGCCATTCAAACATAAAGTTAACGTGAAGGAACGACTTATTTTTTCGTTAACTGAAATGGCAACGCCGGTGTACTAAGAGATGCACTGAAGTATCAAAATGTAATGACAACAATCAGAACATGTAGTCGCATACTTTTTGTTCTCGCCGCATTTTGACGTCATCGATGCATGATTAGAGTACAAGCGCACGGAAAAATGAAATCTATCTTAAGTGCAGTCATGCGTAACATTAACTATAAATGGGGCAACATCCAAAAATTAACATATTCGCTTAAGCCGTTGTCCTGGCACCTTGGCTTTGCTTACTATGGCGGACCAGCAAGAGCCTCAACCAGCAGTGGTTTTATACGACCAGATCAAGTTCAAGATCCAGCACCAGAAGCTCCTCAAGCAGGACAGGGGGATAATCAAGAACCTACTATCGAAGAGGTATAAGTTTTCTTTGCTCTTCATTTGATTCGGTCTATAGTTTTGTCCTAGTTTCCCCTGTTCGTTTTTGGTTTGTCTACTGGGTTGTTGGCCTTGGTTATGTTTCTCGGTTGCGGCCGATTAAATCACTTTTCGTGATCTTTGGTGTCAGAATTGGATGAAAACCAGTCCTTCTTTATGGTTTTAGTTTTACCAGTAGAGGCTGGGCTTGTGCATTCAGTTTAAATAGCGGATCGAGTTCTACTCTGCATATGGAGCTTCGCAGTCCCCAAGAAATCCAAGTACCAACTCTGAGAGCAAGTCAAGAAAGTATTTTCCCATAGCATCTTCATGCCGCTTTGTTAGCTGCAAGGTATATTAATTCTGGTTGTTGTTCTTTCCTATCTTTTGACTTCGAATTTCGTGAGGTCGTAATTTCTAGTGCTTTCGTAGCACAAACTTTGTTAATTGGGAGCTAGTTTAACTCCCCTTGTACGGTAGATTTTTATTGTTGTCAGTTTACTAGTGCTTCGAGCACGTGGCTTCGAGTTAAGCCGGTTGTTGGATTGTTGCAGTCTATCTGCTTCTATCTCGAATTTAAGGAGTATTGCGTGGTTGTGGCCCGCAAAACGTAAAAGATATGTTTGCTCAGCTTTTGTGCAGTAGGTAGTTATTGTTTTGTCGCGGTAGTGGCCGCTGGCATTTTGAGACAAGTCTTCAGTATTCTAGCTCTTAAAATTGTGAATCCAAGGAATGTAGCGTGGTCGTGGCCCGCTTAACGCAGAGATATTGCATGTTTGTTGGCGGTAGTGGCCGCTAGGATTTTGAGTCGTCTTATTCTAGCTCTTTCGATTTTTCAATTTTGAATCTAAGGGATGCAGCGTGGTTGAGACCCGCGATTTAAATGATCAGTAAGACTGACTCCGTTTAAAGTCGGTTTAAGACAGTTTTTGAGACAGTTCTGTGAGGTTGAGGCCCTGCAAATTTTAGGTTTTCGGTTGTGGCCGACAAAATTTGATTTTCAAATTACCCGGGCGTTCATATATGCGTGCATGGTTGAGGCCAACAATTCAATTGAAATTTAATAGAGCATTTTTTGCATCTATTTATGTTTGGTATTAGGTTCGTGAGGTTCATTATTTCTTTTGCGTTTTAGATGTTAGATACTAAGGCGTTTTAAAATGTTTTTTTTTTTATACTGTTTGCTACAGCTAGCTCGTTGCCAGTAACTTGCACTATTCAGGCTCGCATTCCAGCACTTCAGTTTCCATTTTGTAATTAGGCCTTTTCAAATTTCTATTTTAAATATTTACTCATTACTAGGTTCCCTCTTGGGACTCGTTCATTTCATCAGGTTATTTGTTCGCCTTTAGTGTTTTGTTTAATTTTTGCCAACCGTGTGTCGTACCTAGGTGCGGGCGTCTAATGCCTTTCATGCCCCATCGGGGTTGCCTAGGGCCGACATTTCGGTGGGCTTCGCCTCGGTTCTTTGTTTATATTTCGTCGAGTTTTCTTTTATGTATGTTTTATTTATCCGTTTTAAAGCTTTTTAATTGGTATAAGCTTTAACGTATATTTGTTCACTTAGCATATTATATTTTCACAATCGAAATGCGTGTTACAATGTATCCATCATGTGCCTCGCGCGGAGCCCATCGATTTGGTCGGCCCAAGGCAGACCCAAATTTTGTTTGTTTTAATCCCGTCTGACCAGTTTCAACTACTGCTAATTTCTTTTTTGCATGCACAACAATTTTGACGTGCTGATCAGTAAAGAATTATAGAACTTTTGTTTTAATTGCTCGGCACTGGCAAATCCGCTTTCCACTTCGGCGGAATATTCAGAATCCGACACATAGAATGTGTTGGTATATAAAAGACATGCCAATGGGGCCGAAATTTGTTGCAATCCCGAGTTCTCTAATGTTGCTTAAGTTCACTGATACGTCCTCTGACGCTGTTTAAGTTATGGGAAGGACTTTAAAATGCAGGTGGCTCTACGATTTGTTTGTTTTGATAAACGCCATCTTTATTTAATGTCATTTCATTCCTTTCACTTTCTGTCAGTCCGTTCTCCACGTTCCGAGCGACTTCATCACGATTTGTATTTTGTACAAATTCAGTATGTCTTTGATTCTGGCTAATTCAACCGTTAGACCTCTTTCTTGGTATAGAGGAATTAACATTTGCCCTCCCTCCCCTTCCCGACTCTCAAACTGATATCGAGATGTCCTTTTCTATGCTCGGTTAAATTTTATCCGCATCCTCTCTCCTGTCCGTTTTCTTTGCACTATGCTTGTTCAGGTGCAGATCTTTCGCATCTGGCAGAATTTCCGTTACTCATAATGACGTCATGGCCTGTTTATGGGATGAACAGAATTGTCTAGAACAATAGGAATTTGAACAAAATTCCCTCTGCTATGGAAAATTCAATCTCAAATAGTCTGGATCCACAATATAGGATGAACCGATATTAAGTTAACAATATTTGTTGGTTTTGATAGCTGTTGCCACCTTTCTTCATTTTGTAAAATGAACTTTATATTGACATTCTTTGTGGTGTTGTTTTTGCCCCCTAATACACCTTAGCGTTTAAACGATAGACTGTTTTGGTGTGACGTCATTTAGAGAGAGAGAGAGAAATACATTATTAATTAATTCACTTAATTAATTCATTTTATTTATTTGATATCAATTAGTTTCCTTTTCTTTTTAACATGTTTGAGCAAATGGAAATAGAACTAGACGCACACGTGCGTTCTCTCGTGCCCCAGGAGCCCCTTTTAGGAGAGGCTCCAATGACCGGCCCCATTCGTACTCTTCCCCGAGTCGGGTCACGCTTTCTTCATCATTTCGGGAAATAGTTAACCGTAACATACCTTATTAGTCAATTTGTCTGTCAGCAGCTATTAGTGTTTGCCTTTGCCCTTCTACTATCATGCATGGGTATTTTATATCTCCGACATGCAAAAATCAGTGTTATCTGCGAATATACCAGTTTATTCAACTTTTTATTTCACTATGTATCTCAATTGTTTGCTGTAAAGACTTCTACAACGGCGTTTTTAACACAGCTAGACGCCTAATAGGCGTTCAGTCGGGCTACCTGTTTGTAATACTTGGGGAGAAATGGGGAACAGAAGTATGGAAACCAGTTTGACTTGTCAGTGTCTTTTGATTGCATGACAGGTACTCCCAGACATAATATTGGCAAGGGAGAAAGTATTTTGTAGATAATTGTGTATACAGTATACAGTCTGCTTTATTTTGTAAATGCCTACCAAATGATCCAATATGATCTATAGATCATACATTATAGCTCAAACAAAATTTTATTCTGTACTTTTTACTTTGATTTATGGAAACAAAACTTACAAACTCAGGAGACTGTTTCAATGCCCAAGTTACTCAAATGATTTTGATATTGCTGTTATCACCCTGGTAGATTCTAGAAGTACCACAGTTACCTTTCTATGAAATCGTTTCAGTATTTCAGTTTCTTAATTAAATAACACAACTTTTCAATACATGTATTACCATGTTTTTAATATGAAGCAGATCAATGATTATAGCAGTAGTCAGTTGCTGATGCTTTGTTTGAAGTTCAATACTTGAAGTGTAATGTCATACAATGTATGCTCATTACCGATACCATATATAGCTCCTCCGTGCACATCGACCTGATACTACTATATACAGTTACATCTTCAATTCATCCACTTTATCCTGTTTCTGTGAACATGGTTGCACAAAGCTTGTGCAAATTTGTGGTTGAGTATCACTTTTCATCGATGGAAAATATCATTTTGTACATTCTAAAATTACTCTTCATTACTATCATTTTCATGATTATCCATCACTATATTTTGATCTGCTGACATTGAGCATGATTGACAGTACTGAAAGTGCATTCAATATAATCATGACATTGTACAAAATGCAGATTGCACTAAATATTTATAAGTAAATAATAAAAATCATTTTTTCCCATTGTTTATTTGGTGTAATTTTGCACTTTTTACTAATTCCTGTTTCCTGGCTTAATTATTGAATACACCGTAGTCACCTTATTACGCAAAGGCGAGAATCTCCCAGTCTTTAATTTCTAGTTAAGAAAAAACATTGTAGCTATTGTTAGTTCATTAGTTCGTTTTTTAACACAGCTGTCAGGAAGACCATGACTGTACACCGTGTATAAATAAAGCTTCTATAAGCCAACATTATGTGCAAGCAGTAGTGAAATATTATTTAACTTATTAAAACTACTGATTTAAAGACAACAATATCTCCGTGTCTTACATGTCCGTCCTCGAGTGAAGTTCGCTGCCACAAATCTTTCTCGTGTCCTCGGGCGATCAATACATTACAACCACACCACTAAATTCGAGAATTCCATATTAACGATTAAAAGCAGTCACTATATTACTATCCAAATATCTTGAGATTAGAAATTCCGATTGATAGACAATTCTCACAACCTCGTTTTCACGACAGTGTACCCCAAAGGCTTCTGGGTAGTTTGCCGATTTGCGACGTTGATAGATAGACCGAAAAGGTAAACCTAGACTCGAGCTACCACAGGTAGCCCGAGTAATAGCAAATCATGTATTTCTTCGTACATGTTTCGGATGTCTTATATATGAATAAAAGACATTACGCGACCAAACGCGAGGTCATATAGAAACGTATAAATTGTCTGGTAATAATTTCGATATTAAAATTCAGTACAAAAAACCTCTCAAGATCTCTTGAATGCTTGAATGAGGAATATAATTGACTTCCTTCTATGTATGTTCTATGTATGTTCGTTAAGCAACATGTAGGATGAGAAATTCGTAGATTTCCAGCTCATAGGAAATAGTCTTTATCGCAACTGGGGGCTTCCTTTCAAGTACTCCATTTAGAGTTCGATATTTGGTCAAAATATTGGAGATGAAGCTCAAAATAACAGTCCATTCTGAAGCTCTTATAGGTATATAGGTATATCTCGAGTTTAAAGCTCCACTTTACTTGTCTTACTGCCTGAAAGCTAGTTTTCTTTGTAGTCGGCCATCTTGCATTCTTAAAGTTCCTAGCTTGCGCTCGCAGTCGCTCAAAGGTGATGAGTGAAGGGCATTGTTTTAACGTTCTTAACCAATCAGAAGTGCCTCAGGACGAACAGAGGAAAAAAAAAAAAAAAAAAAAAAAAGCATTTGCAGTTTATAACTCGTTCCCGGCCTATGGCCTAGGCACAGGTAATTATGATGTTTCAACATTTGAGAGAAATAAAATACAGAGAATATATGGTTTGGCTGGATGTTTTGGCTGGACACCATACATTTCTTTGTAATTTTTACATATTCCTGCCGACTTTTCGATAATAAGATTATCCCAACAGGGCTTATTCAACAGTTGGGAGGGAGTTACTGGTATTCAGTTGTATATTGAGTTTCGGGATAGGATCCTGCAGTGTCGAAAGATAAAACGAGATCCTGAGTTTCGGGATAGGATTTGGGATGTTAGTTTCGGGAATTTGGGGTATCAATAAAATATAGTGTCGTGTTTTTTCCTGTTTCCCGTTCTCTTGGATACAGGCTTTGGGCTGCCCTCCCAAGACTCGCATTTTCCCATAACTCTATTGTTCTCAGGTCATTGTGAAGCGTGACTACACTTTTGATAGATTACTATCTTAAGTGCAGTCATGCGTAACATTAACTATAAATGGGGCAACATCCAAAAATTAACATATTCGCTTAAGCCGTTGCTCCCAGGTAACCAGGTGTGCCCTCATTCCGCTTTTGGGGACTGGGGCTTTGGAAGTTTCTCTTTGCCCCGCTCACGACCATGTTTTTTTCCCACCCGTATCCCCCCCTCGTGTACGCTCGCGCTTCACCCTAACCTGTTGACTCGCATTTTCCCATAACTCTATTGTTCTCAGGTCATTGTGAAGCGTGACTACACTTTTGATAGATTACTATTCGGAGTAATGTTATAGAGTGGTTTTCATGAACCTGTGAAACAAAGTGTATTGGTCAAAGTTTGATAATCACATAACAACAAAAGAACACAATGGAATTAGGGTGTATTAAAGAGTGATACACTAAAGTGTGTTTCACGGGTTAATGAAAACCACTCTATAGATTGTCACTGAATATATTTAGAGGTAAATCTATCTATTACAAAAAACACTGAGTCCTCAAACAGGAGGTGTGGCCTATTAACTGACGTTTTTGTTAACCAGGTTTTACTGGATAAGCTTGCTTTAGACAAGGAGAAGAACTCTTTACTACAAGAGAACCAACAACTAAGAGCTATACTTAAACAATATCTTGATGGTAAGAAATACGCTCTCTACTTTGTTAAAGATAGTTTGTTTTTAATCTCAGAAATATATAATCTAATGAGCTGTACGTGTGTTTTCTGCAGGTATTTCAGTAAACGACGAGATCCTTAGCACTCACAACCCACTTTTTATCGTCAATAACAAAACTAATGTCAAGTAAGTCATTGTTTTCGCTTCTACTTCGAAGCTTGTTTGCTTTGCTGCAGCTGTGCCGTGGGTACCAGAGGCTACTGATTCTGCCTCTCTCCCAGGACGTCGCTTTACTTTCTCGTATTTTTACTTCGCCTGTCCAAGTAATTGCGAGAGCCGAGAATGAGCCGTTTATCATGTAATTTTAATAGTCACAAGACAAACAGATTTACAGAAAAACAATTTATCGTAGCTGCAAAGAGCACGCGGATCAAAATTAGTAAAACTGTGAAGTTTGAATTCAGTAAGTTCAAAACTCACCAAGATATGAATCTACCAGCAAAGGCTTTTCTTACAAGATTCACTCTTTTCGAAAATCCATGTTCTCGCTAGTTTTGAATTTATTTCCTTCAAACTTCACTTTTTTGATCATTTTAACATGCTCTTTCCAGCTATGGTAATTATTTTTTTGTTTTACTGGTTTAAAAATAGCTATTAGGATCCTGTATATGTAGACAAATTTGTTGCAAGTTGTAGAGCGACGTTGCTTGTATCACCACTCCCGCAGCAGCAGGCAGCAGCAACAAACGTTCCATGACAAGTCACAACGACGGTGGATAAACGGGCAACAACCATTTTTTTAACTAGAAAGCTGTGCTACTTTTTTGCTGTAACTTTACAATATTTTTGGTTTATTGCACATCAAGTAACTCAAGTAGGTGTGCCGTTACATCGCACGCACTCAGCCTGCGTAGCTGGCAGTTGGGGGGGGGGGGGGGGAGCGGAGGGATGTGAGGAAAGGTGAAGGGCGATTTCTCTTCCTCTTTCTCCCTCGTGTCCCTCTCCCTAACTCCTAATCGCCATCTACTCAGGCTATATCCCACCTTTAGATGTGCTCACGCCACACCTTAACAATATTCTAATGAATTCATTTTGTTTTCAGGCTATCTGTGCCAGTCATGGATCCTCGTGTTAAACGTTCAGGTCCAACAGTAGTGGAAGCAGCACATGTCGTTAAACACACCATATAACTCACTAAATAGTCTGTAAATATATTTATACCCGAATTGTAAATAGAACCAATAAAGAAATTTGATTAAAAATTATCTGGTATATGGTGTTACTTTAAATTATTTTACATTGGATTTGGTAGAGCATTGTATGACTGTGAAATGAAGTCCTTGCAGGGGCGGATTTAGGGGAGGGGTGCAGGGGGTGCGAACCCCTCCTTGAGACAACAGTCCTTTTTGCTCAATGTTTTTCCAAGCTATCCTCTCAGTTTCCAATCAGTTATATGATTGTGGATCCTGGATCCACCCCTTGCCGTGCTGTCTGAGTATTTCAATCGACGTTTTTGTCCGAAAGGGATATCTTTTTTACGCTGGAGGCGTAGCAGCTCTGTCGAAATGTAAGGGTTTCGACTCTCCGACTGAAAACTTGGTTGAGCCTCTTCCCCCCTTCCCCCACCCCTCCCCCCACATACAAATACACGCACACCCTGTGCGGTTTGTGCTAAATGATCACGATTGCACCATTATGGGGTCACTTTTTTTCTTGCTATCTTTGGTAAAACAGGAAAAAGCTTTTTTTTGTGTACGTGGCACTCACTCCGGATGAAGACACTTCTATAGCTAAAAAAATCAATTATAATTAGATATGATGTAATAAAATAATTGTATTTCCATTACTTTATAGAATCCTAGATTATAGAACGATGTTCTCTAGACATTGCATTTAAAATCGATGATTTATTTAAAATGCTTCAAAATTCCATCAAATATATGTGACGTCATTACAGCGCATAGTCTGTGACGTCAAAAGCTATTTTAGATGTTCTCTTGTTTGGCCGGTCAAGGTCTTTGAGTCTTGTTGGGAGAATTTATCATTTCGTCAAGAGAATTATAAATTGATGATGGTAAAAATAATCAATCATAGGGTTTTAATATCTTTTCCCTTTTTCATTTGAAAAGTAGGAATAACACAATAACAAATCTCTACGGTTTTCAACTTTTTCTTCGCTGATTTTTTAAGCACGTGATTAAAAGTATTCTATATTTTGGGATTGAGCTTTTGAGGTTGAAATTTAAAAAGAGGGGACTTTGAAAAATTAAAGCAGAAATGCTTGATATACTAAAAAACCTCGCAGTATGCAATTCATAAGCACGAGAAAAAAATCGAATAAGAAAATTTTTGGTAATATTAGAACAACATGCAGATCAAAATCGCTTTTCTCTTTACTTTTGTTCGCTTGGCCAGGCTCCCCAGTCCGTATTTTATGTAATCTACCTCAAAGATTTCGCTAATATAACATTTGCTTGATTGTTGGATTTGAGATAAATCTAAGTTATTTACGAATATTTTAAGTTTTAGAATCGATAAAGAATATGTCGGAGACATCGACCGAGAGTAAACCGCTTGTGGGACCCATCGACGTGGTTTTGCTGGCGTCGTTTGTTGGAGCATTAGTTTACTGGTTCTGCGGTAGGAAGAAAAAAACTGAAGCAGCTTTCCCTCCAAATCTGATGGCAGTGTGAGTGCTTTTAGATCTTAATCATCTAAGGCTATGCCGTGATATTTCTGATTTAATGCTTTCAATTCATAATATTATGATTAGTTGTGTTCAACTAAGCTAAGTAAGAAATCTTTCGTTGTCATGCAATAAGCTTAATTGCACTCTTATTAATTAAGCTTAAGCTTACTATAAACTTTTTAAGTTAAAACTTCAGCGAACCATGTTGTGTGCATTGCACGTCCATGCAGAACATAAAAAATAGTATATATCTAGAGATATCTCAGTTCTTTGGTATCATTTTGTTGTCAGTAGGTGATGTGAAATCGAGCAATTAGATGTGGATTATCGTTGAAGCGTTAAGATTAAGCTTACTATAAGTTATTGCAAAATCAAAATTCCTAAGAGGGCAAGAGGACTGTCGAACACGAGCAACGTCATTCGTCTAATAAGCTTGTTGTAACTTATGTATTAATATTACCTTACTGTTCTTATAGCATTTCACTTCCTTTTTATGTTAAGATTCCAAATATTTGGTTTTTACCTGGAATTTCATCATGTGACTCATAATTAAGACTTAACTACACGTGCGTTAATTGGTAGCATGATGAACATCATCGTCATCATCATTCAGCATTGATGCATCTGATGTACATCATAGATGCAACTAATTGCATGATTGAGTAATAAATTTTAGTTATACTGACTGTGTGGGAGAGCCGGACAGAAAACTGTTATTTTGGTTTGAGGTCATGGCCATTATGGACTGAGTGCGGAGGTTAGTGCTGAATGACCAAGAGCCAAATATTTTCCCATCCAGCCAGACCTACATGTAACTGAAACATTTTATCATATGACTCTTTTTGAGCATTTCATTCACATTATTGGACACATGTATGACTATTTTTGAAGCTTAATTCTTTAAAGAGCATGCAAGTGCTAGGCCAAATATGGCTCATAAACACTGGACATAGAAGTCTAGACTGAAATGAGCATTGGGAAATCAGTTGGTTAGCGTGTAAAAGTGTGTGCAAGTGGGTAATAATTATAATCAGTGACTGAGACATATTCCAGATGTGGTCATACAGTGCAAATCCCCAAAATGTCTCCTGCACTGGGTACACAAGTAATAATGCCTGGCCTCATGTTAAATTATGTTCAGTGATTTTTAAAGGAAGAGATAAAGATACCTGTTCAAGATCAAATGTTCTTTTTTTCTTCTGATAAGCTTTCAACTCCTTCACAGAGTCTTTTTCAAGTCTGTTGATGTGATTCTTGTACAAGAAATGCATCAACACTTGAAAAAGGCTTTGTGAAAGAGTTGAAAGCTCACCAGAGAATAACACTTCTTGATCTTGCATGATCATGAACAGGTGTCTTCTTGAATTTATAACAAGATCCAGTATCTTTCATCATGTTTGCTAGTACTGTATTTTAAAAGGGTTAGTGTTTATGCAATACATCAATGATGGAAAAAATTGTGGTTGAACCTCAATTGCAGTGCAAAATTGCAAACCACTATAATTGCGCTTGAACCAACCAAAATTTCCATTGCAGCTGCAATTTTAGCTGACCACAACTGTGTTTTGCAAAGGATATATCATTTGCTTCTACACTGTAATTCTAGGAAGCCATCCAAAGTTGCTCAAGAGGATACCAGTTTCATTGGAAAAATGAAGAAAACAGTAAGTTTAGATGAGCTTGCATGTACTTTCTGAGTTTACATGATGGATTTAGGTTACAGTGTATCTATATGTCACTAGATTCCTAGTGCTTTTTCTTAGAACCAATTGTTGCAGGAGAGGAGTGAATTTGCCAAGTTGATCTTGTAGATTACCTCTGAACTCCATGATAGAATTTGCTGTTGACATAGGATTTAACTGTACAGAACTGTTTCCCTGATACTTGTGATAGTTGCAAAACCCAACCCAATCCAACCTCATACCTCCTAGATGCAACTTTTCTTGCAGCAATGTGCTAGTACCACTGACAGTAGTTCAACATGCACATTCACCTCTGCAATAGTGCAGAAAAATTTACAGAAGTAGAACTTTGACAGCATTGACATTGTGTTGTGTGCAATTGTTACAGGGGTGGATGTATGTTGCAATTCTGTATTGTATCCAGTACTACTGGAAAAGTTGTATGAAAATTCACATCTTGTGTATACTAGGTCTTTAGAGTAGAAAAGATAATTATATATATATTTATTAATTTTCTTTAGGGAAAATCAATTGCTATATTTTATGGATCACAAACAGGGACTGCAGAAGAGTTTGCTGGCAGATTAGCAAAAGACGCTCAGAGATATGGGATTAAAGCTGGTGTTTTTGATCCAGAGGAAATAGATATTGTAAGTTAGGCACACATTTAACAGAACTAATATATTGACCTGATATCTGCAAACAATATTAATAATTCCAAGTTGAGGTGAAAGTGTAAGTTTTCATGTATGCAGCAAGAAGAGTAAGTTTTCTTAAAGCATTCTTCTTTCAGTGTGAAACAGGACTGCAGCTGCTATGGCATGATCACGTCAGTGATGTGTTGTCTATACAGTAAAACATTTTCTGCTGTAACTGTGCTGTGTTATGACCATGCCATTTTCACAGTCATATGAAATCTGCTCTACATGTAACTGATTGTTGTTTCAGGATGAGATAGAGGCAATGGCTGCTTGCTTTATTTTAGTTCACAAAGGAAGCATTTTATCATTTGTTATGGCTTGTGTATGTTAGCTAATATGTTACTCTCTTCTGACTCACACTATACAATGCAATTTTTGTGACAAACTTCAACTTTGATATGAAAAACAATTACCACCTTTTTATTTCCAGGAAGAACTTACAAGGTTTGGTGAGATCCCCAATGGCTTAGCAATATTTGTTATGGCAACATATGGAGAAGGAGATCCTACTGACAATGCACAGGAATTTTTTGAGTGGTTACAGAATGATAGAGATGATTTGGATTGTTTAAATTATACTGTGAGTTTCATTATAAAACATTTATGCATCTTAAACTCACCAGATTATCAGTAGAAGTTTAAAAAGGATAGCACAGCCAGCCAGTTAGTGCTAGCTAGATTTGCAAGCAGGTTAGAGGTCAAGTCCCAGCTGGACTGAACTCTCAAGGTCTTTCATAACTGAGGAGAAGGTGCTGTTTTTGTAATCAAATCTGCAAGTGGATACTTTCACATCATCTCTGATGTAGACATTAAACGATAAACCCTGTCTCTCCACACTCCATTAACCTTCATTCGCGGGACATTAAATAAAGAGAGGAGAAAGGAATTTTGAAGGCAGTATAGCTTCTTAGAATTAAGGTAACTGGAGATAAAAGAACTCATTCCTCCAGTTACCTTGATTCTAAAGAAGCTATACTACCTTGCATCAAAAGGCTTCACCTTCAAATTTCTTTCTTCTCTTTGTATTTTTGTATACTTTACATTCATTTGGTATTACCATGCTAGTAAATGACATAATGTTCAAATCTGTAAATCTATTTCTAAATCATTTCCAGGTATTTGGTCTTGGCAATAAAACCTATGAACACTATAATTCCATGGGGAGATTTGTTGACAAAAAATTAGAGGAAATGGGTGCAAAAAGAGTTTTTGAAAGAGGCGAAGGAGATGATGATGGCAAGTAAGTAGAATTGTACATTTTATGTAGGTACAGATTTAGAGGAGGGATACACACCATCCTTGAGACAACTTTGGGTCATTTTGTCCTTGATACACGTACACTGTACACTTTTCCAAAATAGAGTGATTTAGCAAATGCAACAGGACATTAAAGAGGATGCTGCGTGCGCTGATTAATTTTGTTTGAAATAACATTGATGTTGCCGACACCAAGAAGAGGATATGAAAACAAGCGAAATGGCATCAAGAATGTGGCATCGTGATGTTGTCATGCTAGTCACACAACAAATGAATGTGATAAATTTGTCATCAATAACATTGATGTTGCCGACACCAAGAAGAGGATATGAAAACAAGCGAAATGGCATCAAGAATGTGGCATCGTGATGTCATGCTAGTCACGCAACAAATGAATGTGATAAATTTGTCATCAAACATCCTGTTTTTGCATCGTGTCATGTTCGCTAAATCACTTTAATATCCTCTGGATCTTATAGACAATTAATTCTGCATTTACTATACATGGTAACCCTGCACTCCCTTCTGAAGGCTATATTGCTGGATCTGCCCCTGTTTGATTTATGACTATTAATAGTAATGAACTCTGTTTGTGTTTTTTGCTATCTATCTTAGCATTGAAGAAGACTTTGTAAGATGGAGAGAAGATTTTTGGCCTGAAGTCCTCAAATTTTATAACATTGATGTCAGAGATATTAAAAGGTACTGTGCACAGCCAATATAATTGTTCACTTCTCATGTAGTAAGGTTCTCCTCTATTATTTTAGTGTTCTGACTCACCAAAAAGACAGGGAATGCTTGATAATTTTATTTCATCAGGGAAATTATAAAAATGTTAATTTCAAAAGTCAGGGATTTTGGATTGGCCAGGTCAATCAGCCCTTTTAGCACTTGGCTTGGTGAGGAATTCCACAAACCAAATTGTTTATAAATAATATTATGATTGATATCTGAATGGAATAGAAAATGGTCTGATGTTCTACTGACATTAGTCGTCAGTAAAAAGTTAGTAAAATGGAATTTGGCCATTACATGTATATTGAATAGTCCAGGAAGTCTATTTTGCTGAGTTAGTGGAACCATACACTGTAGATGCATGAAAAATCATGGATTGAACAATTTTGTTTTCACAAGAGAAGAGGGTAATAGCATAATTCATTCATTAACTTAATATACATTGTTTCATTGTAGGAGATTATCATCTTGCATTGAACGCCAGTTCAAAGTTGTCATACATGAAGACATTTCAGAGGACAAAGTCTTCACAGGTGAAGTGTCACGGCTGAAGTCCTATAAAAGACAACGCCCGTAAGTCAGCTTTTTGTGTATATAAAATATGGCCAGTACTCATGAACAGTGCAAAATGGCTTGAGAGTATGCCCTGGGAACAAAACCCTCTATGTATACTGGCCTTTTTACGGTTTACTTTCACTGACAGTAAACATGATCATCATACATGTTTAGAAAATCACAGTGGTCAACTTCAAGGTGAAAATATAAGTTAGATTATTTTGTAAAATATGCAGCCAAGTTATTCAATTTCTTGTTTATATTTTTATTTATTTCAGTCCATTTGATGCCAAGAACCCATACCTGGCACCCATCCGTGTCAACCGTGAACTCCACAGGGGTGGTGACAGGTCCTGTATGCATATTGAATTGGATATATCAGACTCATCAATTAAGTAAGTTTAGGCTAGTGTAATGGCAGTCATTCAGCTGATATAGGCCTGCTGTCCTTTTCACACACTACCACTGCATTGAACTATTCTACCATGTCACTGTACTTGCATGTTGGTCTTTAGAGGCAATATGGGGGTCTGGGGTTATGGGGGACTTAATATGTTATTTTAGAAAGTCTTTCAATGGTGGGTACAGTTATATCAGTTTTTAATCCCTGTAAAGGGGTATGGATGAAGTGCTGGTGAAGTCCAGAGGTTGGGTTGTGAAAAGGTTTCTCTGTATTTTTACACAGAGAGAAAGGGGGCTAGAAAATGTTATGCAGTGATTTTATCAAAAAAACCATATTCTACCATGACCTAGAAACCTTGACCTGTATTGTTCTACAAAACCTAATGTTCTTTGAAACCTAATCAGGATATTTGTGGGATGTTGTAGATATGATGCTGGTGATCATGTTGGTATTTATCCCACCAATGACCATGAATTGGTGGAGAAGATTGGACAATTACTGAATGAAAATCTTGATACTGTTGTGTCACTGGTAAATGTTGATGGTAAGTTTGTTGTTGTTTGCCCCCCACCCCCACACACCCCTCCCCTATTCTAGTTGACCAGTTTAAAAAGGCTTGCTGATAGGTCAGAAAGGTTGACACTTTGAAAGGTTGAACAATTTGAACAGATATATGGTACATTTGTAAGCACAGTGGTGGATCCAGGGGGGGGTTCCATGGGTTCCACGGAACCCCCCTTGAAGGTTTTAAGCCATTATTTGTCAAACATCGACCAAAAAATAGAGTATTATACACAGCTGACTTTAAGAAATGGAACCCCTCTTGGAAAAATCCTGGATCCACTACTGAAGCATGGTTCAATCTATCAGCAATTTCAAGCAACAGAAATAAAAATGTTTTAATGTCTTATTACACCCTTACGTATATGCCATTAATATGCATATGATTATGTTGCAGAGGATGCCAGTAAGAAACACCCATTCCCATGCCCCACCTCATATCGTACAGCATTGCTACATTATGTTGACATCACAAGCACTGTCAAAACACACGTCCTTAGAGAACTGGCTGAATATGCAAAAGATGTTAATGAAAAAGAATTTTTGATGAAAATCAGCGACTCTACTGAAGAAGCTAAGGTTGGTTTTGTTAAAACAGAAATACCTAGTAGAGGTTTGACGACAGTATTACATAATTCCTCATAACAACTATTGTACACAGTACTGTATGCAGTGTCATTAATTCATCGATTAAAATGCTGCAGATATACAATGATGTACTTTAAATGAATCAGCCACAGAACTAATCCAGCATGGTCTTAGTTTATATTTTTAATCTAGATTTATTTAATAATTTATTGTGTTTTAACAGTAGTTTTCTTTATCTCTTGTAGCAACAATACAATGATTGGATTGTCAAAAGTCATAGACACATTGTCGCTGTGTTAGAAGATATGTCATCTCTCAGACCTCCTCTTGGTCATCTTCTTGAGCTTCTTCCTCGATTACATTGTCGATATTACTCCATCTCGTCTTCATCCAAGGTATTTCAGCTTATTAAACATTTTCTTCTTGTAATAATGAGAACTTCCACCAAAGCTGTCATCATTTTAATCGTCATCTTCATAAGCTATAATGATAGCTGTATAAATGATAATGATAGTCACCATCCAACAGACATCATTTTCATCAACTGCAATGATAAACAACAGTAAAATTAATGAAAAACCAGTAACAATCTGCAGGAGTGTTCATTGTCATTTCTTTGTTGATAGGTGCATCCTAAAACCATTCATGTGACAGCAGTCGTTGTTCGCTGGAAGACCAATACAGGGCGTGAACAGAAGGGTGTGGCAACCACATGGTTACAAACCAAGATACCTCAAGGTAACACTATGATTGTTTTTCTATATCATGAGATCATCTTGTTTTAGACGTGTCCCCAATTAGTGCAAGTAAGCACTAGAACGACTAGACAAGTTTATGATGATGATTATCTTACCTCATTACTGTGACTTCTGCCCTACTCTCCCTCTCCTCCCATTTTCCCATCTCCAGTGCTAGCCTCGAGCCTTTGAGGGCATGAAACTGCATTAAATCACCTACAGTTGAAGTTTTCTCTTTAAGCTGGCACTGGGATCCTAGACAAAAGGTACTCTTCTCTTGGTGAGGATTTGAGAATGTAACGTGTGTTGCCTTGCAGGTGATGACTGTCCTAGAGTACCCATGTTTGTTCGTAAGACAACATTCCGTCTACCATTTAAACCTGTCACACCTGTTATCATGGTGGGGCCTGGTACTGGTCTGGCACCATTCAGAGGTTTTATACAAGACCGTAGTTATCATGTAAAACAAGGTTAGTTTGACAATTTGGACACAAAGGAAGTGTACATTTTGTAGATTCAATTGCTGTACCATCAAAGACATTGCCTTATCATTTGAAGACCTGAGTATTGGTCCAGCTAGGGTTCAATCCCAGAAGGACTGACACTCTACCAACTACATGTCAGCCAGCAGAGTGGCAATTTTTGAAGTAATGTGTAGAAGACAAGAGCGGTGCCTTATATAGGTGTAAAGGTCCAAAGCTGAGGATATTTTGACCTGATATACCCTTAAAACATATGTAAAACACCTAAAACATCATATTTGACCAGAATTTCCTAAGCTAGATTATTTTTGGATGAGAAAATCCAAATTAAAGTTAGACAGTGCAAAATTAAGAACAATCTTTATCCAATGTAAAGATCTACGACAGTGATTTCTGTAATTTCCAATGATTGAACTATTAATGAGTTTGTAATGCTATATCATGATAAATTCATAGGCAAGCTAGTGGGAGACACTGTGCTGTACTTTGGATGTCGAAAGAAGAGTGAAGACTACCTGTATGAAGATGAGTTAGCAGACTTCTTGAACCATGGTGCATTGACCCAGCTCCATGTAGCATTCTCTAGAGATCAGGTATTGATATTGAATTCTGAATAAACTAGTGGCCGTGATGCAATATAAAGAACCACCCTTTTAAAATTCTGCATTTTGTAAGTAAGTAATATTGCTGAGAAATTTTGAAAGTAAAAGTTAGAGTAATAGGGTTGAGTTGATGATATCATTGATATCTCTATATCCGATTTGGATACCAAAATATTGAACAATTTTTATCCTTCTCTCTTGAATGAGAGGAAAACATTTTTGTTTGATCATTATGAAAACCCTATAGATGGGTTCAGGCAAGTTTCAACTCACTTCCAATTTGTTTTTCAAGGTTATTTTCATCATCTGGGGTGTGTACTTTAAATTGTAAAATGTAAATTCCATATTAAACAGTTTTTGAAATGATTTTATTCCTTTAAAGGCTCAAAAGGTTTATGTACAGAATAAAATGGAGGAAAACAAGGAAAGCCTCTGGAAGATACTTGACCAAGGTGGTCATATATATGTCTGCGGGTTAGTATTAGCATATACCAGTCTGTAATCTGTGGTATGAAGCCTTGAAGTCCACATTGCAGTAATGGAGTGTGTCATGGGCAATCATTTAGAGATCTCATCACACTGTTCCCATATGATCTACTATTTTAACTCAATGTGATGATGATGATATAGCTGAAAATGCATGTTTTCTTTTGTAGTGATGCTCGTAACATGGCTCGAGATGTACATGCAATGATTGTAAAGGTTGCCCAAGAAAATGGAGGCATGACTGAAAGTGAGGCCGTTGACTTTGTCAAAAAGTTATCTGCAAAAGGACGATATTCTACTGATGTTTGGAGTTGAAGTCTCAGTATAATTTTTATATAAGTCTTGTATTTTTTCTTTGGTAGGGAGTTATCTATAGCCAATCTCCAGAATGTTGGTAGAAATACAAAGTCACATTTCTACTTCATACAGTTGTATCAAAAAGTACTCTTACTTAATTTAATGATTTCTTGAAAATATATTTTCCAATTTGAAGAACAAGCCATGTTCACACAAAAAAGTTGTTATATATATACATTTAAACTAAAAGAAATATGTGTCAAGCTCGGACTTGGACAATTGTGCGAATCATTTTTTCTTGCTAGTAGGTTCATCCTGTACTTTTTTATCCTCTTTTTTAGTCTTAATTCTCAACTAATTCCTTGTTCTTGTCAAACTCAAATTCAAAGGAAAATTGAGGCTCTTCATCAAAAAAGTCATCTGGGAGGCCGAATAAAATATTCTCCTCCATTTTAAAACTCAAAGCAAGCTTGCCATGTCTCTGTCCTCTGATATAAACATTGTAGCCAGCCAATCAGCGTGCGCGTACTATGTCAAATATTTTATAAATACATTTAAACTAAAAAAAATATGTTGGATCAAAATTTGACATCTCATTAAAAAACTGCCAACTTTCTTGAGATTGGTGAAATACAAATAGGTAGGGCCGGAATTTGTATCTGCACTTTGCATTTAAGTGGACATCAATTGTCATTCTCCTTCAAATTCTACCTGTAAATCCAATTGCAATCAGTTACACACACAAAAGCAAGAAAGAGAGAAAAAAGAAAGAGAGAGAAAGAAAAGAAAGAAAGAGAAGGAAGTAAGGAGAAAAGGAAGGGAGAGAGGAGGGAAAAAAGGAAGGGAGAGAGGAAGGAAATTCTTTAGATATTCTGGGTCTATTTTGGGTTTACTTGAGTTGACTTGAAACTATCGAGAGTGTTTGATGTCCAAGTAATGGCACAGTGCAAAATACGATATACATGAAAGTGTAAGTAGCCACACACTTCATTGGAATCTGCATTGAGGGTATTGCAAGCTGGATTCTAGAACAATTTCAACGTATTAATTAATTAATGATGACTCTGATAAATGTAATTTTTTTAAATTGACCTTTTTTAACGAACAAGAATAAAGGTTCAATGTCTTATTTAATTTTTTAAGCCAAGTTAATACAAATCAGTGAGCTTTCTCCACACAAACTGATTAAATTCTCTGAAAAAAATTGTATAGTATGATGAGAAAATGTACTTGTATCAGTTCAGTGTTAATTATCTCACAGCTGTTGGTAACACTGACCAACTCAATAGTTGTTAGTACAGCTGTAATCAAAATATTATCCCCTTTATTATATTAAATAATTGTTATATTGTAATTAGAATTTCACTGTAGTGATTACTCTCCCTTTCTCCTCTTCCTCCTCCCCTCCCCCCTCCCCTTTGGCACTTTGGCCATTTTCATCAAAATCCCTTCAATTCTAATTGCAGGGGTATGTACTAGAGTGCTTACAATATATCCGTTATAAGTTAGCGAACTAAATTGTACTAAATAGCGCAAAATCCTTTGTTTTCTATCGTTTAATTAGTGCAATTTCTTACAAAGTTTTTCACTGATATATTGTAAGCACTCCACTGTTATTGGCATGGCAACAAATTCAATACCAATCCATGTGCATGATAATTACTTGTCTTGTTTATTTAATGTGGCTTTATAATTATCCTCAAAAATTTTCAATGTCATTAAAAGTGTTTTATCCATTCATCAATCTAAGAGTTTCAACTATCAGTGTCATGAACATCTTTGAGGTTTAAGACTTCTATAGAACCTCGTCCTTTGGTCTCAACCTGAACTACTTCATCAATCTCACGAAAACATCCTGGATCAACAAGGCACACCTACAAATAAACAAGACACTATGCTTATAAGTTGACACAGGAAGCCCAGAGTACACTGTTGGTGTACATGTAGTCTCCTTTGCAGCCATTATTAGTCTAGCTCCCATTCCAGCCAGCTGGCGGGAGTGGACCTCAGGGGAATGGGAGCTAGACTGTGACGGCTGTGAAGGAGACTAGTATCATCACTCTGCAACATTTGATACAAGATGTGGAGTACTATTATGTGCAATAATTTTGTTGTTGTGAGTAATTGTTGCTGCTGTTGTTACCAGACATGATACAATTGGCAATTTGCTCTTGCAACAAAATCTCTAAAATTGCTTTGCCAGCATGAGAAAAAATTAACATAACATGAAGGATTTGTATTAGTTAGGTCCATGATATCCCATTTCCTTGACTGTTTCAGCCCCTATTAATTGCCATAATAGTGTTACAAACAGTCATTAGTAGTTACCATTTCAAAGTCCATGTCCCATTCTTCTGAATCAACTGTACTCAACAAGGGTTTCAACTTTTCTTTGATTCTTTTAGCATCTTTAGTTGGTAGAATAAGTTTGAGTCTCATTTGAGCTCTTTCTATAGGCATTGATTCTTTGAGCTGCCGTATAACCTCTAAAGCCTAAATACATCAAATGTAAACAGATGTAAACATTAGAAAAATGCACTGTACTGAACTACATGTACGTGCAGAGTTTATAGTTCCTGTTCTAGCATTTAACCCTCTCACTAACAGTGATTTACAAATACATGGAAAAAATTGACAAACTAATAGTCAGTAGTGGACAGCTCTAAACCTATTGTTTTATTTTCTTCATTACTGGTCAACTAGTGCTCATTAATAGCTACAGTACTTCAAAGTTTATATCAAGGGGACAAAAGAACAAAATTATAATTATAAAATGGTTGCTAATAAGAAATAAAAAATGTGCTTCAGCAGTAATAAACTACATTATTTGTATTTTGACATGTGATAGCAAGATTAAAGCTATTCAATGTCTGTATTCCTTGAGCTTGCTTTTCTCAGTGTTTCATATTTATAACAGCGATATAATTTTCAATTAAGTGTATTATATACTAACTTGTTGTTTAGTGCTACGAGTAGGAATGACTGAATAATGAATGTCTTTCATTGCACGTTCTATCACTCCCACAGGATATGGTCTCTTGGTTTCTGGGTTTACACATTTATCAGCTACTACTGTAGCAATATCTCGAAATGATGCTTCTAGCTGTTGACTTCTTTCCTTTTCTGAAACTTGTAGTTCACCTTTTGATAAAATCTGAAAGAAATTTTGAAATACATTTGAGTGTCAACCTCTTGTAATAAACTCTGACTTGTAAGCAACCATCTCTGATAAGTGACTAGTTTTCAAAAGAAAAACAAATGGAATATCTCTTTCAGTGCTTAGTTTGAACCTCTTGTGTCACCACCTTCCTTTGGCCACCACCTAGACAACTGACAACTGACAATAGGAGTTCAAAGCAGGTGCTCTTTCTATTTCTGGCATTCATTGTGATGGTGCTACTTGATTTAGGGGAGATAGGGTCACGTGACCTAGTTAGTGCAAGTCCACCATTGACATAGCCTAATGAGGGGTTAGCGACTTATTTTGGGGGTGGGGTTTGGGATAGGAGCACATACACACACAAAAAAAGAGTGGGGTCAAGTGAGATTAGGAGTATAGTAGGCATTTTTCTCGGCTGCTCAGCTGGGATGAAATTATACATCATTAATGACCGGTGCCCAGTTGTTTCAAAGGCGATTAGTGTTAACCGAAGATTAAATCTAAAGAAAACCATTCATTTTAACCCAGGATTAGCGTTAATCGCCCCTTCAAACAACTGGGCCCAGGTGTCCGTAATGCTGACTGTTCTACTGTAATATTATAGTACAATGTGTGATTATAATATTCTAACTTACACTGCTTACCTTTTTACAAATTTCTATCTTATCCTCTGTTCCAAATGCTCTTCTTAAATCCTCATTTTTAGCAACTTGGCCTTTGGATACATTTGTGAATATGGTATCAGTCTGTAGAACTTCATCCAAATCTTTCTCCCTAGGGATGCCAACAAACATTGATAACTAAGCTAAACATCTTCAATATTTTATCAAAGCTTTAATAACATCAAATGAAATATTTTTTTGCCAAAACGATAGTCATTAATTGAACTGTATTCTGTCTAATAGGGTACTTAGACAAAGGTGAGCACTAGGCAAGCACACATCAATAAACAAATGCTTGCATTTCGACATCTTTCATTTAAAATTCGGAAGGACTGACAAGCAGTTAATTTACTACTTACACGTTATTACGCCATGACATAACCTTGTTTTTATAGCACGCGATTTCAAAGCGTTTACCACTTGCTTTTAACCGTACCACAGCAACGTTAGTCAATTTGACTTGATTCGTTGGCGTAAAAATCGACATTTTTGTGAAGTAAAAACTTATAAATAAAACAAACTTTTTAGAATCGCCCTCAATAATGTTGGCTAGCGGTTGCTCATTCAAGTTAGATACTTCATGTATGACTCAATCATGCCTTCCATAGGAAGCCCAAGCCCTTTAACTTTTTTATTTTTGCTTTCAAACGAGTTCACTTGTAATGATTCTATATCTGCTGCAAAAAAATCAATACAAAATCTTAAATTTTTAAAACATAGATCGTTTCATTATATGTTGGGACTGTTAGCGATATTTCCTTCGTTTCATTCTGTTTCTGATCTTTCTGATTTGGGTTCCCTGTGGGTCTCGGGATCTATGAAGTTCTTACATGCATCTTTTCAAAACAAGACAAACTTTCTCGATTACTTACAACCAAGCAGCTTCTTTGTGAAAGTTTTCTCGATTCAACGTCGTCAAAATGTTTGCTAAGTTTATGAACAAGAAAGATTTCCATCCTGGATCTAATGCTAATATCAAAAAGGTAAACAAAATCGAGTGAAGAACGCAACAAATCATGACATGCCAGTTGTTCATGAATGACGACGATTTTGTCTACTAATTAGGTATGGATGGCAGAACAGAAACTTTTAGCTGACAAACAAAAGCAACAAGAGCTTACAGAGCAATATCAGAAAGAACAGGAACGGTTCCAGAATAGGTATAAATTATTTCCAAGAACCTGGAGACATGTTTCCAATTTTAGATGCTATTCTTCGTTTGCACATGACGTCACAAGTCACAAAAATTCAAACTAAAATCTATTTTTGAATCCTACCAGCTCTATTCTTGTATATGTTTTAGAAAATTGTGGTTTGAGTTATTCTGTAGATTTGTATTTAGATATTTTGATGGTTTGGATGTTTTTTGGGTCGAGTTGTAAGCCCGTGAATTATGTCACACAACTCAAAGTCACGCGTCTAAAATGCCGTGGAAATCACTATAAGTATGTCAAATCAATTAGCTTGGTCTTAAATATACCAGCTACAACGGCGTGCAGAATGGTTGAGACATTGTGCCCTAAAATTGATGTTCTTTGATATTATACCCACCATGTAAGTCGTGGAACCGCCATATATTCTGAATCCCCCTCCCCCCGACACAATGTTGGTTGGGTCAAGTGTTGGACCTATCAGGAATCTCCCCGGCCTACTCAACATTGAGAGAGGGGGGAAGGGGGAGTATAAAACAGGGTTGGCTAATTAAGGCCAAAATTGGGACAGTGTCTCAACAGGTTCTGCACGCCGTTGTCTGAGCTACATATCAGTCCGTGGACAACAAATGAGAAGCATATAGGACATAGTACTTATTTATCTGATAGAAAAGCGTGCGGAAAACGATATAAAAGACATAGGAGTGAGTCTACCTATCTACCTATTCAAATATAGACGTAGAAAAACCGCGCGCCTGATAGAACCAACACACAAGCGCGCGCTAATTTGGTTGTGAATACATTTTTAGGAATGGAAATAGACGCAAGGCCAAGAACGATAAATTAGTTTCAAATAACACAACAACACAACAACAACAACAAAAACACCAATAATAAATGTGAAAAGTTTCAAAACTAGAAGATGCATTTTAGAGTATGACAGGTTTCATAATTATATATCCTGTCAGCTGTTAAACCAATTTCTAGCTGTTAAACCAATTTCCAGCGTCACGTCATTGTGTTGATAAATGACGCCGATATTTTAAAGAATTACTGTACAACGTATAACATTAGAAGAGCAACACTGAAGATTAGGCCTGTCTTGTAGTATAAAACTTGTTTGCAGTATCAAGCGGCTGTATATCGAGTTTTCTTTTGCGCTTTCAGCTTAAAAAATCCGCTCGTGACGTCACACGGTTAACCAGGTTAACCGATGCTTAAATACACTAATTTACTGTATCTCTTTATGGGCGTCATGGTTAACCATGGCCATGGTTAACCGTCACGATCATCAAAGGAAATGATACTTAGGCAATTGTCCATCAAAACACTCGACTGAGCATGAATTACCCTTCGTCTGACCCCTGTATGTGTCCGATCACAAATTTTTTTAACTAGGACTCTTATGGGGGTCAATCTTTTGACCGTGAGTGCAACATCTAACAATTTGCATATGTAAGTCGGCATCTCGATTCGTACAAACTGTGCTATAGTGTTGTAATTTAGGCAGAAATGAGCTTTGCTGTGAGCCGTGTGGTAAAATACTATTCTGCTATCGCAGTCACGGGTACATGGGTATCAAAATATGAGAGTATTTCGAAGTTTCACATTTATTTATGTGGCATTTTAATATCGCACAAAACGAATTTTGATGCATAATAAGATATTTGACCTTTTAAAAAGTAAATATTAACAGAGTCTTACGTGATGGCATGTTGCCATTGACAACAGCCTTTGTGCTTAATTTCTACAGGATTTGAAAAGCACGCGGTCCAACCAGTCCCCATACTGGCCTTAATTGATACGATTTGAATAAATTCCCAAATTGGCTTTTATCGCTAGTATTTTGTTAGGTCAAATCAATGTCACCCGAAATTGTAGCATACAGAGCCTACCTTTGACTACTACAAGTTTAGTGTAAAATCACCAAATGATTGCATTAGTTTTTCTAGTTATTTAATATTATAGGTCTCAGACAACGGCGTGCAGAATGGTTGAGACATTGTGCCCTAAAATTGACGTTCTTTGATATTATACCCACCATGTAAGTCGTGGAACCGCCATATATTCTGAATCCCCCTCCCCCCGACACAATGTTGGTTGGGTCAAGTGTTGGACCTATCAGGAATCTCCCCGGCCTACTCAACATTGAGAGAGGGGGGAAGGGGGAGTATAAAACAGGGTTGGCTAATTAAGGCCAAAATTGGGACAGTGTCTCAACAGGTTCTGCACGCCGTTGTAGGGCTACTAAAAGTTAAATTAAGTGATATTTATCAACTTTAGGCTTGAAATTATGTTCTAAAATTTTGGCAGCCATGTTGGAAGATATCCATATGTCTTCCAAGATGGCGCCGCCATACATTTACACTAAAATTTGAGAAAATTCATCCGGCAATAACTCGGCAAATAATTGCTCTTGTGCTCCAAAAATTCTCCAAGAGATATTGTTTTAAATGCTCTACAAGCCCATAAGCATTTTATTTTATTTAGAAAAAGAATTAACATTTTAGAATTTCAAAACCCAAAAGGTCATCAAAATATCACGTGATTGCAAACGAAGAATACAGAATGACTGAAGAAACATATTTAATGACTGAATTACAATGTGCTATAATAGCTGGTCTGATCCATAAACACTAACTTATTTCTCTGCAGACAAATGGTAAGCAAAGATGATAAGCTGAAGTCAGGTTTAAGTTTTATATATGAAGAACCTCCAGGATATGAAAAAGGTAAAATAATATTCGTTGCCTTCAGGGTATCTAACTATTAATGAAATCACTAATCACAGATAATCAATAACAATGGTGTATCATACACTGTACTCAGTGTCTGTATTCTCACTGGTGGGCAGCATACAGAGAATTCTAGCAATCTTTCAGCGGTCTGATAGGTGTTATCTGCATGAAGATGCCTGTGAAGGAAAGATCTTTAAACAAAAATTACAGAATTACCAAAATTACCAAATGAATTTAATTACCATAAATTTGCCATCAAAGTGATGATTTTATGATTCTTATCAGACAAAAAATCTGAGAAGAAAGATGAAGAGGAGCCTAGGTTTGAATGGCAGAAAGGAGCTCCTAGAGAAGGGTATGTATAACTGTGCATATCAATGAGCTCCCAAGTTGTTTATAAAATCATAGTTAATGGTGGGGATAAGATGATAAAATGTATAATGACTAATAGCAGTCCTCTTCAAGGACCTTTGGTATTACAATTTACAAAGCAGATTTCTGTGAGATACACAGAAAATCAAAATAGCTAGGGAATAGCAAAAGAAGAAAACCACACACATCAAAAGTTTGTCATGCACATTGTGTCCTAGCAATGCCATTACTTTGTCAAATCTGATTTGAATCATTACAAGGAAAAAGCTAATGTTAATATTTCATGGTATTGACACCGACAGGTATACAAAGAACCTCAACTTAGCTGTAAGAGATCAACCATTTGGAATTCCTGTAAGTACAACTCTTGAGCCTGGGCACACAAATTATAGAACTTTTTAACACAATGAGTAGCAAGACAGTCTGGATAGCTTGGCCTTCATTGTTTTCTTATCTTTGTAAAATTTCAGGTGCGCAATGTGAAATGCATAAGATGTGGTAAATGGGGTCACATTAACACAGACAGAGAGGTGAGTTCCTTTCTTCCTACTATTCACTGATTGATCTAAACATGTCCCAGAGTGGGAACAGGGCCGTATTTACTTGAATAAGCATCCCAGCACTTATTAAATTTTTCATGTCTAAAACAGGGAGTTTATTCGGGGGAGGCGCTTATTCGAGGGAGGCGCTTATTCAGCAGGAGGGAACGTGTACACAACTGTCAAAGTATGCTTTCCTCTTTAAATATCAATAATATCAATGTTATAGAGCGATAACACTAAAACCGTGAAATAACTTAGCAACTAAATAGAGACAAATAGTAGCAAAACCATTTGTTTTCTATTGTTTCATTAGTACTATTTGTACTTTTTAGTTAGTACTTGTTTCACGGTTTTAGTGTTATCGCTCTACTACGTACTACAACAGTACTGGTATTAGTGTACTATAATGAGGTGTGAGGCGCTTATTCGCGGGAGGTGCTTATTCGCGGGAAGCGCTTATTAATTTTTTGTCCAAAGGGGGCGCTTATTTGGGGGGTGCTTATCCGGGGGAGGCGCTTATTCGAGTAAATATGGTAGTGCTGTTTGTGGGTGATGGTGGTGGAGAGGGGAGGGTAGACTTGATGGAGGGCAGTGACCAGGGGTTCAGGGACTCATATTTTGGACAGGGATGATCATTATTAATAACTTTCAGGGATCAAAATCACAGGTTTTGGTAAATTTAAGGATAATCACAGTCAGTACAAGTACAGTTTACTTTTATGGAGACACGTGGTGTAAAGCTTGTTGTAAATTTGTTCATGACTATGAATGCAATGCTTCTATTCTGACTATTGTCTACAGTGCCCTTTGTTGAATCAAAGTTCAGTTTCTAAACCTGGACCGACAACATTTGCAGGTGAGTTATCAAGGCTTTTTAGTTTTTTTTGACAAACTTATTAAAAGGCAACAAAACAATATTGATTTCATGTAGACGTGGCAGATCCTGCCGAGCTCATGCAAAACATGCGTGAAGATGGATTGGCATTGAAAAAATCAGTTCTTGGCAGAACAGTCAACGTACATGATCCCAACCAGGTGAGTCTAGATTTAATATAAGCTAAAAACAATATTTTATAGCATGAGTACCCTTAATTTTGGTATGTGGACCAATTATTTTGGATACGGCACCCTTATCAGGCCAAAAATCATCTTTGTTCACACGATAATATATTATGGGCGCAGTGCCTGAAATGATGGGCTCGAGTGCCCAGAATGAGCTTTTCTCATCCCTGCGTGACATTTTATATTTTAATCAAACAGCAACAAAAATATGTTTGAAAAGAGCATACCAAAGTGTTGCCTTCCAACGAACGTTTCTATACAAAAAGCACAAACTTTGGCCGCCCATAACTTTGGCACCATTCATCGAAACTACTTCAAAATTTCAATTTTGCTAACTTTGGTGTGCTCTTTTCAAATATTATATTGTTGCTGTTGGATAAAAATTAAAATGTCACGCAAGGGGTGAGGAAAGCTCATCATAAAAAAGTATCGTGTAAATCGGGAATTATTCCCATCGTTTAAATTTAATAATGGAATAATTTTTCCATGCCTGAATGGATGGACTGACTTCTGTTGTTTTCTTTCTTAGCAAATTCTTTCTTCAGATGACGAAGAACACGACCCAGAAGCAGAATTTTTAGCAACGTTGACTCGAAGACAAAAAAGAAAACTCTTGAGGTAACTTACCATTACAGGGAGCTCTATATCTTTAAAAAAAGAAAGAAAGAAAGAAAGAAAGAAAGAAAGAAAGAAAGAAAGAAAGAAAGAAAGAAAGAAAGAAAGAAAGAAAGAAAGAAAGAAAGAAAGAAAGAAAGAAAGAAAGAAAGAAAGAAAGAAAGAAAGAAAGAAAGAAATGGATCATACAGCACTGAACTAAAGACCCTGATATACGGCTCAAATTTTCTCAGCATTGCGAGCAACAACAACAACAACAACAAACAACAATAACAACAAATTGATGCAGCGTTTATACCTGCCCTTCAATTCTTGCGTGCAACTTAGTGTTCCGGGTATGTAACTACACCATTGCAACAAATTCTAGCGTGTAGCAAAAAGACGGCGATGGCTGGAGCTTTGCGTGACTTGATTTTGCCGTTGACATCCATTTGCGCATAGATACAATTTTAGAATTTGTTGCATAGAAAAATTGCAGCGTCTGTCATCACTCTGCAACATTCAGTACAAGCGTGCAATATTTAAAATGTTGCAGAGAAAAGTTCAAACTCTCGAACTTTCTTCAAAAAAATGTTTGTTGTGAGACATCGTTTCCGCCTTTGTTGCTAGACACGACACACTCGGCAATTTTGTCATAAATTGTCGATTATAAAATGTAATTGCCTACATCATAATGATTCTGTAATTAATTTATGACTAGGACGTGAATAAAATTAATTGCTCTGTGACTCATTCAAGTTAAGAGGGGACTTTTTTCAAGTTCGAGCAGTGAACGACAAAAACTCCTGAGTTGAAGAATAGTTGTTGTACAAAACTAAAACCATTTCTATAAGAAAGTTTAAGTTGTTTGTAAGTAGTTTTGGCCGATAAAAGTTGAATCAAAGTGTTAATCCAAAGCGAAAATTTGGATCGAAAATGAGGTTTAGGCCTTCATTTGCTCATTTGCTATATGTTTTCTTTATATTCAGCTTGAAAAAGCTTAATCCCAACACAACTTCAAGAAAAAGTCTTTGTACAATTCAAAAATCCGTTTTAAACAGGAATTTTATCTTGGTACATCAGTTTTTAACCGGTAGAAAAAGGATTTGAGTGTTAATCCAGAACGAAAATTTGGATTAAAAATCGCACGAAGGTGTAGTTTTTGGCGCTTTTCGCCATTATTGCTCGTCATTGAAAAAAATCTCCTCTTAATTACGCTCTAATTGATAGTTAATTACATATTCTATCGATGACATCATAGAATGTCTAATTATCCAAACAGGAAACCCAATATATTCTTATATTCATGACACCCTCCCGGGCAGCCAAAAGGTGTTGCCATACTGCAAACTATTAAATCCCTGGCTTACATGTATTAACATTAGCAGCCCTAGGAGCTGTTTGTAGGACCCTGCCCACCAAAGGGTGTTTTTTGTCTCCTTTGGTACAGATGCTATGTGACAATTTCATAGGTCGCTGGTCGGCTCGAAGGACCACTGTTTGTATTTGTTCCACGCGGAGTCACAGAGCAATTCATTTTATTCACGTCCGAGCCATTAATTAATTACAGAATCATTATGACGTAGGCAATTACCTTTTATGATATAACAATAGAGTTGATGTTCTTGGGCGTAAATGTGTTTTTGGCCCTTCTCAGTGCTCATTTAAAAAAATGAGCCTGAGTCGGGCCAAAAACACATTTACGCCCGCGAACATCAACTCTATTGTTATATTATTCGACAATTTATGACAAACTTCGCTCTCTCAACAAGATTGCATTGCAAGCGTGAGAAAAAACTGCAGCGTGTATCGCCGGCTTTATCGCAGACTTCACGCGTTGAATAGAGTAGATTTCGTATGACTGTGAAAACGGCACCGCACGGTCACGGGACGGCGCGGTCCGTTTGATACTCATACGAAATCTGCTCTATCGAATCGAACTAATGTATAGGAAATTGTCTTTTAAAGAGTACCATTACATTACTCTCACAAATGTTATGCTGAAGGATAAAGCTAGGCTCTTCTACACTAGCAAATTTTCTATGAAAAATTTCTGACAATTTTTTTTCTCGTGTCGATAATAAGATTTGACCAAAATTCATATAACAAAGGCATTTGTCATTGTCTTGTGCCGACGGGAAAATCCATTTGCCACAGAACATGTGCTGGTGTAGAAGAGCCTTGAAGGTTATGGCAAGCGGCGAGAAGCCTCCTAACTGTGTAAAGTACTCCCTCCCTCGGGGATCCATGGGAATATCGTTTTATTCCTTTATTTGTATTACAGGAAACTTGAAAGGTTAGAGAATAACGAAAAAAAGGAAAAGGAATCTAAAAAACGAAAGCGTCGTGATCGAGATAAGAGATAAAGATAAAGATAGATGAGTAAAGACGATCAACAATCAACAGTTATCCTGCTCAAGCAGATGCACGTGGCAGGACAAGTAGGAGGACAAGGAAGAAAGCTTGCTGCTTGTCCTAACAGGCGAAAAGAACAAAAAACGCATAAGAGCGAAACAAATGAATGAATTGCAAATAAATATTACAAGATTACGTGTATCTATCGTTCTGTAAATAAACTGAATGAATCCTTTGCTTAAATTGTCATTTGAGTACAGTACAGTTACCAAATACTTTTTCTCATTTACTATCCTCAATAGTACTACAAGAGGGAATAGATATCAAGGGGACTTGCCTTTTAAGAGAAGATTTTTGTAGTATCGAGTAATAATGGCTAAAAGAGCCAAAAACTAGCCCTTCTTGCGGGAAAGAGCGGGAAAAGTAAATTAGCAAATGCTAATTTATTCAAATTATAATTGTTGCGACATCAATAGACTTTGATAGCGCGCTTTGTTTCAAGCAATGATAATTTATTCAAATTTGAATGGTTGCGACATCAATAGACTTTCGTAACGTGCTTTGTTGTCAAGCAAATGATAATTTATTCAAATTTGAATTGTTGCGACATCAATAGGCTTTGATAGCGCGCTTTTTTGTGAAGCAAATGCTAATTTATTCAAACTAGAATTGTATCAATAGACTTTGATAGCGTGCTTTGTTGTCATTTGCTTGACAGCAAAGCGCGTTAAGGCGGCGAAATACGAGACAAAAACCCTCAACTTGTCGCGCAACATTGTTGCGTTGCAGGTTTTTGATTAATGTTGCGCGTTTTTCATCTCGCGATCTCAACTTTTAACGCAACATTTTTGCAAAAGCGCTCATTTGATTGGTCAATATTTCTCAACGCGCAACAAATTTTTTGTTGCGTGACAAGTTGAGATGGCGAGGTGAAAAACGCGCAACATCGATCAAAAACCTGCAACGCAACAATGTTGCGCGACAAGTTGAGGGTTTTTGTGTCTCGTATTTCGCCGCCTTAATCAAAGTCTATTGATGTCGCAACAAGTTGAGGGTTTTTGTGTCTCGTATTTCGCCGCCTTAATCAAAGTCTATTGATGTCGCAACAATTCTAATTTGAATAAATCATCATTTGCTTGACAACAAAGCGCGTAATCAAAGTCTATTGATGTCGCAACAATTCTAATATGAATAAATTAGCATTTGCTTGACAAAACGCGCTCTCAGTCTATTCATGTCACAACAATTCTAATTTGAATAAATTATCATTTACTTGACAACAATGCGCGTAATAAAAGTCTATTGATGTCGCAACAATTCTAATTTGAATAAATTATAATTTGCTTCACAAAAAATTAGCATTTGCTTGACAACAAAGCACGTAATCAAAGTGTGTTGATGTCGCAACAAATCTAATTTGAATCAGTTATCGTTTGCTTGACAACAAAAGCAAATGACAGTTTAGTGAGATTGGAATTATTGCCATTTCAATAGACTATGATTATGCGTTTTCTAGTCAAGCAAATGATAATTTGAAAACACAGCGGGCAATCAAAGTCTGTTAATGTCGCAACAATTTTACTTTCAATAAATTATCATGTGCTTCACAACAAAGACTGCTGAAGGAAAAACAATACAAATGTGAATTTCTTATATCAAATATTTCAAAGCACTAAATAACTGATAGTGTATACATCATTAGTATTCACCAACATAAGGGCTATTACAAATCCTGCATTCTGATTGGCTCCCTAACCTCGGGCTATTGGTGATAGCCCGAGTTGAGAGGAAGCGCGAGTAATAATATCAATAAAACATTTTTCTCTCTTTGTTTTGTTTAGTCTCATTCACCTTTGGCCCAATATGTTGGTGAATACTAAAACAATTAGACCTCTCGGCCTCATGGACTACGAGTTTGAATAGCCCATTCGGCCTACGGCCTCATGGGCTATTGACTCGTAGTCCATTCGGCCTCGAGGTCTAATTGTTAAATAGCCGACTTCCGAAATATGCTTCACTTGCCACATACAAAAGCTTCAAGACGAGGCAACATGGATAAAGCTCAGTCATTCACATGACGGGGCGAATAGCGAATGGCAATCGGCGATTGGCGATCGGCCGATTTGTGCCAGTCGGTGTTCTCGTACACGCGCTTCTTTTAAAATCATCTCGACTTCTGTGTTTTGAAAGGATCAATGTTTGTGCAAATTAGTATACCTTAGTGACTTGAATGAAGAGATTCGATTGGTCTGTTTGCACATTAACTATTAATGAGTTTAGAATTTTATATATATATGGATTGATCCGCGGTAATGGAACTAAAGATATAAAATCATCACGGAAATGTGAGCAATTTAGGCAATTGCTTTGGAAGAACCCGAAAAAAATTCGGGGCTTCAACGCGATTCGAGCCCATGACCTTTGCGATACCGGTGCAATGTTCTACCAACTGAGCTATGAAGCCACATATGTTGGGAGCAGGTCATTTTGTTGGGTTCATTGTATACCACATAGGAATGTAAATGTATATATGTATATGGATTGATCCGCGGTAATGGAACTAAAGATATTGAAAGATCATCACGGAAATGTGAGCAATTTAGGCAATTGCTTAAATTGCTCACATTTCCGTGAAGATCTTTCAATATCTTTAGAGTTTAGAATTGCCATTTACAAAATAAATCAGTACAAGCAAAAAAACCAATAAGCCACTTCACGCTTTCGTCCGCCATTTTGAATTGGGGCCAACTGCGGCAAAATCTGTACAAATAGACCCAATCGGCCAACGCGCGTTGCTATGTACGTTTCCACCCAATTCAAAACCTCTGGGAATATAATTCTTTGTCTTTTATCTCGTGGAAATGTTTGAAACAAAAGTTCTTATTCCCAGAGGTTTTGAATTGGGTGGAAACGCACATAGCAACGCGTTAGCCGACTGGATTAGGTCTATCTGGATCACTTTGACTTCTCATAACTGGGTCTGATATTGATGGATTGTTAAAAACTTACACTTGTTGAAAAAGACATTTTCTTTGTTATTTATGCCTGTTAACATGAGAAATATTGGAAGGCTACTAGTTGAGAAACAAGGAATTTTCATTTCAAAACAAAACATTTGTCGCGAAAATTAAGATCATTCGTGAAAAGAAGATTGACTTGTAAAAGGTAGTTAAAATACTTACATGGCTCTTATTTTCATTCCCACATATGGTATGCATGTCTGCCGATTATTGATGCTTAATTTTGAAAATCTATCAATTAATATTAGACCGGGTTACGAGAAGTGAAAGTTATCCATATTTGTATAGAATTTCCCGCGTTTGCCCCAATTCAAGATGGCGGACGAAAGCGTGAAGTGGCGTATTAGACCAAAAGGGAAGAAGAAATACTATCATTCACTCGGCTAATCCGGAAAAAGTAGTTGTTGTGATTGACATAACTTATTCATGTCGAAAGACAAATTTGTTGAAATGATGAAAACCTCAACCCCAGAGTGCATTTGATCTCTTGAAATACATTACCATTGTTTGAAACTGATAAAACAGGTTGCTGAATATTTATAGTCCCTTTCGGTTTGATAGACTGAAGATTGACCTGTACACTCCTGCCGTACGTAAAATTCGTCGAAGCCTGAGACTCAAGGCTTCCGTGTCAAATCTAGATTTTACTTAACAACCAATTGCTATTAAAACATGCACAGCTAATTGGCACTTAATGTGACTAACTGCCACAATACATTAAACTGTTTCATGATGTTTAAAACATTTCGTTTCAATATTGTGATTGGTGGGGTAACTAGAAAGCTTATGTATGGTTCTGTCTGGTCAACGAAACAACCTAGCTTCACTAGACGTTATGGTAACTTTGGCTTCTATAAAAGAGCTTTGAATTTCAATCAAATGGACATAGTTCACCAAAGATGATATTTTTAGCGTTTCTTTGGCTGCTCCGGCCCGCTGTCCTTAGAGCAGCAACTTCTGGTACGTCCCTTTTTTCCCATTTTCTGTAAAATATTTTGTTGTTTAAATGATTTCTGTGGCAAATGTTGGTCTTCATTCGCAAACATTATTAAATCAGAAATCTTTGTGTAATCTTTCGTTGCACTATATATTTTTAAAACAGTTACTCTACCCTATAATTGTTGCAGAACCAAGTATCGAGAGTTTATTTAAACGTATCGTTAGTGGAGACATCTCATCCCCTCACCAATGGCCATGGCAAGTACAGCTACTTGGGTTTCGTACGCTGGACTGGATGCATTTATGCGGAGGGTCCCTTATTGACCCTGAATGGGTGGTAACCGCTGCACATTGTGTATATGGTACAGATAAAGCCTTTCTAAAGATTAAGCTAGGTGAGTAGGTATACGTTTTTGAACCACCGTCTGGTTAGCTCAGTTGATTGGGCGTCGGTCCTTCATGCATGTGAGAGGTCTCCGCGTCTTCACTGAAATTGTTGTTCATTTCCTATGAAGAAAAATACATTTTCCTAGATATTTCCTACCATAGAAACGTGCATTTTCCTAAATATTTCCTATCATAGGAAAATGAAAAGGTAGGAAATATCGAGAAAAATGCAATTTCCTATGGTAGGAAATATCTAGAAAAATGCAATTTCCTATGGTAAGAAATATCTAGGAAATATCTAGGAAAATATATTTTTGTACATTTTGTCCAGTTCCTATCATAGAAAAATGCAATTTCCTAGATATTTCCTATTATGGAAAATGGGAAAAAAACTTTGAGTCCCGGCCGGCAAACACCCAGGGTCAAATAATTGAGATGATGTTGCGTTTGTAGTAACATCTACAAATTGTTAGTTTTTGGCGTCTTCTCGAATAACATAAGGACGTATACGCCCCATCTCTCCACACTATATATAACCTATTTATTTCTAAAATAATAGAAATAATAACTTTTCAATTTGTTTCGTTTTGACGACTTATTCGGCGATACGAATAATAACGAACGAAAGCACAACATTAATCAAAGAAAATTTCCGTAATTTGTTTCGTCAATTAAAACTAATGGGGTTTTAGCTACCTGTTCTTGAGTGTTTCCATGGTTCACTTGTTTAAATGAAACTTAATAAGTAAGTGCACTTACTGCAGTGTATTAATCACTTCTGGTATGGTCTTGTTAAGTACTATTAGGTGGGTTCGTATTTTTAAATAGGACGACAACTTTACTTATATTCCATGCCAGACGCATTGTATATAGCTATTTCAAAAAGGTCGATAGGCCGAACGGCGATTCCACGACCGAAAGGAACTGTGGCCAAGCTATTAGACCGCTATCCGGCGCGGAGATATGAATCGCCTATCGACCACTTTGTACAATATAGTCTTTACTGCATGGTACCGGCATTGCTTGGGTATTTAATTAACGAGAATGAAGCAATCCTTGTTACCCCAAATTTCCTTTCGGTCGTGCAATCACCAATCGCCGATTGCCATTCGCCCAGTCAACCTTTTTTAAAATAGCTGTATATATACATCGTATGTCAGTCCCCAAGAATGACTGCAATTTTTTAATATGAATCTCATAAAGAATCTAAATCTAAATCTAAATCTAAATCTAAATCTAAATCTAAATCTAAATCTAAATCTAAATCTATAGTAAATCTATAGTAAATCTATAGTAAATCTATAGTAAATCTATAGTAAATCTATAGTAAATCTATAGTAAATCTATAGTAAATCTATAGTAAATCTATAGTAAATCTATAGTAAATCTATAGTAAATCTATAGTAAATCTATAGTAAATCTATAGTAAATCTATAGTAAATCTAAATCTAAATCTAAATCTAAATCTAAATCTAAATCTAAATCTAAATCTAAATCTAAATCTAAATCTCTTGAATTTTGTTTGGGAAACTCCGTCAATATAATTATTCTAGCTACCCGATTCTCGGTGACTAACAAACCCTACTTTACTCACTTAAAACAAATGGCAATGAAACACCGTGATAAATATTTTAGGAAATATATATACAAGGAGACACAAGGAAAGTTGAAGTGTCTGGCTGCACCCCCTACAAGAGACAGGGAAAAAATCCCCGAGTCAAGTAAGACTCAAACCCGCGAGCCCTGGGATGCATGTCCAGTGCTCTGAGCTATCGAGTTAGCTGGAGTGATCGTGGATATATTGGGAAAAGACACTGAATATAAACTAAATAGAATAAGTAAAAGCCGCTTGGCATTATGATAAATATATGAGAAATAAGTAAGGCGTGCAACCAGGCACTTCAACTATTTACTATTTACATCGGTAAGGTACTTAGCGTTTATGTATCTGATGCGTGCACCATGTAAAACCCATGGACAAGGCCTACTTCGGGCCCTAAAAAAATCACCGTAATTTTGTGCGATCGTAGGCGATTTCAGCAAAATTATCCCCGAAGATGCTCAAAACTTAATAAATAGATAAATACACACATGATTGAGACTCCCTCAACAGGGCTTTTCAGCTCAATTTACAAATCCTAACTAAATCATATAAATCAAACATAAATGGATTAAGAATGGCAAGGAGGCAAACCAGTTGGCTATATTACAATAATTATAAATGTCTACCTTTTTATATTTCTATATAATGTAATTTTCTAGGATGGGTAGAATAAACAGTTGTTGTTGTTGTTGTTGTTACAAGCATGGCCGAGAAACTGAATTTGAACTAATCGAAATCGGAACAAATTTAGTTTCAGCTAGTGGCCAGAGCGGGAATCGAACCTGGGACCGCCAGATTACGAGACCAACACTCTGACCACTCGGCCATGCTGCCTCCTCTTCCTTAAGGCGATTTTAGGCGATTTTAGGGCCCGGAATAGGCCTATGGACACTACGAAGAATGATTCATTTTTCCAGTGGTAATGACGCATTTGCATACTTTAGCACTCAGCGGTTAATTAAATACCGATGTGGGTTTTGTTTCATTCGTTTAAGGCGAGCATGACATCATTCGCACCGATCATCAACACGAGACAGAGCACTCGATCATCGAGATGCATATTCACGAGCGATTTTCCAAGGCTCTACCCATTTGTGACATCGCGGTTCTTAGGATTTCACCATCAGCAAGAATATCAAAACAAGTCCACACCATTGACCTACCAAAGCTGTATTACCAGGTACCCATGGGATCAATATGTACCGCTAAAGGTAAGGAGTTTTGTATACTGTGAACCAACCTGGACCTTTGGAACTAGTAATTGATAACTTTTTAAGTTTAAGTGTGTATATGAACTTTGATTCCGGGGGATGACTCCATTGTAAATGATCGGGTATGCTAGTCGTATCTCTTAAGGGTAAAAATCAGCGATTTGGTATCTTTTAGGGTGGTAAATTGAAGTTTAGAGTTTTAGCATTTCCTGGTCTCTTTTAGGGTATAAAAAGAGCCCATGCATCGCTTATTACCTTGTTCTCAAATGGAAGAAATTTGCTCAACAAAAGCGTGTCAGTCGTCCAATTTTATGTTTATCATAATAATGTTCATTAGCTTATCGCTGGTATCTCTTAGGGATTAAAAATCGTCAAACCGCGCCCTCCTTAAAAGACTTTCGATAACTTTTCGGGGTACTTTTGAAAACTTCCATACATACCCGATATTTTTACAATGGAATCCTCCTCATCCCCCGGCACCAAAGGAAAGCGTGCAATCAGACATTGACGGGCTAAAATATCAGAGCAATTTCTTCGCCGAAAAAGGGCAACTATCTAAATAATGTCATGTTTAAAAGAATGGATATATTTTAGGTTGGGGAGATACTCACAAGACTCGAATTGGACAAGGATCAACTGTCCTTCGTCACGTTGAGCTACCAGTCATATCCAGTGATGTCTGTGCTTTGCGAAATGGAATGTATTACCAAGTCGACGATTGGTCGAATATTTGTGCTGGCAGTGAACGCTCTCCTGGGCGTGGTTGCTATGGCGATAGTGGTGGTGGTTTGGTTTGTATGAATGCTATGGGTGGCTGGACTCTACAAGGACTACTCAGTTGGGGAGATAAATATTGCTCGACAAAGTATTATTCAGTTTTTACAAGAGTAAGTTCTTTTATTGATTGGATCCAGAGCAAAATAGGGAAACGCATTGGTCCCTCAGACCGATGAGGCAGTTTTGAGAAGAACAATGAAAATATTTGTCTGAGGAATGCTGCATGCCAGATAAACAATCACTCTGAATCATGTGACATGCAAACCTTGTTTAATTTTGCTACAAATCAATCACATCTATTTATGTAATGGTTTAGACAGCAAGTCTTAATAAAGCTAGAAGTTACGCAGTTTATTCATTAGTTTGACGTGGGTTACGACTAGCTTTATAGTTTACTATTAATGGGGTTAGAGTGTCGATGGAGTGGGGGACAGGCACATGCTCCTTACTTTTAAGAACCATTGAATGATTCAAAAGCAAATTTAAAATCAGGCCCCGTCTACTAAGTGTATACGTTTTCGTTTCTAAACGCATAACGGTATTTACGTCCACATGCATTTGGTGAATCAATTGCGAATCGTTTTAGCCGGCCGCCCACGCGAAAACGCTGAAACCATCAATTATGAAACATGCGTATATGACTTGAGCCAGCGATCCTGAGTATGTATACAATTTGTCTGCGCATGTCTGTGTTTTGGGCTTGAAATTCATTTGCATATCGAATAAAAGAAATTTTATGTTGAAACGGGACATTTGGCTGGCTATCTCGTTCTTCAAAATCATGATCAACTACCGAAATACTAAGACAACTCAGTGAAACATGAGAAGTATACCTACCGCTAGTGCGTGGTGAATAATTATCCAAACTGAAGGCACTCCAGATGGGAAAATATCGCGCGTCAAAGTCAGTAGAAAGTTGTGAGAAGAACCAGAACTCCGCACTTTCGAGTAATATTGTGGACGCTAAATTTATATGTAAGGTACGTTAAGCAGTGGAAGCCATTAACAACAAGTTACTGTGTAGATTAGACCCGATAAGGGTATTTTAGACTCCATCGATCGTTTAATAATTAGCCATGTTTACTGGAATGTCGTACTTTTTCGCGCAAAATTCTTGCAATTCACTTTCAAAATTTGACATCTTAGACTGCGCCCCCCAGCAAATTTATTTAGTAATTCGCTTTTTCCACGTTTCTTTCTTGCAAAACTGAGCTTTTTTAGTCCAAACTCGTGGTCCCTACATGTGATCTAAAGCATTTTTGTGAACGTGTTTCCAAGCACGTTGTTTGCATGCAAATTTCAGCCATGAATTTATTGCTCTTTTATAAAGTATAAAACGCTGCTTCATACGGCATAAACTGTATGCCTCACCATGTATAAAAATAGGTCATCAACTTCTAGATAAATGTTGCAGATTATAAAATATAGGCTACCGAATTTAGTCAATTTTAACAAGGCTTGAACCCGGCTGTAAACATTGCTTGAAATCACATGGAGGGACCAGGAGTTTCCACCAAGAAAGCTCTGGTTTACAAGAACGAAGCATGGAAAAAGCGTATTATTAAATAATTTTGCTGGGGGGCGCTGTCAAAGATGTAAAATGTTCAGAATGAAATGCAAGAATTTTGCGCGAGATTCCAGTAAACATGGCTAATTATTCAACAATCAATGAAGTCCAGAGTACTCTTATTGGATCCAATTCCAACAGTACCATGTTGGTAATAACATCCATTACTAAATTTACCTTATACGTGAATTCAACGCCAAAATTATAACTCGAAAGTGCGGAGTTCTGATCCTTCTCACAACTTTCTACTGACTTTGACGCGTGATATTTTCCCATCTGGAGTGCATTCGATCTGGATAGTTATCCACAGCGCACTAGCGGTAGGTAGACTACTCATGTTTTAGTTGTCTCAGTATTTCGGTAGTTGAACATAATTTTGAAGAACGAGATAGCCAGCCAAATATTCCGTGTCAACATAAAATTTCTTGCATTCGATATGCAAATGAATTTCAAGCCCAAAACACAGACATGCGCAGACAAATTGTATACATGCTGCGATCCTGCGGTTTTCGCGCCATTGAGCGCGTCGATCGTTTGTCTTCACGACCGAGTTTGTTCTGCGTGTAAGCGTGCTAATAAGATAACATACATGTCAAAACCAGGCCAAAACAAAAAACAAACAAACAAACAAACAAAAACAGGAAACACAAGGGAAAAAACAAACAAACAAACAAACAAACAAACAAACAAACAACAACAAAAACCATCACACACAGAAAAACCGCTGACCCCCAAAAATGAAAGAGTGATTGCTACGGTCGGACTGACGTTGAAAGTTAAAAACGATTATAAGGTATCCAAATCAATGGAAAACAAATAATAACACAAAAAAGTATATATAACGTGATAAAGCAACCAAATATATATCCACTGATCTCTTCAGTCCACCAAATCTGGCTTTTACAGTGCGACTAATCCAAGCAAGGCCACCCAAACAAATTTTCAGATAAATTTTCAACGTACATTTTTGACACTTAACGACAGATTTGTTGCGAATTTTTACAGCGTACGATGCTTCTTGTTCAATGTCAATGTAATTCGTACACAAACAAAGCAAATTCTTTACATTTTAAGCGAATTTTCAAAAATTGTAGAGATTCTATTGTTCATATACTCGATCGTGATTGGATAATTTGCATGAAAATTTGTTTGGGGGGCCTTGGTTGGAGTAGTCACACTGTAAACAGCCTAATGAATACTCAATTACCCGATGCGGGATTCGCATAGAGTCATAACATATTGCTGTTCCTGTTTGGTTGAGCCCCAATTGAAATATTCTTTGAATTCATCAAGTAAAGCGACTTTTTTCAAAACAATTTGCGAGTGCAATATGCTAATTAGCGAGTCTAATGGTTGTCTCAATGCAAGTTGCGGAGAAAATGTCTCACAAGAGACTTGGAAATAAAAAAATATATCTTGATATCGATGAAGAGTTGAAAGTCGGCTTTTTCACGTAAGGTAAGTGTATATTTTAGCAATATTTCCACAGTGTTCTCGTGGTGTTTTGCGTACTTCGAGTATTTTTTACGCCGTCGTATGTCCAAGAATAGAAATACAGCATCTGTTGAAACTTTTGTGATTTAAAGAAAATCAAACAGATTAAGAGGAGATCTTTTTCAATGAGGAGCAATAATGGCGAAAAGCGCCAAAAACTAGACCCTCGTGCGAGTTTGTTAAAATTAATTTTACAAAAATTAATTAGAATTCGTTCTGGATTAACACTCAAATACTTTTTGGTCCGTGCACGGTTCGGCCAAACAATAATTTGTCTTTTTTTGGTTGTTGCGAAAAAAGAATGAGTAAACATAATGAGCTTCTTTCCTTTTTTTTGCATTTTGGTCACAAAAAGGAAAAAGCCAACAAAGCATTTCAGTAATTTAGGTTTTTGCTCTTTTCTATTTTTGTAACAAAAAGAAAAAAAAAAGAAAAAAACAAATGAGCTTTTCTAATTTCGTTTTTTGTTTTTTTGCTTTAAAAAAAAAAACGTAATTGGTAACGACGCCTGCGATTGCAACTGGTCAGCAGTCTGTTACCATTTTTCGTAGGTCTCACTAATAGTTAGTCTCCTACGCAGCCGCAGTTTTGTTGTCACGCTAGCGTGACAACAAAACTGCGGCTGCGTTAGGAGACTAACTAATAGTCGGACATAAAATATAAAATTTTAATAAATTTACATAATTAAGACATTTGGAAAATAATTATTGTTCATTTGTTCAATTGGTATCTTTTAGGAGTAGATGTATTTCGAGCTACGCCCATTTGGTACTTTTTCCGATTGAAATGTGATAATGACGTTCAATTCCATTCTTAAGTAGAAAAATACAAATGGAATTTCAATATGAAAACTGAAACTCCTGTATCTAAATGATACAGTAATTCATTGTATATAGCTATTTCAAAAAAGGTTCAGGTCATGAGCTAAAGGTGATAGGCGATATGAGATAGGTATTTCAACTGTCTGCAGTTGGGTATTCTTTATGTTTTTATCAAAAAAGTCAATAATCATGCACAGACATTCATATCCAAGTCATCCAATGTTCAAAGCAAACGAACAGAATAACGGGCTATTTTTAAAGCTTCTTGATTATTTCGGATTTTGAATGACATATCTCCTATCACCAGATCACCTATCGTTTTTAGCTCTGACAACCTTTTTTGAAATAGGTGTATATAAAACTATGTTATGTAATTGCGTTAATCAGGAACGCCACGTGCATAAGGGAGTAGCTCCCTATCCACTCCCACTCACCCTCCCGCCTCCCCCTCTCCATCGGTTGAGCCAGTTATACTGATTCTGATTGGCTAATTCGTTCCAACTCCGATTGATGTCGATTGCACGTGGTTCGGTGCCATCAGTCGACGGTGTAGCATACAGTGGTGGTTGAGTTCGTGTATACTGGGTGTGCATATAATGGGAGATAAAACATTTGTGCTGTGGCGGGGATCGCAACGAGTGAATTTCAAAGAGCAAGATCTAACCTTAGAACGGATCACATCGGTTTTCAAGGTAGGTTACTCATAAATGTCATTAGAACTCTATTTTCAGTCATTACTGCATACGTACATATATAACTAAAAGGAATCCGGACTTACCGAGTTAAATATATAAATATGACATATCATTTATCAAGACTTCTTTACAAAACACAATATTTTTCTAGCGATGACCTTGATTCTGTTGATTATGTGTATTTCTGCCAGTAGTTGGGGGGTATATTTTATTTGATGCACACTAGTGAGTGCAGGTTCAGTCATTTAATTTGATCGTTGCCTCGAGAAAATCGCAATACAGAACAGTTCGGTTGAAGAAAAGCTACTGCAAAGTAAATAGAATCATTTATTTCAAGGCTGATTGAGCACAGCGAGGAACTGCGAGGGAGTGAGTGAGTTTAAACTGAAGCAAAACTTGCATTGGCCGGTAGACTTTGTGACAGGGTGGTATTGGGATACAGATACCGATCGCCACACGGTTTCAGAAAAAGACGGAGAATTATGAAGTTGTAAACATTTTTCATGAATAGCATTTGAGACCAGGAAAAGTTGAAATATTTCACAGTGGAATCCTCGGACAAAGTTTTGGGCCAATCAGAGCAAAGCGTTCCCACGCTTCAAAATACTTTAGCTCTTGCCGGCATAAAAATATATAATGAAATTAAATTCTTCTGTCCTTGTTTGATATTTTTTATTATCACTGAAAAGCGCATTTTGAAATTGTGAGTCACACTTTACAGGATTAGAGTTCTTACTTTGCAACTTTGCGCGTAAACAACATTGGACCAACGAGTAAGTTGCTAATTATAATTAGTAGTTGTTCCTCGAGATGTTATCTTGATGCTAAAATTTCACAATTTTCTAAAGCTTGTTTAATATCAAACTTGATTGTGATCAGTATACTATATTCGCAAAGAATACAGCGAACTGGTAAAAAGGATTCTGTTCCTCTACTTAAACTTCAACACTGTCAGTACTGGCTGAAGCCGAGAAGTAAATGCCGTTATCGAAGAGATCTATTTCAGAAAGTGATAATATAGTATGTATGCTTGGCGGGTTTTGAGTGGAGATTGATTTTCTTTTTATGAAACTTCATACACGATGCAATAGCGTAGCAATATTTTTCTGATTTTCCAATAAAATATAATCATTGTGAGATTGATTGATAAATAAACAATAGATAATATTTTATATTGTTGTCTCTTCAAGGTTGAAAGGAGCGGCCTGTATTTGCAAGATGACTACTCGAGAGTTGCAAGGTTTCCAGATGAGGTGGGTGGTTTTGATACAACCCTCTGGAGAGACAGAAGTTCTGTAGAGGTTATGGGGGAAAGCACATCGGCTTCAAACCAGGTCGAGCTACCATCACCAACACCACAGGATTTACTAATGCCTACAGGTCTAGGAGGATCCAGCAGTGGACCAAGTGGATTGGGCAGAAGCTTAAAAAAAGCAACTGGAAATTTTAGTTTATTCAGAGGTGCTATTAAGAACGACGAGTTTAGAAGAAAGGTTTTTCTTGCACAGTTTGATGAGGATTACCAGCCCTTCCCATTAGCAACAGCCTACGTAAAGATGAAGAAAGACGACGCCAACGTCCAAGATGTCGCACGTCTAACTAAAGAATACTTGAACTTAAGTGATGATTTAGTGATTACTGATGCCAATGGATTTGAGATTCTTGACAGCCCTGCCACAAAAGGTAACTTATTTGACCATTTCTAAAATGGAATCACATCAGAAATGAGTTTAGTAATTTGATACTCAGCTCTAACAGCAGTGATTAAAAATGTTACCTCATATGTTGAATATTCAGGATATCCTGAATTTCAATTTTCTTTTCGGTAAATCTAAATCATGCATGGCTATTTATATTAAAGCTTGTTTAAAAATTTGTAATCAATATAAACAATACTTATATTGTATTGTGACGCGCCCATCCTAGAGAGGGGTGGTTTGCAAAAGTGCGATAAAAAGGCCTCGATCTGTTTTCAAATAATAAATAGAAATTAGTTTCATTTAAAAATAACCCACTACGTGAAGACAAAGTGTCGTCAATCCTTATGAATTACCTTACGACATCTTATTCTTAAATATGTATAAAATAGCTAGTAACTTATTTGACGAAGCTTATATGCCGATCAGTTGAGCCAATAAACTGAACAAGAATCAGTAGAAATTTAAATTAAAAAAACTTGAACTTACAGGTAAAAGTTCTGGTTAATTGACCCGGCTTAGGTTGTTGCTACATTATGTTACTCAGAAACTTGTTTGTGTTGATTCATCCAAATATATAGCTGATTCAATTAACGTTGGCGCTGAAAAAAAGCCTAAAGCCTAAAGCTTTGAGAGCGGAATTCATGAAAAATTTTATCACCGTGACATCATTACAATAAGAAACTCCCTGTATGCTCGCAAATTCTACAACTTGGATACATATTCCTTAATTTCTGAGGTGGCCTACAGAAAAGTTTGTGAGTACACAAAAGATATTTGAAAGGCTTTAGCCTTTAGGCTTTTCAGCGACAACGTTAATTGAAATAGCTATATACTCAGATCAGAACCAAAATGGCAGCTCTCTCGAAGCTCGTTTCCAATCCTCGATAATTTCGTAGAAAGCGTACCACAGGTATCCCATCCTCAACGTTTATTTTTATCCTCAGTATACAGCAGTTTCTCAGTGGCCGCGCTCCTCGCATTTGCAGAAATGACAGCAGAGTTTGAAAATTGTCCCTGAGAATCGGCTCTTTTGGTTAAAAAAATGATGAATTTTGTGAGATGATAAAATATATAAACTATAAAATATAAAATAGACAGAGAGAGATGGATAGATGAATGAATAAACGAATGTTGAGAGTAGTTTTGAGAGATGCTGTTTTGAATTTTTCTTTATTCTTACTGTTATTTTTCCAGGTGCTAGCTTTTGGGACAAGCCCACCATGAAAGTGTATGCTTGTAAAGAACAAGAGTATGAACGAATGGCATCTAAGAGGTCGAACAGAGGAAAAGGAAAGAAGCGAAGACAACCCAGTGACAACCAATTGGATAGAGACCTGATCCTTGATAAACTGGAGGATCTGGAAGAAGAGGTAAAGAAGAATAACTGCTGCCGAAAGTTACAAGATATTCAACATCAACTTAGAGAGTGCTTCACATGTAACATCTGCTTAAATGTTATAACTAGAGGGGTGGAGTTTGCTGGCTGCTGTGACCGCTTAGTTGCATGTACCCAATGTGCTGAGACCTGGTATTTGGACCACACAGTGTGCTACCACTGTGGTGATGATGAAGGAGATCTAAAGAGAAAAACTGTTAAAGGTCTAGAAAACCTCTTTAAGGTATTGGAGTCTCTATAAGCCAGATATACACTTATACAGTTAACGTTACTGCTATGTAAACCAGTTTTTTTTTAACTGTTGGCATTATTGTGTTTAAATAAAGTTTTTGTATTTGTATTTGTATTTGTTGAGTTTTTTATTTACGTTTGGAACTTATAACAGTCTCAGTTTACTACAAGAACCACAAACTCTTACCACCGTTAAAGGACCCTCGTAGAGACTTGGTTTGAAGTGTTTTTAGCTCCTGATCAACATCTCATTTGACTCTGAAAGTGCATGAGCTTCATCGATGATCATAAGGTCCTTAAGTAGTACAGTGACACGCGTGTTTTCAATCTTAAACTAGCTACCAATTACATAATTGTGCTATTAATGATAAAACCTTATATTTTACGGAAAAGTTGTGTGACCTTCAAGCACAATTAGTGTGATGATAGTGAGAACTTTACAGACTTTTTAACAGTAAAAAAGGGAACTAGTGAATCAAACAAATTTAGATCCCAGATTGAACTTTTTAAACATTCCTACTTGAATATTCATATTTTGATGTTTATCTTATTGTCTTTTACTCAGAAAGATAACGAACGCAATAGCCCACTTTCGATATATGGTTTGAGTGATTACACACAATAAGAACCGAATCGAGGCTCCGGGGAATAATGCTTAGTGGTACGTGAATAAACAATGGTTCAGTTGTGTGGCACTATATAAGCATTATTCGCTAGAGCCTCGTACTGATTCCTTTGTGTGTGGCAACTCAAACATATCAAAAGTGGGCTATTAAGTAACCTTACTGCAGGTTAAATTTGCAGTCACATGACAACAAAATCGTGCAACTTGTCGTGCAACGTTGTGTTCAAGTTTTATCTCCGCGTGCACAACTTGTCACACAACCAAAATTGGAATTTTCAGATCATTTGCAAAAAATTGTTTCAAACTGTTAGTAGAACTGCTTTTTATAATTTTCAAGCAAGTAGCTACAACCTGCAACATCGATTTTTTGTTACAAGATAAGTTGCACGTGGATCAGTACTTGAACATCACTATACAATGCAACAATGTTGCGGGACAAGTTGCACGATTTTGTGCGTCAGTGACTATAAAATGTAATTCAGGAGTTACAGATATTCACTTGGCCAAAATCAGTAGACTCGAGTTAAAATGTGTTCTGCTTACACTTGTGTACAGCCAGCAAGATATTTTGTTAAACCTAAATAATACAAAATGGCACTTCTAAATGTAGCTGTGTTTCCATTAGAAAGCTGGTTGAAAAGAATATCAGAACGTGGAAAGTGTCTTCCATAAAGCCGATCTCTATGTTCCTTTTTGATATTTTCGCACTGTAAAGGGTCTTCTCCAAAGTTTTGCTCAGTTGTCAGTCTACCATTGTACATCTGATAAGCTTCAGCTTCGGTAGGAATGATACCAGGATTTACAATGGCAGTTCTGCACTTTGCAAGCCTTCTTTGCTGTGGAATTCCTTTGCCTAAAAACATCCACACAAGATATAAATTATATTGCAGCATTAAATTTTCTAGTACGCATTCAGATTTCAGTGTAAGAACATCTACCATGTCGATAAAAAATTTTATACCAAAATGGTTTTCATTGCATTGTTAAGGCCAATTTACACGCTACGACTAATGTCGGGCCGATTTCCATTGTTTTTGCGCCCCATTTCAAATTATTTTTGTTAAAAATTCGGCCCAACAAAAACAATTTGTAGCAGATTTCTGCGCGAATCTGACCGATTCCCGGCCCATTACCAAAAAAACCTTTTAAAAATGGGGCCGATAAATCGTAACGAGTAAATCGGCCTTATAAATCAATATTGCTATATCATAACTAATGCTCAAATATATTTGGGTTGTCTCATTGGTACGTTCCTGTACTCGTGGACAGTTTGTGTTGTTTGTACTCATTGTTTATGTTAAAACAAATAAAATTGTGACCCACATGATATTGCAGAGAATCACTTTTTGGTTTTAAATGTAGTTCAACCGGATTGCCGTAATTTAGGAATTTAGTTAATGGTTAACCTACCAGGTATGGGATGGGCGTTCCATGAACCAACGGTAATACTGAGTCCCACTTCTACGACCTTCCGTGTAACCCAAGATACACAATACTTGGTTGTTTCATCCTCCATATCTATAATACCTTCATTCTCCATGTCAACCAGTGCACGTTTCACAGGGTAATTGGTGCGGCAGTTTATCTCTACCCAAAGCCTTTCTACTGCATGGTTCTGAATGATTTAAGAGGGAGAGAGATATATACATTATTAAGACTGTTGTAATCGTAACAACGTGATCCGTCAACGTGGCTCGTGCATTATACCTGTTTAGATTGAGTCTGGAGGAATGGTTGTCTTCCAGTGTTACTGCGATAGGATTTCAATTGATCCTGCACAAATAGAACCAAATAGAACTCTTTCCCGTGGTCTACTCGAACCTGGTCCCAAATGCCATAGTGCAACATAGTTTCTCTTTATAAAGATCAACAGATAAAGATAAAAGTTACCATGCAGTCGAGAAAATGGCAGCGAAAACAGCATTGAATCGTGATATAATAAATGACTATTTATATTAGGTATTATTATATGGTTGGTTCATGAATTTGAAGCCTTGACGGCTGCAATGCTTTATAATGCAAAAACTAGAGGTAAGTTTACCTGAACACTTCTTTGTAAATTACTACGTTGTTCTTGAGTGGCATTACGGAAGTTGCTGTTATGAATGAACTGTATCCGTCAACAGCAATCACTTCAGTAACTCCATAACGAATGAGCTTCTCGTTTTGGTCCAAATGAAGTTTGTGGCCGAAGTATTCTGCATAATATGGGATTGGGTTCAAGTGTCTTGAGGTTGTTGCTTGCCTTTCGTAATGGTATTGTGGATTTACTCGTCTCAAGGTTCGGCCTACTCTATTTATACCAACTCGTAGTCCTGTTGAATGCTTAATGTACCCTGTCATCATTTTCCTCCCATAAGTAGGACCAACCTTAGTTTTGATCATGAAAAGCATCATTAATGTAAACACGACCTTATAGTTCAAAGAAAAATAGTACAAACCTGTGCAATAGCAGAAGCAACTATAGAGTCCAGATCAGTGGAAGAAAGAGTGGAACATTTACATTGGATACCACGATTGCCACAATATCTTCGTACACTTCTCTCCGATATACCACGAATATCTGGAAAGGTTTGACTTAAAATAAAGCTTATTTCTTTGTGTGTTAGATTCTCTTCCTCTACAAGAAATCTTATGAAATTTTCATCTGTCAGCTTTTCGATGGCCATCCCTACGGACTACCCAATTGCAAATCAACGGTTTATCCCGCCAAAACTGAGGAATAACAATGACTACTGACCAGCTGCGACTGTGGGCGTGAAATGGAAAGGATCGAGATATCCTTTTTAGGTTTTTTGTTTTTGACAAAAAAATGAAAAAAAGCAAAAAAACGAAAATTAGAAAAGCTTATTTGTTTTTTGTTTGTTTGCTTTTTCTTTTTTTAACAAAAAGAATAAAAGCAAAAAGCAAAAAAGCAAAAACCTAAATTACTGAAATGCTTTGTTGTTTTTTTCCTTTTAAGTAACCAAATGCAAAAAAAGGAAAGAAGCTCATTATGTTTACTCATTCTTTTTTCGCAACAACCAAAAAAAGACAAATTATTGTTTGGCCGAACCGTGCACGGACCCTTTTTCTACCGGTTAAAAACTGATGTATCAAGATAAAATACCTGTTTAAAATACATTTTTGAATTGTACAAAGACTTTTTCTTGATGTTATGTTGGGATTGAGCTTTTTCAAGCTGAATAAAAAAACATATAGCAAATGAACAAATGAAGGCCTAAACCTCATTTTCGATCCAAATTTTCGTTTTGGATTAAGGTATCAGAGTACCCCTAGCGATCGGTGTGCATTTCACTTCTACATCGCGCAAGCTATCAATCAAAACCCCAATAAATGATACATTTTCTGAAAGCTGAATAAAAGTAGAAACCTTCCCTTTCTCTGTTTTTTGTAAAATAAATATTTCCTTTTAGGTTTGAGCGAATTATTCAAAATTTTACATAGGTCTCTTTGCGGATTTCCACGTCTGAAAACAATGTTTTACTGTCTTTTCCGAGATCACGAGAAATTACTGGTCATAAGTGTCCTCCGATTTTTGATTTTTTGCTCCGTTGTTCTTTTATGTATTCCTAAAGTTACAACGCCGCTAAAATAGCTGTATCCGATACAAAACAGACGATAGCTTTGGAATGGAGCAAAAAATTGAAAATCGGAGACACGCTTTTAAAGAACAAGTATCGAAGACGACCTCTGCCAAATTTCAGATGAATCCATCAAATTTCCTTTGACCGGGAACTCAAAATACACGGCTAATTGAACGTAAATTCACTTCCGAGAAAAACGCAAAAGTGTGCTTTGGAGCCAAGAAGCGGGTTTGTTGATACAAGGGGATTATAACACCTCATAATCTTGCCCGATGACAGCTGAAAGGGCAACCAAAATCTTGTTACCTTTCCCACACAAATGGCGGGAAGTCAAGGCAATTTGATCCCATTGAACTTTGGCTCTTGTCGAATAATCTTTTTACAAAGGTTTCAATAGTTCAAATATATTTTTCACCAGCAATCTCTCTTGATGACAGGCCAATTGACAAGTGATGTCAACAGATAATTGACAGGGATTAAGCCGGAAAAAAGTTTTTCGCTTATAACTCGCTATTAAAAATCGCTAGTGAAATATTTTTTTCACTAAATCATAGCTTATTGTGTATTCTATCAGAAAATGTAAAGAAGTAAAAATAGACCCTTTTGAGAAACTTTGGGGTACCCTGATACCTTAACACTTTGATTCAACTTTCATTGGCCAAAACTACTTACAAACTCAAACTTTCTGACAGAAATGATTTTAGTCCTGTACAACAGCTATTCTTCAACTCAGGAGTTTTTGTCGTTCACTGCTCGAACTTGAAAAAAATCCCCTCTTAAATCTCCTAAAATCACTTTGAAATGTTGTGCATTTCTCTGAATTTTTCTATGCAGTTTACCGCTTGTCTGAAGCTGATCAATTTTGCGAGCAATTAAAGGAACTTTCTGATCAAGAGATATTATTGGGTTGGGTTTGCACTAGTTTTTGCGAATGCGAGTGTTGCGTGGCAAGCGTTGGCACAGTCGTATGTGGGAAGCCAAAAGCATCCGAGAGGCGTCCAAATTTAAAGGGGCCCAAATTCTTCTCTTCCGAGAAACGCACATCTTTTTAACTGTCGAATTAAATAATACCCTTTTTAGGTCTAATCTTGATTCTATGGTGACGGATTACTTTCAAGCTGTCACAAAGGGAAAAAAAGCGATGTTACGGAAAGCCCTGCTACCAGTGGTACATTTTGTTTTCGTTTTGTTTATCACTTTATTCAAGAGTTTGTTAACCCGGCCGTAAAATGCTTTTGGAGTATTACACTTTATTACCCTCTACAGTTCCTTCGTTTTCTTGTTTGTCTGACTACTTTTAAAAAACTTTACCTTTACCGGCCAACCTAAGACATTTCACACTCAGTTTGAGCGTCGACTTCAAGGCGGTGCTAACAGCGATGTCGAAAGTGAGGACAGCGACACTGCTGAAGAAGTTGACGATGGAAGAGTCACCTATCACACACCAACAGGCAAACACCATTCATTCTGTAAGCTTGACGTGTGATTACATTTGTTTGCAAAGAATGGTATGTACACATATCTGTTAGCAGTGCATTTTGACTGATGCATTTCGCATAGTTAACTTTGTGGTAGACAGCAACTAGGCTGCCACATGACTACTCTCTTTCATGATGACTTTAACAACTCCCGTTGCGTAACGTTGCTTTTATTTAGTTTTTATTTACTATGAACGAACTGTAAATAAGTTCCCTGCTTCAGAAGATTTATTCAAACCGATCATCTGAGGATTTTGGGACACTAGTTTTGACGTTTAAGGGTAATGAAATTTGTAAAATGAATAATGAATTATAGCGCATATTGGAAAATGAATAATGAATTATAGAGAAAAAATAGACATGAAAATGAATAATCAACATTAAAATATTCACCTTCTACTCCCTAGTCCTGGGGAAGAAAGTACATCATTGTTGATTTGCCGTTCAGGGAAGTATTTAAAATTATGGGATCTGCGGGTACGAGTTTCTGTAGGTGGCATGGTTGGCATAGGTGGTTTTTTCATGGATGATGAAAACGTCATCAAAATATCCTTGGAATGATTGGAATGACGTCATGCAGAGCTTGGAATGATTGGAATGACGTCATGCAGAGCTTGGAATGATTGGAATGACGTCATGCAGAGCTTGGAATGATTGGAATGACGTCGTGTGTCAAGCATGATCAGCGGTATTCTTTATAAACTTATGCTAGGATAGCAACTGCGCAGCCACATGGTAAATTGGGATTTGCGATTTGTGAAGGATTTTCGATTTGTCAAGGATATCCGATTTGTCAAGGATCAGCTTGTAAGTTAGGTAAGAAAATTATTATGTCAACTCCAACATTATATATTCGTGGAAGTATTGATCAAAGTCACGTACGTTTTAGTAGTATTTCTAGAGGAAAACAATGTTGCTTTATGAGTTTGTCAGCACTCTTATTTGCACAAGTCCATCACGTTCGAGAATGGAGTCGTTATACTGTTGACCAGATCCTAATCGATGGCGATAGAATGTATTTGAATGCTCTTGAAAGAGGAGAAATTCCAGATGCTGTAACGATTTCATTGAACTATCTACCAAAGTCTGTTTCTTGGTCTTCCCCTATCAATCGGCTGTCAAATATGTCCTTGCAGACGACAACAATACAATCACCGAGTGCAGTGACAAATTCTGATCGACCCATTATTACAGTGGGTGAAAATTCTGATTGTTATTGTTGTTATCTCACATCTTATATTCTTAAAGGTGCTTTATAAATTTTTAATATTAAAAACATGTTTCTTACTCTCTGCGTTCCTTCTTTATTTAACATAATGGTTGGACTATAAGTGAACAATTTTCTTCTGACCCATATAATGCATATTTCTTTACATTAATATTTGTACTGTGTATATTTTTCCATTGTTAATCTCGTACTCAATGCGTCCTCGCAGCACTTTACTTTCTTGAAGAAATGGCTAGTATCCCGGCCATACCAATCGATAAAAATCGATCATCGGAAACTAATCGAATTAATCGATATTAATCAATATTAATCACTTGATTAGTATTGATTAATATCGGAAATCGATGAAAATCGATACTCACAACCCAAGTTACTCTAATCATATCGATTTTCATCGATTTTCATCGATTTTCATCGATTATCATCGATTATTATCGAATTTCATCGATTTTCATCGATTATCATCGATTATTATCAATTCTTACATTCGCCACGGGTTTGAAACTTGATCTAAAGATTATTGTGAAACACATTCATCAAACTGCTAATACTCTGCTTCATATTCACATCAACTATTCACCATGGATGTGAGCGGCGCTGAGGTTGATGCTGAAGTCGTCGATGTCGTAATTAAAAGTGTTGTGAAGGGATATCACGAGTGCCCTTTTCAAGTTTTCAAGTGGAAGTCGGCGAAATATTCACGGTGTCAAAAAAGCATGGAGAGAAAGGGAGGGCTTTCAAAGTTTATGATGTTAGAAGGCAACTTGGCCATCTTGAACGTACCGAGTGTCCAATCAGCTTATGAACGGCAGCAATTAAGTACATGAAAAATACGCCGGTATGGAATGTGCATCAACGTCAATAGTTCTAATTTGAATTATAAACGAGAGAGACTACAATAAAATGTGTTTTGTTATTGTGCAGTGTTTCTTCTGTGGTTGTTTTACAGCCGGAATAATACATTTTAAAAATCGATATTAATCGATGAAAATCGATAATTATCGTTGAAAATCGATGATAATCGATAATAATCGATACTCACACATTTCTGAGTTATCGATTTTCATCGATTTCCGATATTAATCGATTGATTAATATTGATTATTATCGATTTTTATCGATTTTTATCGATTATCGGAATTATCGATTGGTATGGCCGGGCTAGTATAAAATCTGTGAGGTGGATCTTTCTTCAAGGATATGCACATAATAAAGCATTTGGTAGGATTAAATTCCATTTGCCAGGTATTCTGCTATTTCTCAAGTTTATAAAGGTCTGACTGTAGTTTATCCATATAATGATATTTATTTTGCGCCAAAAAGTGTCATGAATATGTTCTTTTTGGTAAATACTATTATATCATATTTCAGAAATTGTCAGCAAGAAATAATGCATTAAAAAGGACACGCTATATTGACGAAAGGGAAAAGGTCAAGTACAGAAGGATTATGATGCTTGAGTATATTTCCTCAGAAAACTCTGAAGAAGAAGAAGATGGCCAGATATGTATAGTCATCAAAAAACTACCGTGGAGATCGGAAGAGGTGAACTCTCGTTTTAATGCTTTGGACCACAAGCATAACGACAACCTTTCTCGGAAGTCGAAACAAATGGCGTTAAAGCGGTTCGAGGCTGAAGAAAGCTCTTCGAGACCGTTGCCTAGGAGATTTCCAGTGTTTGCTATAAAAAAAGAACTTTACAAAAACACGGAGCATTGTTGTAGTTCAAAAATTCAGAAATTGTGAGCTCTAGATAAAATTATATGAAACAACAAGAAACTGAAAAGTACTGTAAAGTGCATTTTGTGAAATGTACACTCTACTATCATATGTAACCAGAGGTTTGTAATTTTAGAAATAAAAGATTATACAGTCTTACGAAAGCAGAGGTATATTCTACCTTATCACCCACAGAGGGATCCCATGAGGTAGCATTGCGCATGCGTGAATCAGTGCGTTGACGGCTTTGTCGTGAACGGTTGTAGTAAAATTTTCGCTGAAATTTGTCTTCTAATGAAGCATGTCGCATTCGACTAAAGAGCGAAGAAGAGAAGAAATAGTTGTGGATGTTCATCCTGAACCCACTGAAAGTGGCAAGAAAAGCCACAGAAAGTCTGACACAAATAATGGCGGGAAGGTCATAAATGACTCCCGACCAAAGCCACAAATCGAGGTAATGGCGACGACGCTCGCCTCTGTACTACAGTCCTCAATGGAAAAAGGCTTTGCGAAGATGTCAGAAAATCTGTCAAACGTCATTTCTAATTCATTTGAGAATGTTGTTACTGTTGAAGAAGAAACGGAGGATGACAGTAATCTGTCCGCCACCGAAGAGAACGACGAAGCGAGTGCTAAGTCGGCTGAAAAAATTGATGTTGACGAGTCAGTCAAGCAGCTTTTGGCAAGTAAATCTAGCCAGAAAACACCTGAAAAGAGTAGTGGAACTGTAGAATCGGTTCTAGAATCACTCAGAGGGGACCTAAAGTCCGAAGAAACGGGACCCTCCATTGACGAGGAGCTCGCAAAAGTCATCACGCGCCTCGTGCGAGATGGCATGCTCGAGGAGAAGCTACAAGAGAAGCTTAATAAATACCCTCGACCGGAGAACTGTGAAGCTCTTACAAAAGTAAGAGTAAATCAACTTATATGGGACAATCTAAGTACTACAGTAAGGTCCCAGGACTTGAAATTTCAGAAAGTTCAGACCTCTTTGATCAAAGGAATGTGTGCTCTTGTACGAGTCACAAACGCCATTGTAAAACAAGCTGACAAGCTCAATGGCGGGAAAGAGGCGCTCGCTGAAGCACTCGACAGCATTTCGCTGCTAGCAAATGCTAACTCTGAATTAAACATACGAAGAAAAGAGTTGATAAAACCAGACCTACATGCAGATTATAAACATCTTTGTTCATCTTCAACGCCTGTTAGTACCGAATTATTCGGAGACGACATTTCAAAACAGGTCAAAGAAATGACAGAGGTCAATCGCGTGGGGAAAAAGCTAACCCCCAGCTCCAGTAGCTCCAAGAGCTATTCAGGCTATTCAAACCGCGATTACAAATTCAACCCGAACAGAGGGAAATTCTCGAGGGGAAGAGGAAATAAACAATTTTTAGGCTGGCGCCAATCGTCCAGCCACAACCCTCCAAACGCGGACAAACACAAGTCAAGACAGAGAAAAGCTCAATAAAATCCAACGAAGATCTGTCAAAAGTAAGTCAATCTACCAGTTTAAGCTTAAGAGCAGTTACTGAACCAGCAGGTAGACTGAAATATTTTTTCCCTGAGTGGAAAAAGCTAACTTCAGATCCACAGATCCTAAAAATAGTGAAAGGGTTTAATATCGAATTTATCGAGAACCCGCCGGATCAGGTTACACCTCCTAGAGAAATCAAATTTAATCCAAGTGAACAGGAAATCATATCACGAGAATTAGAAAAACTCGTCGATAAAGGCGTGATCGAAGAATGAGATCACTACGGAGCCCTCTAAGGGACATCCCAAGATCCCAAGTTCTCAACATCCCAAGTTCCCAAGATCCCAAGATCCCAAGTTCCCAAGATCCCAAGTTCCCAAGATCCCAAGTTCCCAAGATCCCAAGTTCCCAAGATCCCAAGTTCCCAAGATCCTAAGTTCCCAAGATCCCAGGTTCCCAAGATCTCAAGATCCTAAGTTCAATTTCCTTCCCGTGATCCTCCAGGAACTGGTGTCCGTAAAACACGGAACGAGCTGCGCGCGCTCGTGGTTTGAACATTATGTGACGTCAAAACCATTGCAAATAAGAGTACAGAAAAGGGAAAAACCGCTTTTGATTTGTTAAATATAAATACCAATTCAAATTGTAATCCTTTAAAGCCTGATGAAGACTAATATGGATATTCGAAAATGCGCTACATTAAAGAATTCCATATAGATCTACCGCGTGTTGTTTCTTCAAGTTTCTCAAATATTTTATAAATGGTTTCCCGCCGCTGTAATAAATGATCCCAATTTGCGTTTTTACTTCTGTCAATCAAAATCAAAACTCACTGATACGAAGATTATTGATACGAAAATGATAAAACAGCTAGTACAATGTACGTCTAAAGATCGTTTTTGCTCATTTTGAAGAATTTTACAAGCTTTTTGTGTTATATTTGTTTGAAGGTCAGAGTTCAGGGCCCTGAAAAAAATTGCATGTTTGTTGTGCCTTCTTCATCCCCCCTCGCTGTAATAAATAAACTTTCCCTTACATTCACATTCATTTTACATAACACGTTAGGTATGTTCCAAGGGTTCCGGGGATCCTGGAGCTCGTTCCGTGTTTTACGGACACCCTCAAGGAACGTGTTTACGTACTCGAACCGTGTAGTGCCTCTGGCGACGAATACACGTGGAAAATGGACGAACAGGTTGAGGTATTCCTAGCGTTCTTTTGTGTTTCTAGGCCCTTATTTTACGTTATACAACAATATTTGAATATGCTTTTCTTTGTGTTCCAATCTCTATTGATGCAAATCAAAGTTAATAGAGCGGAATGGTTAAGAAACTCGCAAACTTCAAACTGTAAGGGACTGCACAATCTTTTGTTTTACCGTCATTTATTATGCTTGATTGAACTGATCCAAACGTTTTCATTGGCTGATTGTCTAATATATGTAGGAATGCTTTTGTTTTGTGCACTTTCACGGTTAGAAAAAGTGAACAAAAAGATAAAACAATGGGTTACCTAAGCTACCCTTAGCGGAATCTCCCTTGACCTCCTCCTCAACCTCATTCCAGGCACTCTAACGATTTATACTTTGTGCGAATACAAAGGGCATAAAAGAGAAGTATTTACATAAGCTTACAATAATACTAGTAATAATAATTAAGGCTTCTTGAACTAACATAAGGTTATTGTGGAGGTTTTTAACTGTCGGTAAAAAATAAAATATCGATCGTTTTGTGAAATCTGAGCGCAAGCTTTATTATGCAATCTCGTAAACCGGTTGCCTGCGATTATTCTCATTATCTATCAATTTCTTGGTCTATAAAGCCATATCAGAAGCCAGGGTTATCTTTCTGTTCTGTTTTATTTCCTCTTTAATTTTCCTATGATTTCATACGTAAGTTAAGCTTATGTCTTATTTGAATAAGGCTTTAAACTTATTATGTGTTGTATTTAGATGGTGTGCGAGTTTTTAAAGAAAAGAGAAGTTAAGCAAGATATAATTGGTCGATTTAGAGATCACAAGGTTTGTCATCTATGTTTAATAACAGTGAAAATAGTAGAGTGCTTTTAGTCAAACCGTTCCCGGGGGGGGGGGGGGGGGGGAGTGAACCCATATATTTGCTATATAGGTATGTGCTGCCCTCCAGGGTATGGTTTTTGAGCTCCTTGTCTTAGACAGGGTATATAATTTCTCCTGAGCTGTCTTACACAGGTTTTACGTTTTGACCCCATTTAACGAACTTAACGGAGGAAAAGTCCGGGTGTTATGTTATGGATAGTAAATCTAGTTCTTGATCAATTTTCTCTATTTGTCTTGAATAGGGTATGGATTTCCAAGATTTTGCTGTCTTAAATAGGGTTGAGGGCTGGGCAGGACACCCCTATCAGATTTAAGGCCAAGGATGATTTATATGTATTTCTTTCTGATTTGTACATTGAGCTGAAAAGCCCTGTTGAGGGAGTCCTTTTTTTACTTTAATTATATTTATGCCTCAAGTGCAATATATCATTCATGCATTTACTTATTAATTTATTCACTTGTTTGTTTCTTTTGGTCAGATGGATTATCAAGCAGTTGTTATGTCGACCACAGAAGACCTTGAACGACTGGGCTGTTTAAAGGGTGATGCAATGAACCTAAAATTCTTTGCACAGTCTCAAATTGAAAGAGAGAAGAATGGATCATTTCAAGAAAAGAAACAACTTTTAGAAAAAATTTTAAATGAAGGTACTCAGTCCCGCAAAAGGAAAAGATCTAAAGAAAACATCTCGGTCCAGAACAACCTGAACCAGACACGCAAGGTGACTGTTGGGTGGCTACATTTTGACGAGTCCATCAGGAGCTACAAACAAGTCAAAACAGCAAAGGGTGGTGGTGTTTGTGTTGTTGACATGTCACTTACATCAACCTATGAAGAATTAGTTGCCACTGGAAGAAATCTCTTCTTCCAAGATGAATCAAGTACTTTTGGTGATGCCAAAGACATGGAGTTTGGTCTGGCAAACTTCCAAAGACAACAAATAGAAGCCAATGACTTCTTGGTGCTAAAGAACTATATAGATAAATACAAGAGAAAGCTTATTAAGGTGTTTTTGACATCAAAGAAAAAAAAAGGAGAGATAGTCTCAGTTTCCGATTGTTCAGATTCTGAGTCTGACCATTCAAATGAGAATGACCTTGAAATGGAGAAACGTAATGACAGATTTCCAGACTGTTCAGACTCCGAGTTGGATAGGTCTGTTTGGGATGTAATGGAAGTGAAGAAACCTGCTGATAAAACTCTTGAGGACAGGAGGAAGCTAATTGCTCAACAAGGTTTTCAATTTCAAAGATCTTTGAAAAACGATCAAAGAAAAAGCCATAAGCTTGTTGAAGAAGAGGAGAGAGTCCAAAGACAGTTTGTTGTAATGAATGCTAGGAAATCAAGAGTACCGGAGGAACCTGGTGCTGAAATACCAAGTGTTGTTGTAAGAGTCCGCCACTTGACTCTAGGACTTGTAGAACGACAATTCGTACCCTGCACACAAATGTGTGCAGTGTATGATTGGGTGGGCTCTCTAAGCCCTACCCCAGAGAACTTTACCCTTTCAGATTATTGTCAAGAATTGCTACCAAACATGTGTGTTCCAAACTCTGCATCGGTTTTAAATATGAAGGAGTCATGTACAACACCATCACTTGATCACAGTGGAAGTGTAAACTTCAAATGGTTTGGACAAGATATACCAAATCAACTGATGGAGGATGATCCAAGGTAATAATTTTAGCCATTATATTAATAGTGTGGAAAATATCAAAAATTGCGATTTGGTGGATTCTGCACCACCGCACTCTACCATATGTCTGTATTTTGTGAAAATTAGTACTGGCAGGTAATATCATGTATATGGTTTGTAGTGATATTTTGCATATAAATATACCATAAGTGGTATTTCAAAATTGTTAAAACAAAATTTCACGAGCTGTGGGCAAGTGAAATTTGAGACGATTTTGAAATATCACGTACAAAACATACTATTATTTGTTAATAATGTAACCTTAGAAATTTCTGCAATATTTCAATCAAAAATTCTAAAAAAATTCACAAAAAGTAACTACAAAGAGAAGTAAAATCAGTAATTTTTATTTAGTTTTTGGTCTGAATGCCTCCAATGAAAATCACCAGCAGAAAAAAAAAACAGATCCACAACCAAATAAACTTATATATTTAGTCATTTGACTAAAAATGGTACTTTGAAAAAAGATGACACAGAAAACTTTCTAAATAAGATAAGCAATAAATGCAAAAGTGTGGAATAACTTTTTATTACCTTTGATTAAGTTTCAGTTGTATACACCTATTTCAAAAAAGGTTGTCACCGCTAAGAGCGATAGGCGATAGGTCATTCCAAGACCGCAAAGCACTATTGATTTCTAATTGATTTACATATGAATAGCCAAAGATTTGATGGAAGAGTGTAAAGAACGATTTAGGATGGCTTAATTAAGAAATCAATAGTGCTTTGCGGTCTTGGAATGACCTATTACCTATCGCCTATCGTTCTTAGCGGTGACAACCTTTTTTGAAATAGGTGTATGTCAATTCTTCAGGTTGTGCTACAAGCTTTTATTTTTACTTGTTTTAGGTTATTTAAATTTCATGGATTTAGTGTTAGCCCTCTAAGGATGATAAAATTTTGCTAAATTTACTTGATTCATAATAATGCATATGTCTTCACATGCCGCAGTGATGAGGAAGCACCTTCAACATCAAGAAACTGCACACCTGCATTGCTTCCAAATCCAGCACAAGAGGTTTGTGACTTGTATGATCCAAATACCTTTTGTATGAATTTTTTTTAAAGTTTTCATTGATTGTGTGTTGTTATTTTTGCTGCAAGTCAGCATGATATTAAACTAGGCTATACATAATTACTTGAAAATGTTGTTTCTAGCTTGATTTTTAATGAAAATACATTACAGACGTTTCGGTCCAAAGGAGGACCTTCTTCAGTGTGAAAAATCAAGCTAGAGACAACATTTTCAAGTAATTATGAGCCATCCTAGCTGCAAGTTTCAAACTAGGCTATACATGTATATTTGTTCTGGATGTTTAATAGTGATACATGTTTTGTATTCATTTAGCCTGGTCGATACTTTAGGCAGGTAATTTTACCACAAATGGTCCAGTCTGGTTTTTCAGGAAGGGTGAGTATATTTTGAATTTTTTTACAATATGAACGTTAAGGACTGCAAAAAAGTTCAGACAGCAACTTTCATCAATGATATGACCAGTTGTCCATTTGTATGGTGAATAGCTAACTATTTTGTACCAATCAAATCAGTGAAGAATAAGCACTTAAAACGGTTATGAACAAAATTCCAGAAACAAATTGACTGTCCAGAAACAGTTTAAACCATTTTTTAGTTTTGATTTCATTTTAAAAGGATTCCATTCTATTTATCATTATTTGTTGGCAATTATTTCACAGGTTTACACTCTAATAATTATGAATTGTAATTTTAATAATAAATGGTGCTATGATCTTTCTTAGGAAACTAGCAACCAAGATCAAAGACAAGGTAATACCCTGTGCTTGCAAAAATCAAAGTGTACACCTATTTCAAAAAAATAGCAAAGTTCCAAAATTTCATATGGATAGATTCATGATAATAATAACTTATTTTCTTAGCAATTAACAGATCAATAGCACTTGAATTATACATTAGCTTATTATAACCAGCTGGCAAAGTTACAATTTTTTTGTATAGCTGTTCTAGTTAAATTTATACAAAATGAGGCATGTCTGGCATGCAGGTTTACACATTTGATAGCATAACTGCAAAAGTTTGAAATAAACATGCTTTCATCAGGCTTTGAAATTTTAAAAGCTTGCTATTTTTAGTGTGCTGAATTTGATGATTAAACTTTTATTTAGAATTATAAAACATTTCATTGTGTGATTTTAGCATAACATGTCTTTACTCCTTACAAAATAACAGCAGAACACAATAATCATTCTGAGGGGTTGAACGATGGCAGTGGCAGTGAGCATGGAAGCCAAAACATCAGAACACCAGATGGTGGTGATGGCAATCGCAGTGATGGCAGTGGCAGTGGTGGTGATGGCAGTGGCAGTGGTGGTGATGGTAGTGGCAGTGGCGGTGATGGCAATGGCAGTGGTGGTGATTTCAGTTGCAATGATGACACCACAGAAGCTATGCCTAATAGGTAGGTATGCAAGTGATTCCAATTTCCATTTCATTTGAAATGTGGATATGCATAAAATAATGTAGTTATGTAAAAATATGTCAAAGTGAGACAAGGATGAAATTTTTGTCCTTGTTATTTTTATATTTGTTGATCAATGATCAAAGCCATTTTGTCATCTGATAAAAAGAATGTCTTTAAAAGGAGCCATTTTCTTCTGCTTTCCTGGCCATCTGCAAAAGTGCGGAAAAAAGCTTGGGAGAGTGCGGACATTTTAGCAAATAGTGCAGAAAGTGTGCAAAAGTGCAGAAAATGAAGAAAAATGCAAAAATTCCCGCCAAATTCCCTCGATTTTTATTGTAGTCCATGAGTCAGGGCAGATTTTGGTACCACTCGGGTTGGTAAAGGCTGTCGTATATCAAATTAAAGCTTATCATGAAATGTGACCTAACAGTGTTGTGCAATAGGCAATTTTATGGAAAAATATTATTTAGAGAAACACAGCTTAGAATATATCAAATTAAAGCTTATCACAAGAGGATTTCAAAAATATATGATATTTGGATGAGCGTGTAAGCTGTCGGTTGTCACGTGACCTTGAATGTTACGCATAAGTAAATTTCATGGAAAAAAACATCAGATCAGGTATCATATAGTACAAATCGATGAAACAGAACATATCAAATTAAAACTTATCATGAGAAGATTTCAAAAATGTATGAAAGCATGTTGGGTGTGTCAACTGACCACCTGACCTTAAATGTTACGGATAATTCAATTTATTGAAAAAAATCTTAGATCACGTATTGTATAGTAGAAATCTAGGAAACTTAACTGATTATACAAGAAAGTAAAGCTTATCGTGAAAGGATTTAAAAAAATGTATGATAGCAAGGTGGGCGTGGCAGACGAGGGCTATTACAAGACCTTTGATGTTACAAAGGTAAATTTAATAAAAAAATTAATTTTGGTATTTTTAGTAGAAACCAAAGAACCAAAGCTTATTATATGCCATATTAAAACTGTCTTAATAGAGAGTTTCAGCTTTGAATTTTAGGGATTTACTAAAAAGTACCAAAATTTGATTTTAATGAAATTCACCTTTGTACCATTGAAGGTCTTGTAACAGCCCTTGTCTGCCACGCCCACCTTGCTATCATACATTTTTGAAATCCCTTTATGATAAGCTTTACTTTGATGTATAATAAGTTAAGTTTCCTTGATTTTTACTATATAATATGCAATCTGATATTTCTTCTAGAAATTGATTTATGTGTAACATTCCAGGTCACATGACAGCTGACATGCCCATCTAACTGATATCATATATTATTGAAATCCTTTTTGTGATAAGCTTTAATTTGATATATTGTAAGCTGTGTTTCTGTGAATAATAATTTTTCATAAAATTGCCTATTGCACAACACTGTTAGGTCACGTGACAGTCTTCAGCTGCCACGCCCACTTGACTATCACACATTTCCAAACTCTACTTGTGATGAGCTTTAATATTTAATATATGATAGCTTTTGCCACCCTGAGTGGTACCAATTCACCATGATTTGGCTCCTGGCTCATGGACTATAGAGGTTAAAAGCATTTATAGAATTAAAACTAGTTCTCAGGCCACTACATGTATGGCAAGGAACCCCTGGCAGATTATTGTTAACCGTGAAAGAAAGCAAAAGTTTTAGAGTCGTTTTCCAGCACAAAAAGCTATGAATTACAACAAAAAGTTTACTTTTTTGAAGATTTATTGCTTCTTCATGAATGTTATCAACAGATTTTCAAGTTGTTCTACCTTTTTCTTCTGGTAAAAAGTGTGGAAAAATGCGAAAAGTGTGGAAAATGATAAAAAGTGTGATTTGGTGCGATTTTTGGGAAATAAATAGTGTGGAATTGCACCCTTTTTTAGATGGCCAGGCTTTCTCCAGCAGCATTATATCAACATCGGGTAGAATTTCCGGTCACATCCGGGACATTGAGACCCCGCGAAACTCAAAACCTAAGCTAATTTAGCTCATTAACGCAACAAAATTAGTAAGACACGGGCAAAATTGGGACTTTTGACATTCTCTGGATCGAAGAGTATTGAAGGTTTTTCAATTGTAAACCCTGGAAACATTAGTATAACGTCTGATTTGCTTATTTGCGTAAAAAAACCGTTGAAAAGTTGGTTGGAAGTACTATCGCGAAGGGCATGAATACGGGAAAATTTTACTTCTTTTTGTGGGGAAACTACCTGAAAATGAAAACCCTGGAAATTAAAGTATACACATTGAACATCGTCTGTGTAAAGTTTCATCGGTTTTGGACAAGTAGAAGTACTATCCCTCGTAGGTTTTATTTCAGCTCTATAAAATGGTCCAGGCACGAGTGTTTGAATTCCCCGCGCCGCTCGCTTGAGTGATTAAGCTCCGCCTCCACAGACCATATGCAAATTAAGACCATATGCAAAGACCATATGCAAATTAATCGTAGAGTTGTTTACATGACAATTATCTAGCACTTCAAATGATCACTGAATGAACTTTGCTGACAAAACTTTCGAATCTTGTCAATTTTCAAATTATTTGTTAAAACAGTTCTTGCGTTTTCTATCGTTGTAAAATACAGAATCATCAGTCTAAATTTGATGACGCGCGAGCCCGTGTTTAGAATCGTTATACAAGTTAAATTTCGTTCACCCATAGTTAATAGAGGTTCACCCAAACAAGCTCACGAGGAGATAAATAAGTTTTCAAAGAAAAAGTTATTGCATTTGTTATTAAAATAAGTAGAGCAAGTTCAAAAAAGAAAGTGACTTCTTTATTGAGTAATTGATTTTCAATTGCTCTGGCGCCTGTGAGCAACTGAAGTGCCGCCTCTTGTTTTGAAGCAACAGAAAAGCACGAATGAAACAATACCTCCATAAACCTATTGTTCCTGTATTTGTAAGCCAACTGAGGACGAGCGCAGACCATTCATTTCCACTTCGTTAGCTAGTCTACACTGCGTCTCTTGATTTTTCTCACTTTTTACAATGTCAGTTTCTTTTCAAGATATGCAGGGCTTTGATCGGGAGCTCTTTTCAGAGCTCGAAGAAAACCCGATCGACCCTGCATATCTCAGTATTCAATCTCCGATGCATGGAGAAGATTTTTTTCTAAATATCAATGGTTCAGCGTTCTGGATTTGGCATCTTATGGACGAGAAAGAGATTTTTTTATCGCTGCAAAAAGTTTTGCTAAAGGTCGGATATTTATTGTCTCCCTCGGCACAAGATAGAGTAGGAAATCTATTGAGGACAAAACGTCATCAATTTCTTAAAAGTCTACACAAAATCTCGAACGGAAATGGAAGGAAAATTTATAAGACCAAAACTTGGAAAACAATCTCCCTGTCAAACGACGAAATCCTCGTTTCGCCAAAAGACTTCATTCAGTACTATTCCGAAGGCAACCGGAAATTAGAGGAAAAATACAAAAACCTGTGCTTTGAACTACGCCAGCAAAAGGAAAGACAAGTTGGCCATAAACCAGGAAAACCCTTTGAGGACATCGGGGAAAGACAGCAGAGATGACGACTTTCTGATTTAAGGTACACATAACAAACATGGACCATCTGATTTCCAAGTTATAATAAATATTAAATATAATTGATTTTCACTTTAGATCAAAGGCTGAGAAAATGATCTGGTACGCCGAAAGTTATGGTCTCGTACCTAAGTTTATACAGATGGAAACTACGAGTGGCCAATCTATAAATCTCGACGTTTCAAAAGGCCAAAGCAAAACAAGTAAGCTCAAGTATAAAACCTGTAAAAGCTATAATCATGTCCTCTCTTTTTCAACAGTTGAATCCCATCTTCACAATGTATTATCGTATTATTCTTGATTATTAGTTTATGGATGGTAGACTTGTATTCTCTAAATCCTGCTCATTACTAGGTCGCCCAACAGAAGAAACAGATAGTATCGAAGAAGACACGATAGCCACTTCAAATGAAGAACAGCAAAGTAAGCAGAATAAAATACTTCATTTCCCACAATCATCCATTCCAGATCTGAATCTTTCAAATGCTACACTGGTAGTCAAAACACTGAAAAAGCCATTCAAGTGTTGTCTGCAAAGGTTGCGTTATTTTGAAAATAGGTATAGATAACATGATGATACGGTGTTTTGTCCTGACTTAAACAAGTTGAATTTTTTTGATGATCATCAGATAGAAGCAACGTTTACCAAAAGCTGTCTGAAGCCGAAAAAGAGAAAGTTCGCAGTGTACTTTTCACTCTGGACAGATATTTCATTTCCTTACGTGGCTACCATGAACTCGCCCAAATAGATGAGAACCTGCCTAGGGTACACCTGGTTGAAAGCTGTGCAAAGACTCTAGATGGGAAGTGGAATGTGACCAGAACTCCTGGACAAGCTCCCGGAGCAGAGCTGCCATTCAAGGTTTTACTAGAAAAAGACATTAAAGAATATGTAAGTACTTTTTAACCCTTTGACTACTAGAGCCCAATCCCATTAATGTGCCCATGTTCCTGAAGCAAATTAGAGAGTCATAGATGATTTTGACCTCAAATCAAAATACATATGCTCAGTAGGAAATGGGAGTTCTTAAGCAAGCAATAACTACCTAATGTTGAAGAGGATGACCTATTTTATTAAACCAATGGGTTAAAGGAAAGGAAAGGCCTTACAAGAAGAGATTTTGACAAGACAATTCAAATATGAAAATAAATTCAAAACTCGCGCCATTTTTCAGTGACCAATTAATTCTCACAACTTCATAAATCCTTCATAAATCAAAAAGATACCAATTTTTACTACATAAACTGACATTTCCATTCACAGGAAACCTTTCAGAATAGTGTTTTAGGTAAAACATGTTCATAATTGTTATAAATAAAGTTTTGTTTTACGATCTGTGTTCTATGTTGTGAAACTGTGCGAAGCACCTCACTTTACACAGAGCAACATCACATTGCTTGCACTTGAATCTTGTTTCAATCGGATAGCCTTTGGCTGTCCTTTTGCCATCTCTCTTACACTGGATGCACTCCTTTTTTCTCCCTTCACATCGTACTGAACTATGTTGAGCTGCTAACGATGCAGCAGCAATTAAACTAGCGCCAAATGCTCTCTTTCGTTGAGTGAATGCACCGATCAACTGCTTGCCGAGTTCCATCCTAAAACCGATTTGTCGTTTCGTTGGGGTTTGTCTGTGCATGTTTTCTAAAATTCGGGCATTACAAACTGCCAAGTTTAACACAAACCAGAAAAGATATCTATACCATTTCCTGCATTGCCTCCCCACAGTATACGAGGAACGAAGGTGATCAGCCTTATCTACACCTCCCATCTTTGCTGTGTACAAGTCGGACACTCGGGGCTTGTGGCTCAGAATGGCTAACATTTGTCGAGATGAAACTAACGTCCCTTTTGTCGTGCCATTTAGTAAAGGTAATGCCTCCCTTTTGCTGTCTGATCATTTCTCCTGGCCTCTTCAATTTTCTCTTCGAACACTCTGGTAGGCCCTTTCGGCCTGGTCGAACTGTGGAGCAAGTGTAAGTGTTTTGCAGTAATAAATGCTCTAAAAGTCTCACCGAAGAAGAAGAAGTGGTGTGGTGTGGTGTGGTGTGGTGTGGTGTGGTGTGGTGTGGTGTGGTGTGGTGTGGTGTGGTGTGGTGTGGTGTGGTGTGGTGTGGTGTGGTGTGGTGTGGTGTGGTGTGGTGTGGTGTGGTGTGGTGTGGTGTGGTGTGGTGTGGTGTGGTGTGGTGTGGTGTGGTGTGGTGTGGTGTGGTGTGGTGTGGTGTGGTGTGGTGTGGTGTGGTGTGGTGTGGTGTGGTGTGGTGTGGTGTGGTGTGGTGTGTTGTGTTGTGTTGTGTTGTGTTGTGTTGTGTTGTGTTGTGTTGTGTTGTGTTGTGTTGTGTTGTGTTGTGTTGTGTTGTGTTGTGTTGTGTTGTGTACTAAACTAACAAACAGTCCCTATTATGTACCTTACTATCTTTTGTATGGCTTTATTTATCTTTTTCAGAACTTCAATGAACTACTGAAAACACTGGGCTTAAAGACAGTGAATGAAACCCAAATCAAGACTTTTGAGACTAAGGTATAATTTTTAACAGAAAGAATTGATGAAAGAGGATTGGTAAATCTATTACTACAAAAATGTTATCTTATACTTTGCTTTACTTTTAGGCATTGGCCTGGGGTAAACAAATGCTTGCCATGAGTGGTAGTGGCTCTGGTTACATGCAAACAGTGATCATCACCCCTTACATGCATATACTGATGTACCATATCCCCGAGATGCTAAGAAAACACCACAGTCTAAAGCTTTTCAGTGGCCAAGGTATCATAATTATAATAGTCTATTTCTTACTTTCAATTAACAACAACAACTGTCAAAGAATTAAATCCAACTGTCTAACAAAATTTCCAAAACAGTACTTAAATTATTGTCATCTTGAGCCTTAGTTAGCAATTCATGGTTTTACCTTTAAAAGACTTTAAGGCATGAAATGTTTAACTTCAAGGCTGGAAATGCTAATAAAATAGGTACTTTTAATACTCTTGTTAATTTCAACTTACTCTTTTTTAGTTAATGTAGATTACTTGTTATGATTTTCCAATCATTCTTTAGGTGTTGAAAAGAAAAATGATGACTACCGCCAGTTTTTCCATCGAAAAATAAATCGTTGGGATGCCTCTGCCAACTTGTTACTAGTGGAAAAGAGACAAGAGGAACTTAAGGGCCATGAACGACTGAAGCGAGCATATACCAAGACGAACACAGCATTCTGGTTTGAAGGTGGCAAGAAAGAAAGTGCAAAGAAAGTCCCAAGAATATCTACAGCCCCACACACCATTGAAGTTTCTTCATGTTCAGAACCCAATCAACCATCACCAAGTCTTGGTATCACAAGAGAAGCATTGGCAAAGAAAAAAGTTCCACAACTGCTTGACATGTACCAATCAATTACAGGGTCTTCTCTGTCAAGAAATACAAGAAAAGCTACAGTTATTGAAGCTTTACTGCAATATAATAGAGCAGAATAAAGAGAGTGTGTGTTAGTGTGAACTTAGAAAGAATTGTCATATTTATTATCATAATTTATACATCAAATCACATCAAGTCAAGTTATCTGGATATATATTTCTATTTTGTACAATATAATTAAACTTTGCTAAAAGCCAATATCAAATAAGCTTAACTAAATTTAATAATTAAGTGTTTTAAACTATTTAGTAAGAGTTCATGCAAATGTATTATTCAGCTTATTAACTTATGAATTAAACTCTTGCTTGTACCTTGATAGGTGTTTTGTTCTCAAATGGCATACTTCAAGCTAAGTCCAAACGAAAATTCTGAAGGAGAGGGGTTTATGGCTACCTATAATTCACAAAGAAACCAAAGTATTGAGCTAATTACTTTATTTGATCTAAAAATTCGAAAATACGGGGAAAATGACATTTACAAACGGCGATTATATTTGAATATACTTACTCTATGAGATGGCTTCCAAAAGACAAAATGAAAATACCAATATTAGAAGAAAATGATAAAGATTAGTACTTTATTCAACCGAAGAATCAAACACAACGTTGCAACGTGGTCCATAATATTCATTCACTTACGTGTGAGACCACTGGCCGACAAAAAGCGGCTCAACAATTCAGAAAGCAACTAGTGAAGAGTGAATGAGCTTTTACCAGGTATTTTTAAATTCGTAAAACAGAAAAAGAAATACCATAGCTGGAAAGAGCATGTGAATTTGTAAGACTAACTTTTGCGTTAACCAGCGAATACAAAATTTCGATTTCAGAAAATTCATGTCAGTCTTCGTGAGTTTGAAAGTTACGTCATTCTTCATTTTACTACTGAATTTTGACGTGCTTTTCTAGCTATGCTAATTATATTTCTGTACTGTGACTTTTGGATTTACATGATCAGAAAAGCTCATTTATAGTAATAAGACTTATCTTCGGTTTATTCGAGAAAATTCTAAAAGGGGGAATTAAGTTTATCATTTATCCCCAAAAATATCAAATTTCTAGGTCACTCAGGACGCAGTTCAGTTACCAAGCGACGTCTACTTTTTCATTTTTTATTTATTTCTGGCATTTACACTATGAAAATATTGGTAATCTTTATTGGCTTTGTTTGAAAAAAGACAATAAAGCATCATTTAGTCATTTGACTTTTGAGATATTTGTTGGCTCTTAAAAGAGCCGTTGTTGTTTCATTTGAGTTCAACTCATGGTTATAATGCCGGTGTGATATCTTTTCCTGAACATGATCTTCACTTTTTCGATAGGACGAGAAGGAAGCTTTTTACTGCCATCACTCTCACGGAACACAGGAAATTTTCCCAGGGTCGTCTTTATCTTGAGTGGAGTTATGACACTGCAGCCACCGCCAGTTAAAGTCAGACACTTTTTTAGCGAGGTCGATAGTCCTGCTTCTATAAGGTTGTTTTCGGTAATGCTTGAAGTGGTCAGTTCTGATGGCAGGCTTGGGAATAGGGAACGAAGTACGTCATGTCTCATGAGCAACGTTTCTTCGTAGTCTGATGATGATGATTTCAGGCCTGTCTCGAGAAGATGGGCAATTCTGTCTCTGCATTCCTGGAGGCGTACTGGGTCGACAACTGGATGTTCGAAGTCACTGATCAGCTGCTCTGGCAAGTGTTCTTTTGGTTCCCAGGTACTTTCTGTGGTGTCGAATCCTTTCCAGTGAATGAAGTACTCTTCTTTACTCTTTCGAAGCCTTTTCGCCACAATGCGATCTACATCATAAGTTCCCATGACAACTGGTTTTGAGTCAGGCTTGTATTTAGACTTAAAGCACTCATCATCATAGATGGTGAAGAGTGAAGAGTAGAAACCAGTGCAAGCTCTAGTACGTTTTGACATGATGAAATCAATGAAGGTTTGAAGTGAGAATGAATAAGATTGTCAGTTTTTATACTCTTTCCAAAAACTGATCAGCAAATCAAAACAAGGGGGCGGATTTCACAAAACAATAGAGGCGGCATTATAACATCGGCTCAATTACAAGAGCGTGTTCGCATTGACCGACTTTTGTTAAGATTGCAGCCTTGACAACAAAGCAAAGAAAAGATCTCTTGTTTAATTAAGAATTTACTTAATTTCACAAGCACGATGTCAAATAAAACATAATACACTCAAAATGAAAAGTTCCAAGCCAAGACGAATGCATCGGGTTCATAAACATTACAAGTTTTTGATTAAATGCTTTGTATAACTATATTACTAACCGACTGAAAAAGAATTAAGTAATAGTTTGTTTATAATTTCTTCATGGAGTGTTTATCACTATAGTCCTTGCATTATTCCTACTGCATGTCAGGTATTGACTCAAGACACCTTCAGAGCGTTTATTTCCGAAATGATACTAATGCTTTTGACTAGTAACTCACAGTAGTTAACCATTACTGGACTTACTGATATTACTTGATTTAAATCTTTCAGTAAACACTAAAAAATATATAAAACATCGATTTATCGACAAACGGCATTTACTTTGATTTCAAATAAACACTGCTACAAATACTTCGAAAGCAAAGATCATAAATGACCGATTTGTTTAGTATGATTGGCATTCGACTTCACACGTAGCTTTTCGGTGTGTGTGTTTGAACTAGGTGAGTTAATCACAAGTCAGTTTCTGTTGAAGAGAGATCGGTCAAGAAGATGCCGAAAACTACGAAGGAAAGTCTGCCCTGCTTCTTGTGCACGAGGATGTTGCAAAAAGAAAGACATCTTAAAATACACCTTGAAGGCTTCCATCACGAATACAAAAAGTCAGGCGTTCACCACTACTGCTACCACTGTGACAAAAAGTTTGTGTATTTACACTTACTTTTCACTCACATTTACAGAGAACACAAACCTAAGCGGTTACAATAATTGTAAACGCATTTTAGAAATAAACGGCTCCTTTAGGAGCCAACAAATGATGTAAAAAGACATGACTTTAATGCTTTTCGAGTAAACCGGCTCAGATATAGAACCGAAAACCCGGCGAGTGACTGGCCACATAGTTCAAAACCGCCTTTTGCCATTTAAACAAACATTCTATTAAACAACAGTGGTCTAACACAAGAATTTCAAAGAAGTCAAAACTATTGAACTTGTCCCATTTGTTTCTATGAGTTTTTGTTATTAATTGGTAGGCAAGTTGCGAGTTTTGACGAAGCACACAACAGATTACTGTTTATCATCTTCTGTCATAATAATCATCTTCTTTGGCGTTCATAGACAAGCAAAAATTATATATTGGCTTATGTTTTAGAATTACAGCAGCAAAATTAATCAGTGTATAGACTGGACTTCGAATCCTAATTTTAATGCCTTCTTGAATCTTGTCAGAATAACTTTCTTTTGAGTTTACTCGCTTTGATTACCAGAGACAAGTTACTTAACTCTGATGGGATCAAGAGACCTCATATCACTTTGATTGACATTTTGATTGACACATGTCAGAACTAGCGAGCAAATCTGCTCAGTACCCATGGGACTGAATTGACCAATGACAGTGATATGCATATATTAGCATCCATAATTATTCCATATGGCCTTGAGTCACTCAACCGTAAGTAGATGTCCGCGAAAACAATAGAATTCTACGCGATGAAGGAGCTCTTGGATGACAACTTATAACGAGCAAAAATGACTTATGATTACAGCCTCAATTATCATAAAGCAACATTTTCTTCATATTTAGAAGAGACCGAGAGAAATCTATATATATATATATATATATATATATAGTTTAGTATTTTAGCATCAAGGACAAAAGAATTGATAAGCTATTGTTATTTAAACACAAATTTATCACTCAGTGATAATGTGCTTAAAATGCATTTTTTTTGGCAGAGAGTAGCAAATTATTTCACTAATATTTATATTTACATATATTTCTGGTCAAAAATAAATGGTTTGCACTTTTCATCGTTGATTTTACAAATGGTGGACAGCATTCAAAGACAATTCAACTCAAAATTTAGGTATATGATTTTTTCTTCGTGTTTTACATTGGATTTTCATTTTACTAAGACTAATATTTTGATTTTTAATCTGGAAAATTGTGTTACAAGCAATCAAAATTTCATTGTTGATTAATTTTTATGTAAATAAGACAATGTATCTCTATTGGTTTACAATGATTATTGTTGTACCTATTCATTGTCAATCACATCATTATAATAATAATTCATACTCCTTTAATTGTCAACTATTCAGCTTTTCTATATTGTAGTCTTTTTCCTTTTGTTTTTTTTTCTGCTTGTTTAGTATATAATATTTTTAACAATTCATAATTTCTGCTCTTTATGACCACAAAACAGTGAAACTTATTATGAAAGCTAACTGACTTGAACAGCCTATGGTTGATTCAGTTAACTTGCACCATATTAAATGTTATTTATTTATTTCAAAAAACAGCTGTAAAATATTGGTGCTAAATAAAAAAATTGTTATTGTCATTGTCATTGGTTAAAAAAATTAAGTTATATATAATAAGATCATGATGAAAGCTGAGGATTAAGGAAGTTACCTTGCTGTTTCATGACATTTTTTTTTCTTTTCATTTTAGGGTCATTAAAATCAGAAGATGCACAATCATGGCAGACATGATCAAGCACTTTAAAGATACAACTATAATGTCTAGCCACATTATAGTGGTCATGGTGAATTCATTTGCAGAAGAGGAAAATGGCGTTGATAACAATGGCGTTTTTCTTGATGCTTTATCGGCATTTTGGTCTGAGTTTTATGACGGCTGTACTACAGGAGAAGAAGGGCGCGTTCCAGTAATCCGTCATGATTTCCAAAGAGAGGAATGGGAAGCAGTGGCACATATACTTGTCAAAGGATACCATCAAGTCAAATTTTTCCCCATACATCTCAATGAAGCTTTTGTCGTGGCATCCATCATGGGAGAAAAGGAGGTTACAAGTGATATGCTCCTAGAATCATTCTTGCAAGAGTGAGACCAAGCAATAAGAAAGTATTGGCACTTCTGACATCGAATCCCACCAATAGTGCTGAACGTGATGCCTTCTCATATCTTCAAAGATATGTGAGAGGCATTGGGGAAGAGAAACTCCAAAGGTTTCTGAGGTATTGCACTGGATCAACCATGATTTGTGTACCTAACATCACTGTGATAATCAACAACTTAGATGGATTTGCAAGACGCCCAGTGGCACACACCTGTGGAGCAGTTCTGGAAATGCCCACCACATATGCATCCTTTCCTCAATTCCGAGAGGAAATGAACAACATTTTAACTGTAGAGTACTGGGATATTGACTTTCTTTAAACTTGTAGAAATCTGCATGGAATGAACATATATTATGCCATTGCCTCCCAGTGTTGTTCTCCTTGGGCGAATGTACCTTGAGCTCTGAAAAATAATGTTAGTTTATACTCAGTTTGCTGGTAACTCTGTGGGACTGACCGTAAATCAAATTCTGACAGGGGACAAAATTTGTTTGGCACACCAAGTTCCATACGGGCTAACCATGGCAATTGGCACAAAAGTCAGAAGTCCCATAAAAAAGTATATTAATATGACTAAATAGTACTTTTTATGCTATTTTCTATTGTTTGCTATTTTAATAGTACGAAATACTGACTTTGGTTGTTTGTACCCTAGCTTAACTGTGAAAACGCTAGTATCGCGACCAACCACAAATTCAAACTTTCAGCTGGTTTTTGTTTGTTGTTTTTTTTATCCACCAATCATGTGAATAGGCAAAGGTTATGCAAAAGCCCTCAAGGCAGATGTCCCCATCACATTTTTAGTAAATCAAAAGTACTCAAAATCCAACTGAAAGTTTAAAGTTGTCAGTTGTAATACAAGTGTTTTAGCAGTAAATAAACAGATCCCTATGATTTCTTTCCACTAAATGTTATGTATTTCTGCTAATGAGTTTGATATGCAAATATTTGGCTGCTTTAGGAATTGTGGATGTCTAGTCCAAGTTCACTGGTGGGGGGGGGGCATCATTGGGTATGCTTGTCAGAAATGTTCAAAAATTCCCCTAAAGTCTTTTTAAAAAGGACGTGGCTAGACCCTTAAGAGATACCAATGATAAATATTAGTTCTCATGAACACAAAATTTAGATGGTCGACGTGCTTTTGTTGGCAAATTTCTTTTTAGACAAGAAGCAATGGGCTTTTTTGATACCCTAAAAGATATGTCAGGAGGCTAGAAAAGTATAAATTTCTAACTTAGGAAAAAGAACTAAGTTCATCTTTAGTTTCCTTGACAACCACTTGTCCTTGAGAACTTTTTAATTAAAAAGAACAAAAGCAATTAAGCTGTTGACCTTGTAAAACACCTCAGGTCAATAGGCCGGTAGTTGGATCTTGTTGATCGGAACTGGAAAGATTTAGTTTAATTACTCGAAGGACTAGAGTTGACTTGACATGACTAGCGTCATCTATTGTAGTTTGTTTACTTAAGATTTACTAGTCAAGAATTATACCTTTATTCCTAGAAAAGTCATTAGTTTCTATAATACAAAACATTCCATCTAATAAGTACAAGCGACAGTCATCGACGCTTTAAGAATTCAATACCTTTCCCAAGAATTATTAAGGGTTTGACTTCTTGAGTCAACACGCCCGATATTCCTGTACCTTAGTACTTTTACTGGAATCTTGTCACAAACCGGTTTTCATAATGTATTCTAGATTTATGCTAATTTGTTCTATAAATATAGGTTAGTTTTAGATAGCTAGGGAGTCGTGAAAAAGTTGTAGAGAAGACCTTTGAGCGTCAATAAAGATCCTGAGTACCAGTACATTCTGCAGTGTTTTCTGGCTTCACGACATTTGGTGTTGGAACCCGGGTATACAGAAAGGTAAGCCGATGTGCCATTGTCGTTTGGAACACTTGTGATAATGCGCGTCAGATCTTTTATTCGTTAATCCCTTGTTTATTCTTTCTATTGTGGTTTTATGTTGTTCTCTTCCACCTCTTGTACTCTACATGTCCTTGTGTTCATAGAGGGTCGATTCCCCTTTGTATTTTCTTTGGTATTAGATTAATTGATCTGTATTTTAACGTAAGCTAAGGCTTTGTTTAGTTTTCACCGTGCATTTAAGATCAGGACTTAGTCTTGCTCCCAGTAAGAAACCTTGTTCAAATCCTATTCACACTAAGAAGATAAAGTCAGTTAAAATGGCAGAAACATCTAAAACTACAGGAGATTCTACCGGACACCTCATAGAAACTCTTAAAGAATCATTTGAAAATTTACAGACTACTTTTAAAGAACAAGCTAATAAAACACAGCAAGAGCTCTTATCAGTAAATTCGACTCTTAAAGAAAACGCCAAAACCGCGAGCGCGGCTCCGAAAGGAACATCTGCTTTAGGCAGAAGCCCAGTCTTTTCTGGAAACGAATCAGAAGCACTAGAATTTTTAGAACAATTTATTTCTTTTTCTGATTTTTATGCTTGGGATGAAAAACAAAGGCTTGCAGCCTTTCCGATAAGTTTAACTGACGGAGCGAGAACTTGGTACTTTACTCTTGATAAGAAATTTTCTACCTTCCATGAATTGTGTGACCTTTTTAAAGAACGGTTTCTTTCTAAAAGTGACGATTGGGTTTTAAGACAACAATTAAATTCTAGGAAACAAATGCCTAATGAGAGTGTGGCTGAATTTAACGCGGATATTCTTAAAAGGTGTCAGCGTCTCGGTATACCAAAGAAAGAACAACTGCATTTCTTTATTCAGGGGCTGATTCCCGAGATTAGGAATTACGTTATTCTATCCCAACCTAAGACTATGGAAGAAGCGGTTTCATCTGCTAAAATAAGATCTACTATTAAGTCAGATCAAGTTGCTAGTGTTACTTTGCAAGACATACAGAATTTAAAACATGAAATGTTAGGAGCGGTTTCAAAACTGTCAACCCAACATCCCGCCCAAGTCGCGGCTTTTGACCAACAAAGACCTTCGCCTAAGGCTAATGATCCCCTAACAGCTGATCAGGTTAGGGACATGATAAGAAACGAAGTGAGGAGAGCGAACAATTCCTCCAAGGCCGAGAGACAACAATAATTTGCGTTTTAATACTAGAGGAGATTTTGGTAGGGCGACTAGGACAACTGATGGGACTGTTATTTGTTATAAATGCAAGAAAGTAGGCCATTATTCTAGGGTTTGTCCACAGCAGAACAATAGACGTGAAACCAATCAAACGTTTCGACCTTTTAGACCGAATCGTAGATTTGAGCCTCGAACACCTCAAAACTCGTTTTCTGGTAATTACCAGCAGGGAAACGCCCGAGGGATTCGACAAGGGGGACTCGAATCCCAGCGGTACTAAATGATACAATTTTAGGAAATACACAGTCTTTGCGTCATAAATCTAGGGAAATTTCGGTGACTTCAGTTGTAAATGATTCACAACCAGAATCTGTGATTAAAGAGCAAAAGAGTAAATTGAATTTGATAACCCAAAAAGGTGCCGTACGTAGAAGCAAGAAGTTTAATCAAATCGGCAGTACTAAACTTTCTTCCGAAGGACGGAGGAATAAGAAAATTAATGAAAAGTTTACACCTGAAGTCGTTGTTTGTCAAGCTGCTAACAAATCGGTTAGTCATTCACTGGGACATGAATACAATGCACCCCCAGCGTGTATGAATAGCCCTAGTGGTGATGATGCCAATATTTATTTTAACCTACAAAGGCCCGGTGCGACCACGCGCCGCACCAGGTTTATCAGATCATAGTAATGCCGCCAAGCCACACCACACCTATATAAGGTCTAGGAAACATTATTCTGTCCCTTCTATTTGCGCATCTCAACCAGATATAGCAACACAGCACCGTTCAGTCCACGAACAGGTATGCCCTTTTCTCTACTTTACGCAGATCATTATGGTGTTAATAGTTATTTATGGTTTGGTGCGGATTTGTCTTATGCGTTTCCACGATTCCACTAAGACCTTAGGTATTTTTAAGTTTATACACAATTTCAATCACAAATTTAATCAGATAATACATCAGGTTATTTTCGAGTTAGGAGAGCTTTTAGGGTTGCCTATCTCGCAGTTAGATGTAAGTCTGACATCTGACAAAGTACCTCAGCGTAACACTTATGACTTAGAAGAAATTTGCCCTGTTAAATTTATTGATGGATCTACGAGTTTGGCTATTCTAGGAACAATATATGAGCATCAATTTTCATTTTTGGTAGACACTGGCGCTACTTTGTCCCTAATACATTCCAAGTTACTTAAGCAGTTACCCAAACTTAAGAAAGCATTTAAGATAGGGGATTCTAGTCCTTCCCTTCGTGCCGCTAACGGTCAAGGTATTGAAGTTCTAGGAGAAGTCTATGTTCCGATCACCATTAAAGATCAGGAATACCCTTTCAAAGTATTGGTAGCAAAAGATATTACGTATGATGTAATCCTGGGAAGAGATTTCTTAACGAAATATGAAGCAACCATTGATTTTAAGAATCACGTTTTTCAGTTGAAAGGATGTAAAGACTCTAATGAGAATGTTAAGGAAGGCGACTTAGTATACACAGTGCATCTTCGGGATAAAGTAGAATTGCCACCTAGGACTGAGACATTACTACCTGCTAGCCTAAGGTTTGGATTTGATCCAGGAATAGTAGGGTTAATAGAACCAAATCGAACGCTTTCACAACGTTACCATGTCTGTGCAGCATCAACTTTAGTTAAGCTTCAGGATGACTTAAGCGTGCCTGTGAGATTGCTAAATCCAACTACTATGCCTATAACACTCTATGAAAATACAGTAGTAGGTCGTTTTACTCCCTTAGATAAAGACGAGATCAAAGCAATAGATAATCAAGATTTGATTTCAGCCATTAAGACCGAGTCGAACAAAAGTCAAAACCCAAGTGATTATGTAGACCTTTCTAATGCAGACCTTACGAACGCACAAAAGCAACAATTAAGATCTCTCCTTTCTGAATTTCGAGATATTTTCGCCTTTTCTAATTATGAATTAGGGAAAACAGGTCTTGTTAAACACCGTGTAGAAACCGAAGGGCCTGCGATTAAACAAAGACCCTATCGGGTTTCGGAAAAACAAAGAGAGCTAATTGAAAAGCATGTAAACGATATGCTTGACCGCGATATAATACGTGAATCTATTAGCGCTTGGAGTAGCCCTGTTGTGCTAGTACCGAAAGGAAATTCAGGAGAAACTAGGTTCTGTGTAGATTATAGGAAACTAAACGCTGTGACTAAGAAAGATTCTTTTCCTTTACCACGGATTGATGACTCTATTGATTGTCTGGGAGGGTCCAGATGGTTTACTACTTTAGACCTTCTTAGTGGATTTTGGCAAATTGAACTTGATGAAGAATCCAAAGAGAAAACAGCGTTTACCACTTATGGGGGTTTGTATGAATGGAATGTTCTCCCATTTGGACTGACGAATGCCCCGTCTAGTTTCCAGAGACTCATGGAAAGTGTTCTAAGAGGTTTAAATTACAAAATCGCGCTTTGCTATATCGACGATATTATAATATTCTCCAGGGATTTCACGGAACACTTAGCAGACTTACGAGAGGTGTTTTCACGCTTGAGAACAGCCAATTTACGACTTAAGCCATCCAAGTGTGACTTTGCCGCCAAAAGTGTAAAATTCCTTGGTCATATTATAACTGGCGACGGCATCTCGCCTAACCCTGAGAAAATTTCCGCAGTCAAAGAATTTCCTATTCCCGAATCTGCTAAGGAAGTTAGGGGATTCCTAGGATTAGCAAACTACTATCGGCGTTTTGTAAAAGACTTTGCTAAGATAGCTGCGCCTTTAAACACGCTGTTAAGCAAAGACACGCGATTTTCCTGGACAGAACAATGTCAAATCGCTTTTGACAAACTAAAAACGGCCCTTTGTGAGAGCCCGATATTAGCATATCCAGATTTTACACAACCTTTTGTGTTGTATACAGACGCTAGCGATTTTGCTGTTGGATACGTGCTATCTCAAAAGCAAGGCGGAAAAGAAAGAGTTATCGCTTATGCGGGTAGGAATTTAACTCCTGCAGAAAAGAATTATTCTGTTACTGAAAAAGAAGGTCTTGCGCTTATTTCCGGAATTAAGAAATTTCAGCCTTATTTACATGGTCGTAAGTTCACAGTGTTTACCGACCACAGCGCGCTAAAATATTTGTTTACGGTTAAAAATCCTACCGGTAGATTGGCGAGGTGGACTTTGCTCCTTCAACAGTATGATTTTGATATCGTTTATCGACAAGGCAATAAGAACGGTAATGCCGATGCCTTGTCTCGTAGAACGTATGCAGATTTAGATGTAGTAGATTTTCCTACGGTAACACTCAACCGCGTCATTGAATGTCAACACAGAGATCCTGATTTGAATGACCTAATACAATATCTAATAGACGGTACATTGCCGGAGAATGATAAAAAAGCTAGAACTATACTTTTAGACGAAGAAAATTACTTCATTAGTGAAGAGGGATTGTTATTTTACATCCCGTATAAAAATGAGCGCGCGAAAAAGGAAAACTTGCCGAGATTAGTGGTACCACAAAGTTTAAAACATGAAATCCTAGTACAATGTCATGACATCCCGCTGGCGGGACATCTAGGTTTACAGAAAACGTATGATAAGATTAGGGCAAGATATTATTGGAAAAATATGTATAGAGATTGTGAGGCATGGGTAAGGACATGCACGGAGTGTTCGATGAAATTAAATCCACGACCGTGGCCACATGCGCCTGTCCTCCCGCTCTATGTTGAGGATGCCTTTAGCCGAGTAGCGATCGACTGTTTAGGACCATTTCCTGTTTGTCATTCGGGCAATAGGTATATCTTGGTTATTACTGACTACTTGACTCGCTGGCCAGAGGCATTTCCATTAAAGACGATTGATGCTCCAACCATAGCACGAGTCTTCCTAGATGAAATAGTTGCGCGTCATGGTTGTCCAAGAGTCTTATTAAGTGATAGAGGAACTAATTTCCTTTCTAATTTAGTGAAAGAAGTTTGTAGACTCCTTGACTGCAAGAAAGTCCAAACTTCGAGTTATCATCCCGCATGCAACGGGTTAGTTGAGCGTTTTAATTCAGTTCTAGCTAAATCACTCTCCATGTATGTTAGTAAAAATCAGAAGGACTGGGATGTTTTCATTCCTAGTATACTTTTCGGTTATAGAACATCTACTGCAATAGCTACAGGAGAATCACCTTTCTATCTTCTGTATGGTAGAGAACCACGCTTGCCTTTAGATGTGGCGCTTTTGCCTGCGCGAAAATTATCCAAATCAGTAGACGAACATAGAGCCCGCATTGTTAGGAATATCGAGGTCGCGCATGAAGTAGCGCGTTCAAATATCCAATTGGCTCAACAAAAGATGAAAGATATTCATGACAAAACGGCGACACCTCCTAAGTATCAAGAGGGTCACAAAGTTTGGGTTTACACCCCAGTTACACCTGTGGGACTTTCTAAGAAACTAAGATTTATGTGGCATGGACCTTTTAGAATTGCATCAGTTCTCGGACCTTCACATTATTTACTTCGCACATGTAATGATAATCGGCGCGTAGCGGCCGTAATTCATGCTAATAGACTTAAACCTTTCCATGATCCTCGTGATAGGCCTGTAGATATACCGGCTGACTTAGAAGATCATGATGAACCTTGTCTGTGTGAAGACGAATTTCCAGAAGGTAGTTTTGAATCACCACCGGATCCAAATTCAGATGTTAATCCTGCCAATCAGCCTATACCATTAGACTCACCAACTCATTTGCCATCTGAACATAATGACATAGCTGAACAAACAGACTCAGCAAATAGCGATCCAATTCGATTACATGAAACGGAGCCTATTTTTCAAGCGGAAAAATTGTTGAGAAAACGGAAACGGCGGTCACGTTGGCAATACCTGGTAAAATGGGCTAATTGCCCTGAGAGCGAAGCTACTTGGGAACCAGCTAGCAACATTATTGACGATTCTTTAATAGACGCCTTTAATCGTTCTCAACAACATCTAGAACAATAGGCCTCGTGGTGAATGTGACTTATGCGCATAAATTTATCTCGTTTTTTTTCCTTTGTTTACATTGTTTATTTTAGGATACTAACATGCTACCAACCAACCACACTAATCAGCACAACTTTTCCTCTGATAAACCTGATGTTCAATTCTATACAGATTTCACCGTCCATGATCAAGATTTTTCCTTTTGCAATGATACACCACTGGATAGCCTATATGTAGATTTTGGTAGTGCTTATATATTAGCGCCCGCGTATAATATTTTCCTGCCAGTTCCACATCACCAACTGTTTAAAATCAGTCAGTATTATCGTTCGCTGTTAGCATGGAAACGTGGAATACGCTCTGACAAACTCCGGTTTGACCCCATTATTTCTGGTCTCATAACATTACCAGCCATTTTTAGCCGATTTTCTATACGATGTTTTATTGATTTACTTAACAATAGAACACCGCATTATGTAATGGAAGAAGATCAGTTGGCCATAATTCGAATATGCGCCTACTTAGGAATAGCTGAATCATGGTTAGCTTCACAGCTGCCTGATCTTGATGCTTTCCCTAACGGATATGACTATAAGAAATATCTCATCGTCCATGTTTTATACGAGAACGGTTACGTCGGTTTAGCCAAGAGTTATTTGTGTACTGAGTTTCAGCACGAACTCCTCTTACTAAAATTTAGTGCGATTGAATATGCGCACCTAGCCGTTCCAGTCCCTTTAAATCGGACTTAAGTTTTCATCGTTCCTTTTCTCAGTTGGTATGCTTGTTTTTCTTCCTCAGCCTCAACATGCACTGTCTTTTTTTGCCTCCAAATTCATTCGACGCACAAAGGACAGCTCCCAAAAGAGCTGCCCTGCTGTCACCGACTAATTCATCCTTTTTGCCTCCTAATGCATTACATTAACCATAAACAATTTTCCTGCCCTTACTGCCGCCAAGAGCATCAGCCTCGCTACGCTGGCCATGTAGTAACGCCACCTCCGCCACCGTCCACTGCCCCATTTACCATTCTAGTTAATTGGCTTCCCAGTAGGGTCGAACACTACTGGGAATTCCAAGATGCCATATGGCACCTTGATGGAGTAACCATCGAGGGGCCATATTTTTAAAACTTGCGTAACCTGTTTTATGTTTGTAAGTGTTTGTCACAATCTGCACTGTATGTTGTTCGCTTTACTTGACAGAGAGACCGTATGGTGAGAAGTGAGTTAAGTTTTCGCACCTTGCACAAAAAAAAAAAAAAAAAAAAAAAACGGAGAGAGAGAGGGTGAGCAGAAGAGAATGACGGAGTGATCGAATGAACTAACGCACCGCCCATGCTATGACACAACTGTATCGACTCGACTGTAAGACCTAAATTACATAAATGTAAATTTTATTTTTCGACGTTTTTTTCAACTGTCTCACACTCGTGACATATTTCGGTCTATTTTTACAGAGCCATGTCCCACCTACTTTTGCTACTTAACCTCTGCTTGCTAATAGCTGCTAACGAATTTGACAATACCGGCAAAACTGTTACCTTCTATCCTTCATCTCTTATGATTGCTCATAACTCCAGACCTTTGATTTTCTACTCTGATACACATATTTTGAATCTCAATTTAAAACTTAAAACTACTCCTTTCGGAAGAATACCAACAGTTAAAGTCCGATGTTCTCCAGAACAACAAAATTTTATGAACATGGTTTTATCCTCAGTAAGGCAAGCTCACACAGATATTCGTCGTCTTTTATCCCTTCCAGGTTTTACTCATTTATTAGAATGCGATAATTACCTTAGAACATCTTTTGAATTTGAAACTAAGCTTTCTTCTACAATGATTTGTCCACGCACCTACCGACCGTCGCTTCGTAGTTGTAAACAATGGGCTATTGTTAAGTGCACAAACATTAGTCCGGAAGAAAAGACTTGGCTTAAGCGATTGTCGCGTGCTAAACGTAGCGCATGGGCATGTCATAGTGGAATGCTCGGTTTAATTAGGAAAATCTATACTTCCTTTGGTGGTTCGTGTAACTCGGACAAATTAGTTGGTCTGAAACGCACGCTTATTGATCTTACGAATGCTTTAGAAGACGAACGAACATTGATTACCACTGTTAATGGAAAAACCGTCCAGCTTCTTAAGATTACTGATCAGCTTACGTCGCGGATTAACACTCTCGCAAATTCTATTTCTGTTATTGACAGCACACTTGCCTCTTGGAGGAAACAAATCAATAAATTTGGTAAAACGGAAAAGTGCCATTACGACTCTCTTTAGATTTTACATCCAAATTTTCTTTCGAGACCTCCAAGACATTTAATTCCTTATTGCGTTTTTCAGAAATTCATGATATACTTAATCAGTTTAATCGAATTCAAGGCAAAGAATTAGTAGGATACAATGATTTACCTGAATCATTGTCTTCAGCTTTAACTCTTCAGTTACAAAAACAAAGAGAATTTAGGTTCACAGCCAAGGCTTTGGCAGACGGATTTCCAATCTTAATGAATCCTTTGACTCAGTACGAACACAGGGATAGGTATATTTCGCTTCATACTCTACTAACCTTGCCACGTATAACCTCTAAAACTGCTTTCTGCACTATTGAATATCTGATTCCCCTTTCTTATCAAGCTAATTATCGTTGCTACTCTGGTCCTCTAACCCGTAACAATCTTGTTCTTGTGTCTTGTACTAACTCTAAAGTAGTGCTAAAGTCTGATGCGCTCGGCAAGTGTTTTAACCAGCACGGCACTTTGGTTTGTCCCAATTCTGTAACTCGACGCTCTCAAGATGTCTCCTGGCTTGGACTACCGTGGTCTCCTGGGTCTGCTGTGGCCTTTCCGCGTTCACATTCATTAGCCGCTTGTCCACCCACTGATCCTTTATACCACCTTGGAGGGCGTTACTTCTTATCTACTCAAACACAGACTATCCAAGTGAACAATCAGCCTTTCAAAATGTCTCCTCTCGCTGTATACCACATTCCATGTAACCACACTTCTGACCACTTATCCACTGGCTTTGGCACCTGTCCTCACCACTTAACTATCAGTCTACCCATATTCCGCCGCAAGACCATCAAATATGTCCCCTGGATACCTTCTAATGCTGACAACCACAGTCTCAACCTCCATTACGAATCTCTTGCGATTCCTCCACCTCTGAAATTCAACCAAACAGTTCTTCACGCTTTAGACAAGACCTTCCACAGAATTGATGGCGATCTCGCCGAGAAACTACAAACTATCCGCAAGGATGTCAAAAACCTTCACGAAGTCACAGTTACTCCAGCAGCCCTTATCATCGCATCCATCGCGTTGAGTCTTTCCACACTTAATATGCTGATATTCATTATTCTATGCTGTTACCACCATCGCCGCCGCCATAACCAGCCAGACCTCAACCTAGTTCACTATGTCCAAGTACAACCAAAAACAAACAAACAGATTGCCATTACCAGACCACTTCCTTCCATCCCTGAAGAAGACATTCCTATGGAGGACCTCTGTCCTGATTGCGGAGAACCTGACAACAGTACGAACCTGGTGAATACTACTGATTCTTCCACTCCGACGGCCTGAATTCAACGATTCCTGCAGATTACTTACCACTTGAACTTCTACGATTCACGAAGATTTACGGACGGATCTCCACGATTCCTGAAGATCAAGACCCGGCATGAAATAGGACAACAAACGAACTTTGGCAGTTTACTGTCAATTTTATGAACACTTTTTCTCATTATATCTAGTATTTCCAAAGTTTCTTAGTAGCACCAGAGACAAAATAACTTTCAAACATACGATAAATGATTTTAATCTTGACATGTTTCGGCATCCTTATGCCATCATCAGAAGAATGAATACAAAGTTCGTTATAAATGCTATATAAACTAATGGTTACAATTGATTGACAGGTAATATAATACAATAATGAAGTTTTTAGATAAGCTAATAACTAATCAAATAACAGAAAAGAAAGGAAGTGGTATATAAGATAAACTAAATCTAGACATAAAGTTTATGGTTTAAAGAAGGTTTTCATGTGTTTAACCTGGACGTTAAGGATGCCGAAACATGTCAAGATTAAAATCATTTATCGTATGTTTGAAAGTTATTATATCTAGTATTATTGTACACTTCTAGAATGGCTCTAACGTTCTTATCTTTCAGGTAATTCTTTCGTGTTAGTAGACGTTAAGAAGTTCTAGAGGTATTTTTCACGGTATTTTATTGTAATCTTCAATATTTAGGGTTTTACTTAGGTTTTACGGTATATTTAGGTTTTATCTTCTATTTTGGTGATGGGATCAAAACAAATACAAAAGTACAAAAACATTAGGAAATTCCAAAAAAAAACAAATTTAGCATATATAATCGTATTCATTCAAGTAAGGAATTAAGACAATTTTCTCATATTTCATCAGTATTTAATCATGTTATCCAAACAAACAAACAAAAATTGGTTAGTCAATTTCCAATTTTCAGAATATCTAATCGCATTTATTCATTTAGGGAATTAGGGAAAAATTACTACATAGGAGCTACATAGGATCTTTTACAGCTAGCCTTTCATTACTTCTCGCAGGAGCTCGAATCTTAATGGGGGAGTATTGTCAGGAGGCTAGAAAAGTATAAATTTCTAACTTAGGAAAAAGAACTAAGTTCATCTTTAGTTTCCTTGACAACCACTTGTCCTTGAGAACTTTTTAATTAAAAAGAACAAAAGCAATTAAGCTGTTGACCTTGTAAAACACCTCAGGTCAATAGGCCGGTAGTTGGATCTTGTTGATCGGAACTGGAAAGATTTAGTTTAATTACTCGAAGGACTAGAGTTGGATTTTGTACTGCACCTGTCAGCAAAAACCGGTTCTAAATGTAGTTTTGACGCAAGTGCAGAAGATGAATATCTGCCTGTAAATCTAAGATAGCGTCATCTATTAGTTTTGTTTACCAACAGACTTTGAGTTTAGAAAAGTATACTTGTTCTCGAATAAGACTTTAGTTTTTATATCTCAGTTTGTTTGGACTTGAATATACAAGCGATTGTCATCGACGCTTTTGTTAAATTAATCCTTTTACAAAGAGTTTCTATAGGATTAAGGTTATTAAGTCAATAGCCCTTGATCAGGTCAGAATCGTGAATATTTAATGAGTCTTCAGCAGAACTCACTACAACCAGTTGAGTGGGTTATGTTAATGAACTTGTATAAATAAGGCTAGATACTAGCTTAGCTTCACTTCACAGTTTGACTCCAAAGCTGTAAACTAGTAGAACTGAACGACGAATAAAGATCCTTGTACGCTCTACCTTGGTGGAATTTATTGACTGAGTTCACCCCCATAACAGATACTAGGAATGCTAAAGATACCAAATTGCTGATTTTTACCCCTAAGAAAGAGATACGACAAGCATACCTGATCTTTGAACAAAGGAGTCCCCCCTCCTGGGAAGTTCACCATCAATATTCATGCTAGATGTGCAAAATAATGAAATGAGGGCATGCATTCAATTGGGGTCACTACCACAATGCTGCTCTGCAATTTACTGTTTGAGATCAGAGAGGAAAGGAAGAGTAAGGTATTGGGTTTACCAGAGGGAGAGTCTGGGTTAGTAGAAAGCCTTATGCGATGCGTATTCCATTGAACAGCAACTCTTTGGAGCTTGTGTCATATGGCTTGCATGTAACAGAATCTCAAACATTTATGTGAAGTCTATTACCATCATCTACCTACAATATAGTTTCTATATTAAAATATTGATATTATACAGTATGCAAAATTTTATATGCTACTTTGTTATGATTTTGTTAATGTTGTTTAAGTCATGTTGAACTTTCAATAGTTTTTCATGAATTTTGGATCAAATGAAGAATATTTTCAAAAAAAAAAAACATTGTAAAATATACATTTTTTTTCTTATTTATAATTAGAGAATGGTTTAGAAAGTTGATGTTTTATATATGAAAGAAATATCCAGTAGGTTTTGCTGGTGTTGTTATTAATAATTTTGTTACAGTTCCTAAGGACAATGATGATTAAAAACATTAGTAATTTGATACATGTACATCATTTTGAAATTGAACATCATTTGAAAATAAACTACTAAAATACTATGTGTAAGGTGTCTGTAATGTACCACCCTTAAGGCATAGAGCAAAAAATTCAACTTTGATTTGGCTTTACTCCAACCACCAAAGTGGAATTTCAGATACCAGTCCAGTAAGCATAGTTGTAGTTAAATATGGAAAACCTTGAACACCTCAAATATGCCACGAATGGTAAAAACGAGTTTTTTGGTGAATCCAATTTCTGGTAAAATAACACAAAACTTGAGAAAGAAATTCAACAGTAAGGCATTTTATAGCAAGACTGACCACCCTATGGTTTCTGGTGCAACAATTTATTTAAAAAAAACAAGTGTCAGTGTCAGCCAGGTTTGTCTCTTCCTATCATTCTTGGAGGCGGGGCTTACAGTCATGAACTTACTCATGGAGTGATCTTTTAAAAGCTGATTTCAAGTAAGTTCGGCCCCAAGCTGAATGGTTCCAAAAACACAAAATTTGTAATTTGCTGGTTGGCATGCAACTTTAAGTCCAAATTCTAAACATTTTAGGTGAATGCTGTCTTGACTATGAACGTGAGGAAGCTCTATTTCACAAATTGTTGATGTGATTCATTAAAGCAAAATAAAGACTCCTTGCTTCTGCAGCTGTAGAAGGCATCACTAAATTTTCTTCTCTCATAATGATCTGTGCCAAACCCAAAAACTCATTGGTACATGTGGTAGAACAATCCGTACTGCATAGTTGTTGTTCACATAAGGTGATTTCACTGTTATCAACTTCAACAAGGAAACTCTGGGTGTCTGATAACTCAGGAAGAAAGTATAGTAGCTCATGATCAGGACGGCCTGAAGGTGATGCACTGTTGTGTGATGGTCTAATAAGATGGTTGTTCCAGAGTCTTGCAATTCTGGATAGGTCATCTCTGATAAGTTTCATGTAACAAAACCTTAGGCACTCAACTTCAACGGGATTGCAATCACTATACAGACCATTTTCTCTAAGCTCTTTGAAATGTTGTATCCAAAAATCTCCACCACCCCTTCGCAGCTGAGACCACCAAGCCTCAATCCTTTGGTTCGATACTGAGCGGCCATATATAAAGCTATTTTCTTTGGCAAATGAATCAGATGAATCTCTTCGCAAAAATTTTTGAATACCAGCGACGTAGGTGTTTTCGGTTCCACAGTCTGCTCGAACGATGCGTGCAGTACCTCCTACCTCACTGACAAAATCCAAAAAATATTTCGCTATGAAGGCTGGGTCATTGTTTGAAATTCCTACTTTAAGCCACAGAATTCTTCTGCTATAGCCATCGATGGCGCCGTGGACACAAAAACCAAAAGGTTTCAATTTGTCATAGCCATCGATATGCCACAGAAAATTTGGCCCTCTCCCATTGTACTTACGTCTCCTCAGTCTATGTCTTAATCGATGACTAACACCATCAGGATCCAGTACCCTCAGAGCATGTCGCACTGTTTCTTTGTTGACTTTCAGGCCATGTTCGACCACAAGTCTCTGCCACATCGAGCGATATCCAATATCGCTTCCACTGCCCAGCAGTTCTTGTTCTATAGTATGCAGTACTGTTGTGGTATCGGTTACATTTTTCCGTCGTGTAAGGCCTCTCCGAGCAAGAACTCGCTTTAACTGCCTGAAACCAAGTCTCTGATTGTGTATCAGAAGTAGACACGATATAATTTCTTTTTGCTTGTATCCAAGATTGAAGTAATGTTCAATAAGATCATTTCTCGCAGACATTACCGCCATCTTTCCTCTTTGTAGCATCAACGTGATTTAGGTAGATACTTAGTGTAACAAGCACATAGTGGTTTCATGTGTTCCACAGGCTTCCCAATCTGATTATCTAAGGGTTTAATTTAGGTAATTGCGGGGTTCCTGTGGTCTTAATGTTTATTTCAAAGTCGAAAATACCTTGTTTCAAACGCTCTCAAAATGACTGATTTTTCAAACATTTCAACTATAGAGTTCCAAAATAAAGTTTTATACTTCTTTAAGCCATCTGTTGTTTAGTTTATTTTTCATTTTGAAGCCACCAGCCCTGTCTGTACTCTTGTTCCTTGTTGACAATGGTTTTGACGTCACAAAATGATCAAAACTAACCACGAGCGCAGCTCGTTCCATGTTTTAGGATCACGGGAAGGAAATTGAACTTAGGATCTTGGGATCTTGTGATTTTGGGAAGTTAGGATCTTGGGAAGTTAGGATCTTGGGAACTTAGGATCTTGGGAACTTAGGATCTTGGGAACTTAGGATCTTGGGAACATAGGATCTTGGGAACATAGGATCTTGAGAACTTAGGATCTTGGGAACATAGGATCTTGGGAACTTAGGATCTTGGGAACTTAGGATCTTGGGAACTTAGGATCTTGGGAACTTAGGATCTTGAGAACTTAGGATCTTGGGAACTTAGGATCTTGAGAACATAGGATCCTGGGAACTCAGACCTTGGGAACTTAGGATCTTGGATGTCCCTTAGAGGGCTCCGTAGATCACTGTGCTGGAGAATTTATCTCCACAATTTTCATCAGGAGGAAGAAAACTGGAGATTACAGACTTATTCTAAATCTCAAACTTCTGAATGAGTACATAGAAAACTATCACTTCAAAATGGAAAGTCTGAATTCAGCCATTATGTTAATCACTCCAAATTGTTATATGGCATCTGTGGATCTGAGGGACGCTTATTATTCTGTCCCTATTCACGAGAGTTATAGAAAATTTCTCAAATTCACGTGGCAGGGAAAATTATTTCACTTTACCTGTCTCCCAAACGGGTTGGCCTCAGCACCCAGACTATTTACAAAGCTTTTAAAACCAGTCTATTCCACTTTAAGGAAACAGGGTCACATAACTGTAGGTTATATTGATGATTCCTACTTGCAAGGTAGTTCAATTGCAGAATGTGCACTGAATATCAAAGAGACTATAAATCTCTTTGATAACCTTGGGTTTGTTGTACACCCTGATAAATCAGTCCTTACCCCAACCCAAGAGGTAACCTTTTTGGGGTTCATTTTAAACTCAAGAGATATGACTGTAAGACCAACACCTGAAAAAGCTCACAAATTAAAACAGGCTTGCACAAAATTGTCAACAAAAAATGAACCCACCATTCAGGAGGTGGCAGAAGTTATTGGATTGATGGTGTCCAATCTACCAGGGGTCATGCATGGTAAATTGTTTTATCGAAGTCTGGAAATATATAAAATTACAGCTTTGCGGAAAAGCCAGGGTAATTTTCAGGGCCAGATGCCACTGTCTCAAGAAGCTATTTCAGACTTAAAATGGTGGATTAATAACATAGAAATGGCATATAAACCTATATCCCACCATCAACCCTCCATTACCCTCTATTCCGATGCTTCAAAGCAAGGGTGGGGGGAAGTGTTGGATGACAATGGAACAGGTGGTAGATGGACAGAAATAGAATCAAGCCAACACATAAATGAGCCAGAGCTGTTGGCTGCATTCTTTGCATTGAAATCTCTTTGTTCAACCATGAAGGACCTTCATATAGCCATATATATAGATAACACAACTGCTGTAGCATATATCAATGCTATGGGGGGTACCCATTCTCTTGAATGTAACAACATTGCACAGGAAATCTGGCAATGGTGCATAGATCGCAACATATGGCTAACTGCAATTTCCTTACCAGGCAAAGAGAATGTTGATGCAGATAGGGAATCTAGAGTATTTAATGATAATACAGAATGGACTCTCCAAAAACACCTGTTTAATAGAATTGTCAAGGCTTTTGGCAAACCCTCAATTGATTTGTTTGCCTCGAGGCTTAACAGACAAGTACCAAGATATATTTCCTGGAAGCCAGACCCTGAGGCTCTGCATGTTAATGCTTTTACCTATTCATGGTCTAATGAATATTTTTATGCCTTTCCCCCTTTCAGCCAAATAATGGAATGTTTACAAAAGATCGAAAGGGAGGAGGCAGAGGGGATGATGGTTCTACCAATATGGACAACACAACCCTGGTATCCGAAAGTCTTGAGGCTGCTAGCAGATCACCCAAGACTTCTTCCAACAAGCTCAGATGTTCTCTTCCTGCCGAGGAGACCAGACCAAACACACCCACTGGGGAAGAAATTAAAGTTGATGGCATGCAAGCTCTCAGGGAACAAATTGAAAACCAAGGAGTTTCTTCAGAAGCTTCCAGAATCATCATTGAATCCTGGCCAACAGGAACTCGTAAGCAGTACCAGTCATACTATAAGAAATGGACTGACTTCTGTGATAAAGAACAAATTAGTACATGCTCACCCTCTATAGGGCAAGTTTTAGACTTCTTCACAGCCCTCTTTAACAGTGGACTTAGTTATAGCAGTATAAATACAGCTAGGGCAGCTTTATCATGCTTGTTATCATTACATGATGGGGTCCCAATTGGGAGACACCCACTTGTTGTTAGGTTTTTTAAAGGTATGTTTGAACTGCGACCAGCAGTGGCACGTTATGTTGAGACATGGGATGTCAATCAAGTTTTAGCATACCTTAAGACATTATACCCACTTGAAGATATGTCTCTTAAAGATTTAACATTAAAATTAACAATGTTGTTAGCTTTAGTTTCTGGCCAAAGAGGCCAAACTATTCAGTTTTTGGATATAAGTTCCATGACAGAACACGAATCGTCATTTGTTTTTAGACTGCAAAAGCATGTTAAACAGTCTAAGCCAGGCTCAAAAGGACTAATAATTGAACTCAAATCTTTTGACGATCCCAAACTTTGTGTCGTTAACACTCTTAAAGAGTACTTAAAGCAAACAAGTGTTATAAGAGGAGAAAATCAACAACTCCTACTTAGTTATGTCAAACCACATAAACCTGTATGTAGAGATTCAATTAGCCGTTGGGTTAAGACTGTCATGAATAAGGCAGGCATTGACATTAGCGTATTCAAACCACATAGTACAAGATCTGCCACAACATCCAAGGCCAAGTGCAATGATGTACCATTAGGGGAAATACTTAACAAGGCCGGATGGAAATCAGAATCTACATTTGCTAAGTTCTATAACAAAAGTATTGTTAAAGAGACATTTGCTGATACAGTGTTAAGTTAGTATCAATAAAGTTGTTTGATCTTACTCTGTGCATCTGTCTTTGAAATCTCATGGGATCCCTCTGTGGGTGACAAGGTAGAATTGTGAAATTAAGCGAGCGTACCTGTAAGTTGAAGCTTGATTGAGATTCTACCTTGTCACTATGCAATAAGGGATTACATGCCCACTCATATTCCCCTCCCTGTACTGTCAGGATCATAATGCATGCAGTGAGTTATTTTTAAAGAATGAGTCCGCGTAGGCGCAATGCTATCTCATGTAATCCCTCTGTGTTGGTGACAAGGTAGAATTCCTGTCGAACTTCAACTTAAGGTAAGTCTCGTTCAACTTTTAAATTTCACTTCGTTGTAGTAAACTAAATTATTATCATTCATTTGCTAATTGTGTAGCGCTAATAATTTGGTATCATCATTATCATTGGTTTCCTTCACCATTTTGCTCGGTCAAACTGTCACACTTTTATTATTATTATCATCATCAAAAATTGATAAATAGAACAGTTTGCTTAAGATACCTGAAATATTGAAATTGCTATGATTTAAAGTGCACCTAACCCCCTGTTATTTCCAATTTTAAATAAAATAAATAAAAAGTCCGACCATTTCTAAGAACTTCTACGATAAGATGACTCGACTTGAATGAATTCCAAAGCTTATACAAAATTTTAAACATTGGAGAAAAGGGCCTTTGAGCTTCCTGTGGTGGCACACCTGAGAATATATGTGAACTTGGTTGACTAGTTCGATCGCTGAAGTGATGTAGATTTGAATACACTTTGAATTTCACTCAAAGCTGCTGAAAACTGATTTTTCGTATTTATAGATTTAAAAAAGCCTAGCAAAAGCTTCAATTCCGAAGAGTCCAAAGTCGGAGTGAATAAATTTCCACCTGGGTAGACGTCACACTCTTTTGTTTTGCACAAAAGACCTTTGAAACGAACAAAAGAGTATGACGTCTATCCAGGCTTCAGTTTTTTGAAAGTGTTCCATGGAACTCCAAACTTTAAAATTGTGTAAAAAATTCGGAATTCATTCAAATTGTGTAATTTTTTTCGTACAAGTCCTTAGAAATGCTCGAACTTTTCGTCAAAAAGGGAAATAGCAGGGGGTTAGGTGCAGTTTAAATAGCATTTAAGAAGAAAGCAAACACTAAATTTTCTAATTATTACAGCATTAATTGTCGCATTTAATATGACATTTACATACGTTTTGGTACAACATTATATGTTGAATTTGCTATGACATTTACTATAGGTTTTAGATTGCAGTAAAGTGCGCGTTTACTGACTTTACTGATGATATTAAATTATACCTAAATTTCAAATTTACAGCAAAGAAAGAAAATTCCTGTAAACTCAAGTAAATTTGGTGTTTAATAGACATTTTCTTGGCATTTACATTTGGATTAAATTCAATTATTCATCCAATGTTTTAATCGTTCGAAGTATTTCAATGCACTCCTTAATTTTCTTCAACCAAAGAACCGTAAGTGGAAAAGATGCTATCACTCTGGTGGATCTCTTATTAATGCTGCAGCGTTCCATAAACGGTGTGACTCTAAAGGTCGAATACTGACAATAGTTTGAGTCAGCAACTATATTTTTGGAGGATATATTGACAAGTCTTGGGAATCACGTAAGAGCTGTGAAGAATAGAGATTTATGATAAATTACCACTAATTCTAATATTCAGCGAATTGTTCATAGAACATAGAAGCCAAGCCCAAATTGAAATGGAACATGCGAAATCAGTAAATTAGACTATAATAATCCATTTTTGCATTTTGTGCAAGTTAACAGTTAAATTGAAAGAACACAACTGAGTTAGCAGTGACCTGCTTTTGAACAAACTGGTTCAACTTTACTCCATCGTCCGCACCATACGGAATGAGTTTACTTGAACTTTAGATATCTTTGGACACAGTTACCCGACAAATTATGATTAATCACACAGAGACGTTGATCAGTTAAAATATGCTGTCTTATCAGAATGCATGCTGTTTATCGAAGCGTTGTTCAATCGTTAAAGATAACAACAAAACCATTAATCGATGCGTTTTTATTCTTTTTTACTTATAGCTAAAAAGTGAGTCTTACTCTTTGTTAAGAGTGACGAGGCCTTCTTGTTCTTCCCTGTACAGATACCATGACAAATGGTTCAAGTCTCGTAAATTTGCTGTCAAGGATTATGATTACGTAGGCTACCATTGTCAAAGTTATCACCCTTCTCTTGGAAGGGATTTGAAGATTCGTGCAGGACATAAGAAATCAAGTGTCCTCTCTATTGACTACAAAAGTTCACCAAACTGCCATTCTATTTTTCATTGTTTGTTTTACACTGGTGAATCGTTTTCCATCCCAAGTGATGTGGAGGTGTTTTATGAAGGTAAGTAAATCACCATTGCCTAAGGCATCTAGAAGTGTTCGACCATAGTTTATGATACTAATGGACATGAGAATTAATTGAACTCTTTTCTCAGGATGTGAAAAGTAACTTGATAAGTATATAGTTGTAGGGTTTGCAGCTCAATTTGGAGTTGATTTGAGTGTATGTGTGTGTCTCAAAGAGTATCTGACAACTGCAAATTGAGTTCTTTGGAGAACACAATTTCAAGTTTAAGGAGAAGGCGTATGATTACATTTGTAATACAGAAGCAAAAAGGGGGGAAAGAAAGAATGAGATCTCGAGAAAAAGGTGATATGCTCGAGCATTTAAACACAAATTCGACCGGGCCTCCTGTGTTCTAACATTATTTCTGAGTTTAAGTTTGACCTGAGCACTCAAGTACATTTAAAATACCGACATTCTTTATACAAATTTAAAGTTTTAACCATCTTCTGCGCTTTGGCAGAAACAGTGGTGATTTCTTCCGGGGGCCGTCTAAAAAGTGGAGGGGCCAAGACTTGTGAAGTTTGTGATTTAATGGCGACGCTGTAAAGCTGATGGATGTAGATCACCAACGGTTCTTGGAGAATCGTTGCCGTGTTTGCAAAGGACATGTTGTAAGATGGTGACAATTGTGTAAGGCTTTGTGAGTTCCCGGCACATTTGCCTTTTACTTGTTTTTTACTTGTTTTAAAGGCCATCTTTACTCTAAATCAAAACAAACTCCTAAGTTCACAAAATTTGACGTCTTTTACATCTCAAATGATGGTAGTCAACCTAGAATTGTTGGAGATTCAAACTCGCATACATGTATCGACTCAGCGCCTGGGCTTTCGTTGCTTTCATTCAAGTTTATTTTCAGCTTTCAGGTTTCCAGCTTTGCTGATATGTCGGTTACAGCATCTCGCAAATGATGTTTCTACAAATCCAGGTCTTGATGTTTTACATCTGTCTTCCAAGGATATTGCGAATTCAAGAGGACTTAAAGTTGCTCATTTGAATATCACAAGCATTTTGCCAAAGATGGATTCATTGAAGATACTGTTCCGCGACAAGCCTGTTGATATCATAACACTCTCAGAAACCTGGCTCAAGCATTCAATTGCTGATAAGAAAATCTGTCTTCGTGGCTACTCCCTTGTAAGACGAGATACTACCAAGAGAGAACTATCAATCGTGGTGGCGGGACAATGATATATGTTAGTGAAGGCATTCCGTACCGATTTAGACCTGACATTGGGACCGACTCTCCCGAGTCTTGTGTTATTGAAATATTACAGCCAAAGGCTAAGAAACTGTTTATTTGGACAGTATATCGAGCACCTGACATTAATGATGACATTTTTTTTCAAGATTTACACTGGAAAAAATGTTCAATTCCATAGTATGTAAAAATCTTGTAAAAATCATGTAAAGATACCGTAAATTTCAATATACATGATTGTTCCCCATTTACAGGGTTTAATTTACGTGAATTTTACATACTAGGAAATTGGTAGACCAAAAATGATCATGTAAAAATCATGTCAATTAGCATTTACATGGATTCAGTGACCCTGTAAATGTATTACAGATGATGCCACAAGAACAGAAATAGTGTAAAAATCATGTTAAATAAAAGCCTGTACATTTACTGTAAAAATCATGCAAATTTAGACGTAAAACCATGTAAAAAAACATTTCGTAAAACAATAGGTGACAAACTTTCTAACAAAGGGTGGCTAAATCCACCAAAACTTATATGTTCGGCATAGACTTCACATAAACTTCGCGTACTCGGACATTTTTCGAATCTCTGGGGAGTCGATCTGGTATGATAAATTTTGATAAGTCCCTCCCACTCTCGGGACATATATAATGAATTATAAATTACCTATCAGGGGTAGGGTTGCATAAGCAATATGAAGTCTGTTCTCACTAACAAACCTTAAGAAACAGAAATCATCAACAATATTTGTGTTCAACACGCAATTTTTTAAGGAAGATTATAGAAATGATTCAGAATCTGACACTTCTGATGTTAAGTTCTAGTGATTTTAGTCGGATTCATACTCAACACATTTACAGCATGCAGCAACAAGGCTTGAGTTGAAAACTGACATGAATTCAGTTTTTTTGATGTCTCTGTGGCCTGTTAAGCAACGATACACAATAAGCCGTTTCAAAGGTTTTGCTTGACATTGCTTCTGACTTGCCGCAAAAATCACATTCATAATGAAAGAATAGAAGTGCGCAGACAAAAGACTTGTTGGCCTTATTTTAGATGCTGACAAAACAGTGACACAAAAGCCGGCTGTAGATAAAAAGGCCTGAAACAGTCTTCTTGAGTATTTTAATCTCATTTGAGTATTGTAGAAAGAACTGTCGGTCCACAACATGTATAAAGTCTCAAAAGTCCTTGATCGTCATGTCGATGCTTCTGGCCGTAGTCAGTTTTTAGTTTGGTGGAAAAGCTTCAGCTCAAAATACGACTCTTGGGTTGACAAAAAAAATTGCAACAGCACTTTGAAGCTTGTTTACTTCTCAAAGAAATCAGGTACGATCTGTAATGGCCCATTTTGCGTATTTCATGCATTGATCTAATTTTTATAATTATCTTTTCATTTTAGGATTTCAGCAAGTCCGGCAGACCTTGGAGGTTCTTATCAGCCCACGATTAAACGTAGCGACCTGTCAAGCTGTAAATGGTACCGTACAGAGAAAAGTCAGCGTCACAGTGCCAATCGAGAAATGGTGCTTTGCTGATCTCTTTGCCGGCCTGCCTTCTTTGCCATCAGATCTATGCCTTTGCATTCCAAATGCCACATCACTAAAGTCCTCTGTGCCAGCTAAGGAACTAGACAACATTAAAACAAATCTAAACGAATAAGCAATATAAGTTTGTGCCTCTTATCAATGAGTGAATATATGTTGTTGTAAAAGTGCCCAAGAATCCAAATCAGTGATCTGAACTAAAATTTTGAAGTGAAAGGTCGGCACTTTACAAAAAGCGCGATGCCCAGTATTTCTTCTCAAATAAATTAATGGCAATTGTTTACTTAATCAAATTCAAAAATAGCATTTGCCACCATCGGGTTCTACAGTTGTAAAACTAAATTAATACTATTTTTGCTGAAACTTCGATCCACATGTTAACAAAAATGCTTGTTAACATAATATCATAAACATCATACTACATACCTGTACATACATGTACCATTCTCAAACCTGTAATGAACTTCTCATCAATAGAAATAAGGTGTACCTTGAGAAGACTGAGTATGAGTAAACAAGCGCTTGTAAATTCATTTTTTTGTCTAAGTATTCCAACTACTATAAAATAATCCAACACAATGGAAACCATGTTATATCTCAAGTATTGCAAATTTATTTATATTTTCTAATTTCGCTCAATCAATGGTGGATCCCTTTTGGCACAACATTTTGCACAACTACTAAATAGCCTGACTGAGTCAGACTTGAAATAAAACCATAGTATTTCCTTGACAGTATATATATTGTGACAATATAATTAATTTGATCATACTGACTTGTGCTGTTTTATGAACTGCATAGCGGTATCTGCCATGCCTCCAACCAATAGGCTGATTTACAGGATATAATTTCTCCACTTTCCTAATAAAACTCAACTGTTAAAATTGTGTGATATACTAATGTATACTGTTCTTGTTCAGAGTATGACTTTTTTTATCACTACACTTTTTTGCTAGAGAAAGGAAAGGAAATAAATGAATAACTTACCAACTAGATATATCTATGCGGCCTTTGTTTGTGATATTGGAGTCGGTTTGCTGAGTTGCTGACGAGCACTTAGCACTTCTGCTATTCAGATATAGTTTTTATAACTAGCCCCATTACCTCAACACTGGCGTCATTCATTGAATAACTAAGTAAACAAATTATGAGATACCAAGCTTTGTAAAATGCTTTATCTATTATCCAAACCAGCAATTTAGTTTCCGGTAAAACATCACTTCACCAGCGGCAAACGTATTGTAAGTACCGTGGGAATGCTAACAAAGCTATAGTTCTTGGCAAATAATTCTTCAAAGCATTGAGGAATGTGACATAACGTTTAATTAAATGATAATTGAAAAACACAGTTTATATAAACATGTAAAGAAGCCACTAGTACCATATAATGATCGGAACACAAAAGAACAGCACACAATTTAAGCTCCATTTTCTCCTAGTGTTGGCTTCTTTATTCTGTTGGATACCCACAACACACACTATTTGCATTTCCGTCAGTGGTAATAAAAGATTTCACTGTAATACCTTGACATGTTTAGTTTTGGATTTGCACTATGTTATAGGGGACGGCTGTAAAAGGTATAAAAAGCCTGACAATGTTCAGGAGTTAGACACTTTAGCACTCCATGTATGTATTTAAGTGATATCAAGTGGCTAAATTGAACATTAATTTAAAATGCCAGGTGCAAACACCAATCAAACGGTACATAATCATTTATTTTCCATTTGTAATTTTTTAATCTTTTCTTCACTTTAACTTCCTCATCACTAATAAAGGGAATGTTTTTCTTTCAGATTAATGTTGAGGACGATCAAATCCACACTCTTCTGGAGGAATTAAAGATATTCCTCCATGCACAAATGGCCAGATTCGACCTAGTGAGTATCATTATGATTGCAAAACATATTTTATCTTTATCTATAACTATTTTTAGCGTAAATGCATTTGCACTTGGCAAGTTCACCTGACGAATTTATGGACTGTTTCATACATAACACGTGACCTTAGCTTGAAGTGACTACGCCACGGCACAAAAGTGTTGGGTCTGTAACTGATATTTTTATTCTTTTCAGAATTTCCCAAATCCTAACGGAAGATTACGATGGTAAGAGGACTTACACTCCTGGATTGAGTTGGTAGAAGGTGGGCTATGGCTAACCCAGGTCGTCTTAAGGTTTTCTTCAGACTTACCCTTGGACGGCACTAACCAGCTAACCCAGCTTCTATCAACTTGGCCCTGTTCTTACTTGAACTTGATAAAAACTCTAATTGCATTGTTTCTATTTTAGGGGAGCTATACTGGAAAGGGCAATATGATATGATGATGCAAAATGGTAAATATACTTTGAAAATATTTGCTAGGCATTCCAATACATAAACAGATTTCCTTTACAATTTTCAGCAAGTCAAGATCGAGGTCACAGTGACTGAAAATGATATTTATATGTTATCAGTGGCTCTGTTATAGTTTATACCTATATAAATATTTCAGATGTAAATATTTTTTTTAAAAAATCTTATCTCACACATACATATGTATTATGTCTTTGAACTTATCTCCTCCTTTCCTGATCTCATTAGATTTTAAAAGATGCGGGAAAGGCCCGATCAAAGGAGCAATGGTGGTTGGAGTACAACTCCAAAGAAATACAGACGGAGCCCCTAATAGTAATGGGAAACATGGAGTTTTTTTTTGTTGATTTTTGTAATAATTTTGTTTGTAGCTGTCTCTTTGTATTTCAAACAAAAGAAGTTCACATTCCGCACATTCTACAATGCAGTTCTTTGTTTCAAGATATGCACGAAGTTGGAAAATAGTGTTACGGCAAAAAGGTCTATTAAAAATTGAACCCTGTCCTAAGCATCAATGCGACGGTCAAGAACTTTTGAAACCTTATACATTGTGAATAACGAGAAATCGAATAGGCAGAGTCTACGATCAAGCTCAAACTGTGTTAGCAGTGTTTTAAGTGTGACGGATTCCAGTGATACATATATGTATACACAAGCAACAAAGAAATTATTATTCGCCAGTACTCAATTAACTGTTTTAACGCTGGCATTCCTTTTTTCAAGTCCCAAAGGACTTTCCTTTTGGCTTACCGCGCGGTAGCGGCAAATTCAAAAAAGGAAAAAGCGTTGCATGGTTGATAACCGAGGATGCTGCTAGTGCTGAGTATCAAAGGCTCAAATCTAATTCATGTTTAGGCACGAAGGCTATCATTGATTGGTTGAAATCTATGATTACTCATATCAGTGTTGACAGGAGGCGAGTCTACACTCTGTTTGAAAAATAAGATTAGTCAAAATCCTGTCAGATACTAATTGAATCAACATTTTCTGCAAACGTTGCCCCATGTTTTAACCGTAAAATATGTGATATTGCTTATCACATTTGTCAAATGAATTAAAGAGCTTAATCATATACAAATGGTTGAATCATGATTTTATGTTAAACACTTATCACTGAACAAGTTAGTTAAAGAAAGATCAAAATTATAAATAGCCTATAAAAGTGCAAACAAACACCAACTGATTTTTGCTTTAGTTTACGTTACATCAACTCAGTATTATCTGGCTTATATATTATATTATGTAATGATAACGTGTTTGAAAAACCTGTTGAACCGCATTTTATAATACTGATATAATTTTAGCCGGATTACAATCTACCATAAGCAAAATAAAAGGCACCTGAAAGGTGCATGTATCTACTGCAGAAGTGTTATAGAAATATTTTTGACAATGTGAAATGCATTGGAAAGATATAAGCACGAAGAGTGATGAAGAATTTTATGGAGTTGGACAGGGCAGTTTGTCATTACCTCGAATGTCTTTTTGAAACGTTCGGAAAAACTTGGTAAGTGATATTTTTAATAATGTTTTTACGTCCATCAATAGAGACAGCTTTCATAGACAGTGCCATAGGTTTTATAAAAGGAATTGCTAGTATTTGTTTTTGGACTTGTCAATGTCCACGTGTTTGAGGTCTTCGTGCATACGAAGCCCATTACATTTCCTTAATAGGAGCTGAAGTATTGTATAATGAAGTGAATTATTTCGGATAGTTTACATGCAATTGCCAAAGAATCAAACTTCAATATTGTATTATTTACACTCAAAAACGAAATTAAATAATGATTCAAAAATTCTCCATAAGAATAAACCTGACACATTCTATTACAGCTGAGCCTTATCAATTGGCATAAAAACATTGTTAAAAACATCACTTACCAAACTTGTCAACAGTCGTGCTTGTCAGTTTTTCCTGAATGTTTCCGACAGGGCTGTCAGAATAAGCCGGCGGGTGCCGGAGCTCCGGCGCCTACTTCACAGTTAACAATCGGCTACTTTGTGTGTGTTTGTTTGTTTTTTTCTAACGAAAAAAATCGGACAATTTTCCACGAAATCTCGTATATTATGCCAAATTAATCAGTACATATAAAACCAGTCTTTTTTCTTGGTTTATTTGCGTCTTTTTGCTTTTATTTAAGTACCATAGTTGTATTCTTTCTCTGTGATGAATGATAGCTACGATAGCTGCTCCATATATCGCCGCCATTTTGATTTAGGAGAGAGCCTGAGTTCTACATTCGAAGCCGTTGTTGGGCTTCCTTTTTTATCTTGTCCGTGCGAGACTGAGAAGGAATATAAAATGCACATGGTTCGGTTCAATGGTTTTCTATGTCTAAACACGCTTCATCTACTTTATTTTCTTTTGGTTTCACAAAGAAAGCACGCGCTGAAACAGGTATTGTTATAAACAATTTGTAAACATGTTTTGTCCTATTTAATGATCAATTAAATTTGTCTTTTTTCGATATTAAAGCCGTTGTGAGAGCCATTTCAATATGTGCTCGATCTGCATGAAATTCTAGACTGAGAAATATCTTCTTTTTTTTGTATTTATCTTCAGAGACCTGTGGAAACCAAGAAGCACCAAAACAAGGGTTTCCTTATGTAGATTCAAACCAATTAAGCAAAGATGTATCTATTGTTTCTGAAGAAACAGAACCAAGTTGTTCTGATTCCCTGCCTCTTTATAAACGTCAGAAAGCAAAGCCAGTTCCTGAAGATAAAGTGAGAGATTTCTTAAATACATCTTTTAGTGCAGTTTCTATTGTACATAGCTTTTATACTTGTAAACAATCTAATTGTACAAGTATAAGTAAAAAAGATAATGAACGAAATAAGTCAAAAGACCGATTTCAACATGCTTGGATTCTAGATCATGAACTAAGTTACTGTGACAAAACTGGTTATCACTGGTTAGTTTATGTAGAAGGAGAGGGAATGTATTGTATTATCTGTAGAAAGAACAATTCAATGAATCCTCAAAACAAAACAAAGAAATTTAACCTGGAAGCTTCAGTCCGTTACAAAAGAAAGACAGTGGAAGAACACATGTCTACTGCACAGCATGCAGCATCAGTTGAGGCTGAACTGATGAACAGAGTTTCTACTTTCCAGAAGCAGATTGACAAAAAAGATCAAGTTAGAGAAGATGTATATTAAATGAATGGAAATTGTCACTCGTCACTTGTCACTTGTCGTGGGTTCAATCCCCGCTGGGGGCTCGGATTTTTTCCGAGTCTTTATTTACACTCGATGAAGCAAACACATTTCTAAGATGTATATTACCAATCTTTTCTCACACTCTATTGGATAGCAAAAGAAGAACTACCAAACTGTAAATTTACAAGTCTCCTGGAACTTTTGGAAAAACTTGCAACTTTCAGATATTGAATATTTCCATCATCGTTCAGGTGGTTCAGTAAGAGAAATGTTCCTCGTCCTTCGACAGGAGATAAAAGAGCAAGTGCAAAAGAATACACGTATGGCAAACGTCTTTAGCATCCTCTGTGATGAGGTGTGTGACATTTCCAACAAAGGAGCAGGTGATCACCTTTGTGCAGTATGTTGATCAAGATTCTAGCAAAGCTGATGTCAAATTTCTAGCAAAGCCTGATGTCAAATTTCTCGCAGTTGATGATGTTCTAGAAGAATTCACTTCTGCTAATTCTATTGCAATCAAAAGCACAATATTTAAGCAAATGGATGACTCAGAACTTGAACTCAGTACGTTTGCAGGTATTGCCACGGACGGTTGCAGTGTTATGACAGGAAAAAAAACAATTGTGTGGCTGCTCTGATTAGAAGAGAATTTAAATTGGTTTTAAATGTTCACTGTATATGCCACAGACTAGCACTTGCATATGGTGATGCCAATGATGACATTGCATACATCAAAACAGTTGAAAAGAACTTAACTCAACGGTGGTCCTTTTTCAAAAATTCTGCCAAAAAAAGTGCGTCATATGCTAAAGCAGCTTTAGCTGCAAAATCTTTGGCTATCTCAAATGATGGCAAGAAAGGAATTGCAAAAAAGTTTAAGAAGGCTTGCAAAACAAGATGGCTGTCCACAGAAATGGCAATTGCTGGTGTTTATGAAGACTTTATCCCCTTAACACCACACCCTAGAGTATACAAAGATAATGATTTGTGCCGCAATTGGCCTTCTTAAACAAGTAGCACATATCAAATTTCTTTCAACGGTATACCTTCTACATGAGGTTTTACCACCTCTTTCTCATCTCAGTAGAGCATTTCAAAGAGGAAATATTTCTTTTTCAGCTATTGATCCTGCTATTAAATACACCATTGATCAGCTTAAAGAGATTGCTTCAAGCCAAATGCCAACTAAAAACTTGAAGGCTGACCTACTAGATAAAGGAAGATCTTTCATTACTACAATGAAAGATGACCAAAAACTTGCTCAAATAATGCAACATATATACGCCGTTGGGCATTCGATGATGCTCATGTCCACGCAATATCTTGTAGGACACACCATGCTGAATGCTCCTGAAGTATTCCAAGAACGCAGTAAAAACGCCAATGACAAAGACAAAAAAGTAAAGAAAAATCCGACAAGTGGAAATCTGAAGAAATACATCATGTCTTGCTTTGACTTTAAGGAAACAGAAGAGGCGGTTGCAGCTCCAGTTAAAACTCACTTCCTCCAGTAAGCAATATCTTAATAACTTGACTAAGAAGTATGTTGACGCATTGATAGAAAAATATCAAGAATAGATTTGCTGAGAGTCTTCCTGTAGTGAGTGCTTTTAAGATCTTTGACCCTATGGCATTACCTAGCAGAACAGATGAAGAATTCAGGGAATATGGCATGAATGAATTGAAGACATTTGCTGACCATTTTTTCAAGAAAAATGAGAATAAAGAAGAATTGACAGAAGATTTGGAATGTGAATGGAAGAAATTCAAATACAATTTGTTGCAGCTTAAGAGTGAAAATACCTCAACACATAATGCATCCCCCAAAGAACAAGAACTTGGTCTCACAAACATCTACAGAATGGGCCCTTCAGCATATATTTGGCCATGCACACAACGTACAAGCACTTCATTCCTAATCTTTTTCACAATTGCTGAAGTCTGTCTGTCTCTTATCGAACGCATATCGAACGCATGGCCAGAAAGAGGAGCTTTCTGCTGTCCAAACGAGTGAAGACCAGACTGCGAAGTAGCATCAAAAAATGACATGCTGGAATCTCTCATGCATGTTACCATTAATGGGCCTGATGTTAATGAATGTGGACCATTAATTGAAGCCACTGTCAAAAGATGGTGCAGTAATCGGAAAAAGCTTTGTAAAGCCAAGCCAAAAGTCCAAGCCTCAACAGCTAACACTTTAGTCGTTGATGCAGCTGCACAAACAGATCAAACACCAGAAGATGATTCTCTGCATATTTGTGCTCTAGAAGAACAGTTGGCAAATAATGAAATCCAAATAGACAACCTTGAAAGGGACATGGAATGGCTTACTGCACAGTTAAAACTTCCACCCGAGAAGGTTTTTGATTATGAAAGTGATTACTCTGATGAAATTGATTCTGACTCGGAAGTTTAAACTTTGGTTTTATGTTTTGACATTATTTGATATTAAAATCCAAGTTATAAAATTATTGTTTTCTTCTCCTTGAAAAATAAGGAAGGACATTTGTAATGTATTTCAATCATATAATAAAATGTTGATGCTTTTTTGTTAAAAATTATTTGTGGAGTTGGACATTGAAGATATTTTACAAATGTGTGATAAATACCCCTCAAAATGCTGGAAATTGCATTTCCAAGCATCAATATTTCAAAATTTCCTGGGGGGGCATGCCCCCAGACCCCCCTAGATGGCGCTGCCTTTGGCCGCGCATGGGTCACAGACGGCTACTTCTAACAATTAACCATCTACTTAAAATGATTCTCACAGCCCTGTTCCGAAAGACATTCGGTCGATTCGTACGTCATTTCGTCTTTACTTGTTTGTTCCCGCGTATTTTCCGAAAATATTCCGACTTTTCTATTGTTAACACATTTCTATTGTTAACAAGCATAGAACTTCGTGTCAGAACTCATGCATGTTCTGGTGAATACCAATATACCGTGAACTCATAATTTGAGTGAAGCATGAAGTATATCCATTTTCAACATGATGACATAGTATCTACTGCATTCTGCAGTAGATACAAAAACAGAACGTAGACTCGCTTCCGGTCAACCAAGTGGATTAACACTGATTTGAGCAATCATCGATTAAAATCATAAACATTGATATCCTTTGATACTCAGCACTAGCAGTTGCTACCAATTGTTAGTGGACCAAATTAACCCGGACTGAATTCGTTATGAAAACAAACTTGCCTTCACTCAAGATATCTGAATATATCTAAATATACTGAATTCGATACCATATTTGGCCAAACTGTCCTGCTCGCCACCCAAAGACTTGTTAATTTAATTTAATTAGATTAATTAATTAGTAATAATAAAATTCATAATTGTTCTAGCTGCAGCATTTTAGGCTCTTATTAAAAGCTTAACACCATAAGTGTCCGAGGTGTGAAGTCTCTAAAGAATAGCTGTTTGTCTGTTTGACAAGTTTTGCTGTTTTTTTGTTTTTTTTTGAGCGGCTGCTATTGTTATAGCAATGATCTCACTCTCTCACTCACTGGAATATAAAGGTCATAACTCTTGGACAGGATAATAAGTCCTCTCACTCACTGCAATAAGGTCAGCTGGACGGAACTCTTAGACAGTAAATTTAAGATTGGATTTTTTCTTAAGATTCGTTCGGATGCGAAGCACGTTGGATGGCATGAGCTTGCCATCCAATGCACTTTTCCGAACGAATCTTAAGAAAATATCCCATCTTAAATTTATTGTCATTTTTTCTCCTGTATTACATCTTAGAAGCTGAAACTTTGCACTTTTACTAATATCGAGGTGCTCTTTCACTTTTTGGAGTTCATTTTGATGTGCTCCTTGATTTAGGGGAGATTTAGGGTCACGTGACCTGTTAGTGCATATGGCTTATTAATGGTAATATTAGTAATGCTGTGTAAATCATCTAGATATTGGGCTTGAAATTGTATTCTCGATGAGGATAGTAAACCGAGTTCTAAATATTCAGGATCAGGAATCAAATCTTTGACCTTGAGATTAGGATCACTGGAAAAAAAATCAGTATATCTCGTTACTACACCAGCCTGGTATTCTTCTTCATTCGCATTATTGTTTCCTTGCATAATAAAGTTGTTGGACGTTTTACGGCAGTAAATTGACTGAGTACTACTTTGTTTTAATAGGTGTGGTTCCAAAATTGCCGTGCATGTTGGCAAAGATGTTAAATGAAGAATAGATACACGTGCACTAGCTCCCAAGACACATCCTCTGCATCTTGTTTGTGGGCATCGAGTGAGCCCCCCTTCGCCGCTTATAACGCCGCTTCCTACTACCCCCATGTCCCACAGTTTACCATGGACCTGGCCTCGACAGCTGTCTTTCCCTAGCCAGCTGATTCCTTTATGAATATCAATGCTTTACCTCCATCAAGTACAGATTGCAGTTTATTTAGTCAAAGTAGTCAAGATGCCGCTTATACTGCCACTTCCTACTACCCTCATGTCCCACAGTTTACCTTAGACCTGGCCTCGACAGCTGTCTTTCCCCAGCCAGCTGAGTCCTTTATGAATATACCTCCATCAAGTACAGATAGCTGTTTATTTAGCAATCAAAGAAGTCAAGATGCCGCTTATACCTACTACCCCCATCAAGTCCCACAGTTTCAGACCATAGACCTGGCCTCGATAGCTGTCTTTCCCCAGCCAGCTGATTCCTTTATGAATATCAACACTTTACCTCCATCAAGTACAGATTGCAGTTTTATTAATCAAAGAAGTCAAGATGAGTACGTGGCGGTTGATGCTTTGTTAAGAAAACCTGACTAAAAGTACCATAGACTCAGACATACATTGTTAAAATCTGATGTTTTTGTTCTTAAAAATGCGCATAATTTCTATGCTTTTTACTGTAAATTTTTATAGGTGAACTAGATTCGGTTTTGTTGCGTTCATGGCGTCTGACGCGGCGGTTGATGCTTTGTTAAGAAAACTTACAAGCTGACTAAAAGTACCATAGACTCAGACATACATTGTTAAAATCAGATGTTTTTGTTCTTAAAAATGCACATAATTTCTATGCTTTTTACTGTAAATTTTTATAGATGAACTAGATTCGGTTTTGTTGCATTCATGGCGTCTGACGCGGCGGTTGAGGCTTTGTTAAGAAAACTTACAAGATGACTAGTTAGTATGATAGAATCATGATGACAAAATATATATCAATTTATAAATATGAATATTACTATCATATAAGTATCATGATTATCTGTAAATTAAAATATCAAGCTTTTAACGAAATAAAAACATTGTTCCTCTTGCCATGCGTGAATCATTTAATATAGCTATTTTTCATGGCCATTTTGTAAAAACTTTTATCTTTCATGTTTATTTGAGAAGTAATTTTATTTGAGGTCGTCAGAAAGAATGACATTTATGAAATTTTGTTGTGTAATCCACAGCGTTGTTCCAGGTGCTCTTAAGGATTTGTTCAAAGTATAGTCAAACAATAATCAGTATTTTCAACACTGATTCTTAAAATTCATACCAGAATAAGGCAATTTAAGTTTTTATTAGTCAAATGACGAAACGAGGTAGTTGTGATCTTACCCACTTGGAAAATCAATTCAATAACAATTAGATTTTACATGAAAGACTGATGTTGACGTGCACATGTGTTTAATTAATTAAGAATTGAGTGTAAAACTGAGGTATATAAAGTCAAGAAGCAATAAATTTTGAGCATCTTAGGTCATTCCTTTATTTGTATTTGGTGGCTCCTAAAAGAGCCGTTTTTGAGCATCTTAGGTCATTCCTTTATTTGTATTTGGTGGCTTCTAAAAGAGCCGTTTTTGTTTTGTAGATCCATTTTTGTTGATTTTGCTACCATTTAGAGTCTTGTAAAGACGAAAGGGGAAAGGGGAGGGGGACTAAGCAAGAGAGGACGGAATATGTTTCAAACTGCATGGAATTCTTACACGAACAATATAAAAGCGAATTTCTTTAGTTACTATTCTCAGAGAGCGGCTGGTTGTGCACCCAGTGCCACGTTTTGTAATTTATACTTCATATTTGTGCCTTGTTTGTAACTGAGCTTTGATAACTCCACGATAGACCTTCAGTACATGTGAACACATTCCTGTAGTGCACAAAACCGGCACACCTAACAAACAAACTCGGTTCGCTTGCATAAATGAATGAGACGTGTTAAAATGATCATAATGTAATTGATTTTGTAACGGCAAGTTTAGTTTGTGTGTACCTTCCCACAGTGAATAAAGTGATACTTTAAACGGTGTTGATTTGGTTTCTTTACACAATTACCATATCACACCATAGATGTTTAACTGTGGATTACCAGTAGTCACTCAATGTTTCCTGAAGAAAAAGTATAAAAGCCTGATTTATCACAGTAGCATCGTCTCATAAAGTATTGCAACTGGAGGCAGATCACTACATTCTAGTTCTGCAAAATGCCTGGTGTGTCAGACAATAACGATTTAACGGTAAGAAAACATTGTTCTATCTTAATTTCTTTGTCGATCATTTCCATTTTTTTCTTGACAACTTCTGAACGGAATATATTTTCTTTTAGATAGTATGTCATGACGAGCACGTCCATTAAATGTTGATGGACATGGCACATTATTTGGAAGGCCACATGGCCGCCTTTGATGAAGTGAGTACCAAAATGATCGCAAAACATAGTTTATTTTTGACATGGCTACCTCATAACATAATACAAGTGGCACACTGCTAGACGTTAACGCTTTGGCTGAAGATAAGTAGCAGTGTTTGACCATGTGATTTCTGTCATCAGTGGGAGTATGCACCAACCCACAAAATTAACGGCCTAGTGATTGCAGAGCAATTGTTGCTAGTATCAACACCCCGTGCACACAAAAAAAAATATTTTTTTGCAAGTAGAAAGTGCTTCTTCTAAAATTTTGGCCTGCAACTGACTGTTGTTTATGTTATTTTATGTTATTTAGAACTACCCGGATGTGAGCTCAGTTATTAGATGGTAAGGGGACTATTCACTCGTTTTACTAAAATTGTGAATATTAGCACTAAACTTGCTTTCTTTATCGTTCAGGGGTGTCCTAATAGAACGTATATTCGTGTTTTGCTCAAGTGCTCTTTTTGGGCACAATCAATATTTGGTCCAAAATGGTAAGTATAAGTCTTTTTTTTTCCAATTTGCTAACCTGCGAATGCGTTACAATGTTTATTTTGTAACCATTTCTGCAAATGAAAATAAGCCGGATGCCGAAGAATAATTTCATATTTTTTGGTTATTTTTAATTTAGCTATTCCTATTATTGTAAATATTATTTTATAAATCAGATTGTAAATATTGTATATCAGTTGTAAATAGTTTGTTTTATATGTATATATTTTTGTTTCAGTTTTAAAAGTTAAATAAATATTTTATTATAGACATATGCTCTCAGAATATGGCACTTTTATTATACAATTTTATATATTTTGAATTTGCTGCACAAATGGAAAACGGTAAGCATGGCTTGTACACATTTTTAAATTTTATTGAGTAATTTACTGAGGCTGCACGCACGCACACACGTGTTAATTGCCCTGTGAAACAAGATTGGACACTTTCATCTCTGTCTCGAGTTATCCCAAACTACCCCTCGGCTTGCATATTTCTCAAAGCAGCAAATCCTTCGCAGCTAGTAGTCACATGCTACAAAATGCCCTAAGCTGGAAGACTAAAGAACGTAAACAGGCTTATGTTTTTCTTTTTTCTTTTTTCTTTTTCTTTTCTTTTTTTTTTTTTATATATATATATATGTTTTTCATCTTTTTGTAAAGTACTTGTTGTTTGCGGGCTTTCTGTGTTTCTATTATTGGGCCTCCTGTTGATCGAAATGTGAGGTTTCTAAGCCTTTTTAAAGATGGTGGACAGTGCTAAGGGTATATTAAATCGCAACAATGTCTGCTAGCTCCCCTCCATTTCCCTTGAAAGTTGGCAACACAGGCTAAAGGCCCGCGCAAACAACATTTGTTTCAAAATCAGTAAATAAGTTGACAGATATAATGTCAACTAAAATCTTCTATTTAAGTCAACATCGAATAGTAATCTAACTCAAGCACGCTAAAGCACACTTCTCTTGTGAAACTCAACATCCGAACATACATCAGTCCTTCTCTTGTGAAACTCATCAAGTGAACATCCGAACATCAACGATGAATGAAGGTAAGGGCCACCTCGCACTAACTTCCAAACAAAACTCCAATGACAAAAGCTTTATCTGTATTTGTGCTTTTGAATGGCTTGCAAATCTCAAGCAAGGCAAACACATTTCCAGTAATGAGCTCTTTTAATCTCAAACCTATGAAATTACAGAAAATGTGTTTCTTTACACTCCTGAACTAAAAAAAACATTCCTTAACATCCTTGAGATAGGCTACTTGTGTAAATGGGGTTATTTAATTTTGCACAACAAGTTGCAAATTTCTTCATTATTCTAAGGTTTCAGATCAGAATCTTGATGTTTTATAGTGCAACATTAATATTTTCTTCCTTCCTTCATGATATATTTTGTTGTCAAGATCAAATAAAGTCTATTTGCGTATCTATGTTTCTTTCTTAGTGCAACTTGAAATCATGCCTAGTTCAAGATAAGAAATTGTCGGCCCTGCTGCCCAGCTCAAGAGTATAGAAATTGATTTGTAGTAATATATAACTTAAGGGAAAAAACCCAGCTACATGATGCCCATTCCAAACATAGACTAACTTACATTCTTCTTTCCCCTCTCCTCACCAGAGTCCGCCCTCGTTGCCACCAATGAGACAGACTACCGTGAGTTCAACCGATCCCGCGACAGAGGAAATCATAGTAAGACGAGCTGAGGAAGTTCTGATTGAAGAAGTTATCAGATACAGAACGATGGTTTGGCCAGATGCCATACACGGCTTGCACAATGGCCGACAATGAGCGGTCCTGGTAACGAGGGAACACCAGAACGAGGCCACCAAGGCCTCCATCAAAAGAACAAAATGGCGTCTGCATGTAAACATTGATGGAAGTGTAATGTCTTTGTCAGAGAACGATATACCTGGAGCCACTCTATTGGGTAGAAAACCCGAAGAATTAAAAAACGAAGAACTGAAGTTTTGGTTGAAATGCCGTGGAGATTCTTTAAAGGGATTAAAAACTAAAGCGGAGCTTGTGAAACGCGTGAACGAATACATCAGTTGTGGCAAAGACAAAGAGATCGTAGATCCGGATCCAAATGGTTTATACACGAAAAGAAAGTTACATATTGCCGCTGTTGGAGGCTCTGTTATCGATGATAAGACTCCAGACAGAGTAAAAGTGAAATTCCCGTCTGATGGATATGGAACTTCGCTAGAAAAAATGCCCATGTTTGGCCAAGCCGACATGAACTGCCATATTGAAAATTCTGGCAAACAAATCGCCAACAAATCTCACCACTCAGTACCTACTGGACTCCGAAAAGCGAAAAGATTTCTAGACGATGAATACCTGGAGGATATACAGTGCACAAGTGATCAAAAATATTTCTACGTGATCGCGAAGTGCTGCCACAGCTTCAAAAAGAATGACCCACCACACAATCTAAAGGTTGCCTTGTGTATTATATCTGGAGAGGTGAAAAGTGCTTTTTGTTCGTGTGTCGCTGGAACAGTTGGCTATTGTAACCATGTGCTGGCCCTTATGTTTAAACTCTGCAAATTCTCCCTGTATTCCTGCACAAAGACAACAGATTCATTTGAAGACCACGAAAGAGATGTGGCTTGCACGTCACAACTTCAGAAGTGGCACAAGAAAGGTGGTGGCTCGAACATTGCACCACAGCCAGTCATGGAAGTTGAAGTAAACAAAACAAAACTCAATGAAACGAAAACAAGATCAGGTGTCAAGCCTCTACTGTATGATGCTAGAGTTATAAAAAAGCATAATGAAGATTTGGAACAAAATTTTAAAGAAGGACTTCAAAAGCTGGACTCCAATTTAGGTTTGGCTCATATGGCCCTTGAAATGCCAACAGAAACAAAGTATGTGGACACAAGGTTTGGAAAAAGTCAGGTGGGATCATTCCTATCTTACCAAGTTGCTCTTACAGAGGCAAATTTTAAAGCCTTGGCAAACCTTGACTCTGTAGTCCGTCTTCCCAATAACAATCAAGGTGTGCTTACATACCCCAGGTTTCCACTGAGAGATCTGGGAGATGAATTAATTTTACCAGACCATGTGAATGGAAATGGAAAAGCATTTGTTGAATCACTTAAGCTAGACGAGGACAAAATTAACAATGTTGAAGTTGAAACAAGACAGCAAGCAAATTCCAAGAATTGGAAAACTGAACGAAAGTATAGATTCACTGCTTCACAATTCCATGTGATAGCAAAACGAAAAAAAAATCACAACACTTTTGCTGCTAAACTGATGAATCCACCAGAAATTTCAAAACGCTATTCAGATCATGGACACAAATATGAACCAATAGCTCTCCAAGAGTATGAGAAGTTTATGTACCACAGAGGAACACCAGTAAAAGTATTCAGGAGTGGATTTGTTGTATCAAAGACATTTCCAATTTTTGGTGCCTCACCTGATGCCAAGGTAATCGATTCAGGCTGTGCTGATCATTTTGGTCTTGCCGAAGTAAAATGCCCTTACAAGCACTTCAATGTAACACCTATGGAGGCTTGCTCTGACTCTGGATTTTGCATGAGTAAAACAAGTGACACAGATTGCTTTTTGAAAGAAAACCACCCATACTACTTTCAAGTTCAGGGACAGATGGGAGTGACAGGTGTAAGGTGGTGTGATTTCATAGTTTACACGAACAAGGGACTCTATGTTCAGCGAATTCCATTCAAGCCCCAGTTTTGGGGACAACTCAAAGAAGATCTTCAAAAATATTACTTTGAACACTTTCTCTCATTTGCTTTAGAAGAGCAATCACAAGTTAGTCCACCAGACAATGTAAGTTAAAATCAAATGTTATTACAGAGAAGTTTTAGTGTTTATTTGAATTGAATTTTTCTTATATGCTGACCATTTTTATTTATTTATTTATTTATTGTGTGTGGAATAAACAGAAAAGAGTAATTGCAACAGAAATTAAAACTGAGAAATCATTTTCTTGTTATAACATTTTGTTGTTCTGCAACATTTTGCTATATATATATATTTGTGTATAACTGGATTTGATTAGTCTAATTTACCCCAAACATGGTCAGCATTAAGAAATATACTCAGGTCAAATAAATTCTGAACCTCATTGAGAAAATCATATATAATTCCAAACTGCAACATTGTTATTCCTATTTATAGTCAAAAAAACTAAATATAGAGTGGCCTTGTGATTTATTACAAGTGTATTTGATTACATGTCATTTATGTAGAATAGCAGTCAAACAAAGGGGATTTTAAAATTATTCACGACCTGAAGCAACATTAAAAGCTTATTAAGCAAATAATTGTTTAGATGTCCATTGTTTTACCACTGAAGTTTAAAGTTCTTAAATTAATCTATCTGTATTTCAACAATGACTGCTATTTCTGACTATCAAGTTTGTTTTGCTCACTTTAACCTAGGGGTAGTGTGTAATATTTTTTTGGCTTTCAATGAAAGCAAATGATAGTGAGTAATATAGATACTTTGGGAGTATCTAAAACATAACTAAGTCAACAGTAGCACAAGAAGATTTTGATATTGTGCATGTAAATATATTTAGTCAACATATTTCTTAATAACTTTTTGTACATCTAGTACTCTATATATTCAAAATTACATTCCTTCTGAAAGGGCTAATAAATAAGTTTCATTGATAATAATATTATGTGTGATTCTTGCTTGTGTCCCACCTTGATTTTTTATAGAGTGGTTTTCATTGACTTAAGAAACAAAGTATATAGTTGGAGTGGATCAGTTGGAGTATAAAAGTCTGATTACAATATAAAACAAAAGTGCTAACTAGGCTTAGGTGTATTTCAAAAGTGTATGAAAACCACTCTACAGTCTTTTATTGCATTTAAGCTAAACATTACAAGAGTGTTTCAAAACCTTCTATCTGAAAATTACAGGAGAAAAAATACCTGAGGTTTCTGTAAATACAATGCTTAGAGCCGAGATATGTTTATTCGGGCTGGAGAAAGACATTTCATATTATCCTGACATAATTTTTGAAATTTTTTACACGATAGATGCCAAGCACCCACTGCTGGAAATGGATTCCAAGAAAATGCAAAACTGGCTTTTTGATTAGGCCAGAAACCCCCACTGGGGAAAATAATCGCGCAGAACATCAAGCTTTCCCCAGTGGGGTTTTTTGTTTTGTTTTGTTTTGTTTGTTGTTTTGTTTGTTTGTTGTTTGTTTTGTTTGATATGTTTTCTTTCTTACGGACCCTGTGTACAACTGACTAACAAATGTAATGGCACCACCAGGGGAAATGCCTACTAATCCCTTGAGAGTTGTGTGATTCTTGTAGCTACTGAATAATTCTGAATTTTTCTGCAAACTGCTAGGCATTTGGCATTTCACTTCAGTGCAGTCAATTATGACTCTTGTTGACTTGTACTTCTCTTTAAAGGCTTCAGGCATATTTGCATCAATGTCTTCTCTTGTTGGCCAGATATTAATAGTTCCTAGTTTAAGAAACATGTAATTCATCCAAGTAATTATTATTCTGCTTACAGTGGGTGTAGAGATGTTAAATAAATGTGCTAAGTGATCCTCATGAAATCCTTGTCTGAGTCTACACAACACTAGGAAATATTCATCTAGTGGTTTGAGAGTTCTGGACCTTCCCCTTTTTAAGTTGATTCCCTCACTTTGTACAGAATCATTAACATACTCAGAGTTCTCAATGTTTGTCTTTGATGATAACCAGTAATTTATGTTTTCACCCAATTCCCCAGGATCTAGGTAATTGTAGATGGCCATGAATGAATCCCAATTTGAAAATCCTGTGTAAAAAGCACTTGAATCATTTATGTTTTGAATATTTTCCAAAGAAAACATCTTGCTTTTCAGATCATTGTTTTTACGTTCCAGGTGTGACAAATTTAATGTGAGATCTTTTATTTTTTGATTTAAGGTTCTAATACTAGTTCGTAAGTGTTCTTCGTAATCAGTGAACTCAGTTTGTGTTTCAACGTCAATACTTGTAGCTCTGGGTTGACCTTCATCGACCAAAACCTGTTCATTTAGTTCTTCGATGACCACTTCTTGAATTCGTTCCTTTTCAGCATTTATTCCCATACTCACGTTGTTAGAAAATTGTCTATTTGCTGGTGGCTTACGTTTTTGGGGCGATGGGCGAGACCATGCAAATATTGAAGGCACGACTCCAGGCTTCAACATGTTTTTCCCTGCTAAAGTTTTTCTTATGTCGCTTTTCTTGAAGTGTCGGCCACAAACTACCGTTGACTTGTTTACTGAAAAATTTTTCCCTCTGTCTCTCCGTATTGCATGGATCCATTTGTTCTCTGACGCTTTGTTTGAAGGGAAGGTGAAGAAAGAAATATTTTTGCCGTCTTCGCGTTCGCCGAATCTTGTAGTACACTTTGGCACACAGCAATGACTTGGCATTTTTCTGCTAAAATAACACTCTGATTCGGCAACAAAGGCCACAGTAGTAAAAATAAACGATGTGTACTGTCTGTAATTGCAAAGCTGAGTTAAAAGATTGAATAGCTATGGAAGAAATTTCTTTGTTTTTATCGCTCGGTTGATTAACATACAAACAAATCTTGTGTTTTCGCGCGAAATACGCCCAGATAGCCTCGTTATGGTGCAAAACTCGCTACCAGTCTCCCGCGCGCGTCCGCCATTATGAAAGTCGTGTATGGCTAGCAGAATTACCAAATGAACCAAAAGTCAATTATCAAATGCTGAATAGAATAGTAACAAAAGTAATAAAAATATCTAACAATTCAGTTGTGGAAAGATGTGTAACACTGTCCTGTAATGTAATGTCGGTAAAACTGAGGGATGTAAAAAGGAAAGCAATATATAAATAATCAGTGACAAAATAATAAACAATTATACCAGCTGGTGAGTGTGTTATTTTCAGTCACGTTTTTGTCTCTACGTCAGTAAACCTTTGGCTTGTATAACATATGAAAAACAACCATAATTATATATATTCTTACTTTCTAGAGCAGAGAGGAACAGTTTAGGGAGGAGGGAGAAATGGCTCCAATAATTAGGGAGAAGGGAGAAAAGAGGCAAAACATTTGGGAGGAGGGAGATTTGAACCCCTGTTCCTCTCCGCTCCTTCTACACAAGCTATTTTGCCATTAAACACTACTTTACTCCTTATGTCTACATGCTTTTGCATGTTGTATGAATTTGTCTGCAGTTCACTCTTTTACCACACAAAGGGCTAGCTAAGGCTCGAAACGTTAGTAAGTTATCTTCTTCAGTTTTTACAGTGTTACAAGTTTCAATTCACCCCTCTCTGCAATCTGATTGTAAATTTTGAAGAAAGAACTGAACATAAATTTTACTTGAATTGTGTCATGCTCCAGTGTGGAAATTTCAAAAACTGAATGAACATTACCAACTTATTCATTAATTGTTTATTATCATCCCTTCTTTAAATCTTATTCTAGTTCTCTAACTATTTGTTTTGGTGCTCTCAGATAACAAAATTGCGATCATATAATAAAGATCGACCATGAGTTATTATCATCACTGAGCACACCCCTTCATTTACCGGGAATCTTGGGGTCCATGGTGTTTATTGTTTAATTAAACAGAATCACAGTATGATTTCAGAAAGTCATCATTCAGCTTCTCCTGAAATTTGGCTTTACTTAATGTAAGAAGACTCTTGAAAGCACATTTGACATTTTTCCATTATTTGCCAGAACACACTTTTGACAATAGATGTTATTATTGTGGGCTACATTTATCAGGGGGTCTACACGAAATCTTTGTGCACATTTCCAAACACCATGGATTGAGCACTCTTTCGTATTATTGTTTTTGGGCTATACATAAATATATATAAAAATTGTTTAATTAAACATAATCACAGTACAATTTCAGAAAGTCATCATTCAGCTATTCTATTTGGCTTTACTTCATGTTTTAAATGATTCATTGACAGAGTTCCAACATTTAGCTCCTGCATAACAAATATTTAACTTGCCAAAATTAGTTCTTACGTTTGGGAGGCAATACGATGGCTTTGAAGAAAGCCTTGTATTATGACCATGTTTCTGATTAACTTGCATAAAGAAATTTGAAAACCAACTTATTCAACCTAACTTGTCATTTTACATTTCGTAATGGAACGTAAGAGAGTAAGCTACCTTGTTTCTTCTGTTTACAACATCCAAGGATATTTAAAAACAGAAGACTATTGAAAGCACATTTGGCATTTTTCCATCATTTGCCAGAATACATGTCTGACAATAGATGCTTTTATTGTGGGCTTCATTTACCAGGGGGTCTGCACGAAATCTTTGTGCACATTTCCAAACACCATGGATTGAGCAATCCATTGATACATTTTTTTTTTCATTTTTTTTTTCATTTTTTTAATTTCTTTTTTTGTGTTCTTTCTTTGTTTTTACCCTTATGAAAGTGACCAATAAACATCAATAGTTTATTGGTTAGCTGCCTATCTAGATTAAACTCAGGTTATTATAGGCAGCTTGTATCTCAACATCTGTTCTTTTCTGCTATATGTAAATATATATGTAATTTAAAAAAATGGTACTTAATGGTTGTCAGTTAGAGAATTCATATACAGGAGTTTGTTTACATATACTGAACGAGGTTCTCAGGAAGCCAAACTTATTAGCTTGTGTACTCACTATCCTATTTCCGTTGCATTGTTCTTTTATTAAAAATTGTTCTTTTTATAGAAATTAATCCTTGATTAGCTTTTTGCCGATAATTAACAACATTTTGTATCAACTGGACAATATCATCCAGAAAATGCCTTTGTGATTGAATGAATTTGAGCGATTTCAAATTGTGATGCATATAAAGCTTTTGTTTCCTTTTTTCTGACAAACTGAGTTACATTTTCACTACTGAAGACTTTCTCTTGGTAGATTAACTTTAGTTGCCAATTTCAGTGCTGAAATATTGGATAAGGCAGCTTGTGTATTTTGCTTTAAATATACCTAAGAACAATATGATATAATGTGCCTTGTTTGTAACTGAGCTTCGATAACTCCACAATAGATCGACCTTCAGTATATGTAAACACATTCCTGTAGTGGAAAAAAAAAACACACCTAAAGAACAAACTCAGTTCGTTAGCATATTTTAAAAGACCGGGCCTCAAATTTGAACATACATTCTCACGGTGGTCAGTTGTTTAAGTTTTTAATTGATGAAGTGAATGAAACATGTTAAAATGATCATAATGTAATTGATTTTGTAACAGCTAGTTTAGTTTGTGTGTACTTTTCTACAGTGAATAACTAAAGTGATACTTTAAACAATGTTGATTTGGTTTCTTTACACAATTACCATATCACATCATGCATGTTTAACTGTGGATTACCATTAGTCACTAAACGTTTCCTGAAGAAAAAGTATAGAAGCTTGATTTATCACAGTAGCATCATCTCATAAAGCATCGCAACTGGAGGCACACCTACTTACACATTCATTTTTTTTACTCACTACATTCTAATTCTGGCCAAATACCTGGTGTGCCAGACAATGAAGACTTAACGGTAAGAAAGCATTGTTCTATCTTAATTTCTTTGTTGATTGTTTCCATTTTTTTAACAACTTCTGAAAGGAATATACTGTCTTTTAGATAGTATGCCATGACGAACACGTCCATTTAATGTTGATGGACATGGTGCATTATTTGGAAGGCCACATGGCCTCCTTTGATGAAGTGAGTACCTAAATGATCGCAAAACAGTTTATTTTTGACAGAGGCACACTGCTAAACATTAATACTTTGATTAGTAGCGAGTGTTTGACCATATGACAAAATTAACAGCCTAGTGATTGCAGAGCAATTGTTGCTAGTATCAACGCCCCATGTGCAATTTTTTATTTATTTTTTGGCAAAAAGTAGAAAGTGCTTCTTCTTATATTTTGGCCTGTAACTGACTGTTGTTTATGTTATTTTATGTTATTTAGAACTACCCGAATGTGAGCTCAGTTATTAGATGGTAAGGAGACTATTCACTCGCTTAACTAACATTGTGAATATTAGCACTAAACTTGCTTTCTTTATCGTTCAGGGGTGTCCTAATAGAATGCATATTGATGTTTTGCACAAGTGCTCTTTTTGGGCACAATCAATATTTGGTACAAAATGGTAAGTATAAGTCTTTTTTTTTCGATTTACTAACCTGCAAATGCGTTACAATGTTTATTTTGTAACCATTTCAGCAATCCAAAATGAGCCGGATGAAGACTAATTTCTTTTTTTTTTGTTGCTGTTATTTTTAATTTATTTATTTCTATTATTAGAATGCATTGGTACTTCCACGATAAATATTGTGCTTATGATCCATTTCACAATTGATAAAGAAATGAAAGTCGACTTTTTAATGCTGTCTTACTAATTTCATGCTTTTTTTATATCTGGTTACTGATTCAACCAGAAAGACAATGTATTACTGTGATCCAATGAAAGGCACTTCAGACAAGATTGCACTAGTTTGCACTCATTCACAGCTAGCTAGGAGTGTTATCGATCAAATCACAGTACGTACTATCTCAGTCAAATTAAGGTGCATTTTGGATAATGGACATTACAGTATTGGTATGTTCTAGCAAGTAAAAGAGTATGGGAAAAGGCCATATCAACCTTCCGAAATTAAACATGGAAAATGTAATATTAGGAAGAGAAGGAGACAATTTGGAAAAGTTTCTCTTCTTGCTGTATAAGTATACTCTTTATACAGCAAGAGGCCAATGCCAACTCCCCATTCTAAAACAATATCAAAAAATATTAATTCAATTTGAAAATTTAGAATATATAATAGCAAAAAAAAATTCCAAATTATTAATTCATTTACAGAAATACGAAAAAATAAGAAACATAATTGAAGAATTGAAAAGAGACTGATATAATTTATTCTAAAAAAATTAAGTTTCCTTTCATGTAATTTGAATATTTTAAATAAGTTTACAGAAGTAGGTGTAATTTTTTGTTGTTAACTGTTTCATTTGTTATTATAAGGAATTGTAATTTAATTTTGTATATGTCTCATTTGTAATTTTGTATTTAGTTAAAAAATTTGTTTGTAAGAAAATGTAAATAATAAAAAAAACCCTGAAAAAAAAAATCATAATATTTAGACTTCCTCTTTGAAAAATGACATGAACAGTAACTGTTAATACTACTTATTATCTTCAAAAAAACCCTGAATGTTCAGATTCAACAATTTGAAATAAATAAGTTTGATCAAAGAGAAGAAGAGAAGAGAACAATGAGGAGGGAACAAGAAGTAATGCAATCGGCAAGGGACGGCAGATACTCAGGTCTGTACTCACTGCATAGCAATCAAAACTAGACGCAATCGTGCGTTCACTCGTGTCCATGTGAAAGGGAGCCCAAAATCGGCCTAAAAAGGACATTTAGATTAGCTGCCGCTAGAGTAAGAGCAATTGACATGTTGTTGTTAATATACTTTTTAACAAGACGCTCCTCAAAGTGTACTTAAGAAATTAAACTTTTGTAGGCCCAGCAACTTTAAAAATAGGAGCTTGTTATCGTCAACCACCGGGTGATGCCAGATCAAATGGTCCGTCCTTAATAGCTGATCATTGTCAATTTGTCTGTCAGCAGCTATTAATGTTTGCCTTTGTCCTTCTATTATCATGGGTATTATATATCTCACATGCAAAAATATTACCTGTGAATATACCAGTTTATTCAACATTATATTATATTATATTGTTTGCTGTAAAGACTTCTACAACAGCGTTTTTGACACAATAACAAATCGTGTTTTGTTTGGTTCATGTTTCAGATGTTTTATGCAATCCTGCCATAAATGGGGACATTCCAACTGTCTAAACAAAAACACTGTAGATATTACACAGGAATTTCTCTGCTAAATATTTACATCTAAGAAGATTTATCATTTGTGTTCTTTATCTCTCTTAGTGTTCATAAAACATAGCAGATCATGCATTTACAGTTTCCAAATTTAACTATTTTTATATAGACATAAAAACTCTAAGGGGTATGACAAGTAAATAGCTGAACCCTTTAGAAGTTCAACTGAAAACATCACAGATTTTACCAGATTTAAACTCAGTTTATAGATCGGGCAAAAACAATATTATGGCCTTAATTATGTATTTTGAAACATTCTGTGAACAAGTGAAGACACGGGTGCATATAGTTTTTTAAGTACTCCACATCTTGTACATTATATCACACTACAAAAGCTCACAAAAGAAATAAACAATCGTTCTTCAATGCTTTAAGACTATATTATTAACAATTTTGTAAGAGCCATTATGTCAACACCGTAGCCAGTCAATGAGCATTTAGATCTTTGTCTAGAGATGAGATCGTACATTCCTGAGTAGATGGAAAGAGGAAGAAGAAATTGAATTGTCAATGCGTGATCATATTCTCGACAATATTCGATGTGGTGGAGGGCTCATCCATCCAAGGCAGAACACAAAGAGAATCACAGTTAATAATTTTAACTTTTTAAAGACCTATAACTTTGCCATCACATGCACACCAGGAGCCTGTTCACAGTTAGAGGCTAAAAAGTTCAAATTTGTAAAAAGAACAAAAACTAGAAAGTACTCCACATCTTGTACATTATATCACATTACAAAAGCTCACAAAAGAAATAGACGATCGTTCTTCAGCGCTTTTATACAATATTATTAACGATTTTGTAAGAGCAATTATATCAACACCGTAGCTAGTCAATGAGAGTCTAGATCTTTGTCTAGAGACAAGATCGTACATTCCATTGGAAAGAGAAGATGTAAATAGGAAGAAGAAATTAAATTGCCATTGCCTGGTCATATTATCGACAACATTCAATGTTGTGGAGGTTGGTTCCACATCACACCCAAAATGTGGTGTTCTGCAATTAGCTTTTTGTTTTGTAATTCGTCTTATTCATAGTTTATTAATTTACTTAAGCTCGACACTATACACCTACACACATAGGTAATCATTAACTTGATTTTACATAGTAATTTAGGTATTTCTGGTATAATCCTATATCTTAGCGTCCCTTTCAACTTGTGTTTTGGAGTAGTTAGGAAACAAGATGTCCCATAGTTTATCGTCTTTTCTTGCTTGTTTCATTATATTCATGATTTGCTTTCTCGTTTCTCCTCGCCAACTATCATTTTTTATCTTCGTTTTCACTGCACTTCAGTACACCAATCAATAAAGGAGAACAATTGGAGTTTTTTGGAGTCTCTTCGATTCTCCAAAAGACGAAGAGCAAGAGATAAGCCATCATACGTGACACAAAATGTTATGTTTCCATGAAGTTTACTTATTATATTTTTTCTGTAAACTGATTTATTCAAAACTTGTTGATCAACCAAAAAGAGTGCCTCTCCAGTCTGATCCAGTTTATTTTTCCATCCTACCAGTTTGAAAATGTATATATGAAAAGCTTAAAGCCCAATAGTGCCAAATCAGAACCCACCAAAGTTGGAACAACAGAGTATGAGATTGGTATAACTTCTGCCTCACCACCAATGAACATCAACAATTTCCTGATTATCTACAACAGATTTTTTAAGATCAAACCACCATTTAGATAACAAACCTATCGTTTGGGCATATATTAAGAAACAGTGAGACGGATGAACTAACATATTACCACCAATCAACCAACTTGCACCAGTTGCTCAACAAGCCATATCTACCAAAAACCAACCAAGATGACCTGCAGCAGTTAATTAAGGTTCTACAAAATATTGATTTCCCAGAGTAGGTCAGACAGCAACGTCCAAACTCTACGTTTTTGTGTGACTGGATCTGTCAGATGCATTTTGTGATATCTAAAGTCTGTGATCTGTCACATTGGAAAGTCTACTCTCCTGGGTACCGACATTCTTTTGTTTTGTTTTTGTTATCTGAAGGTATAAAGAAGAGATATTAGAATCCAAATTCACTGGTTTGAAGATAGATGAACTAAGTGATTTCGAAAAGTTATTGCAAGTTAACATCATTTGGTTCATCGTTCTCATCACCACTAAATGAGTACCATGTACTTGAACCTATACAAGAACCATTTCTCATACATCAAAGACATCAGTAATTTCTCCAAATTGTTCCAGTGCTGGAACATGGATCATTATGTCATGTTTGTTACCTCGTCACATAGGGATTTGCAAAGATCTGTGCAGGGGCTGAAAGGTGAGCTTGAAAAGCTTTTATACAGGCTCCAGATTGTGTAGAAATTAGAAAAGGTTCACAGACATCGAAAATTGAGTTTTGATTGTGCTATCTCAAAGTCACATAGGTAGAGGGAGATGGAATTACCCTTCAGGAATGATAATATTTTCACTTTCAGGTTCAAAAAGCACAAAGATCATTGACATTTGAGTCAAAAGAACCTTTTTTTTTTCTTTTTTGTTTCTTGGACACTGGCTTAGTTGCTGCTGCTGGTGTATTTGGTGACGGCCTTAGTTCCTTCGCTGACGGCGTGCTTGGCTAGTTCTCCCGGTAACAAGAGACGTACTGCAGTCTGAATCTCTCTAGAGGTGATGGTGGATTTTTTGTTATAGTGCGCCAGCCTGGAAGCTTCACCGGCAATACGTTCGAAGATATCAGTGACGAAGGAATTCATGATGCTCATGGCTTTGCTGGAGACTCCAGTGTCTGGGTGAACTTGCTTTAAGACTTTGTAAATGTAGATGGCATAGCTTTCCTTTCGCTTTCGTCTTCCTCCCTTCTTGGCAGTCTTTGTGGCTTTCTTGGCAGCTTTGCTGGTCTCGACCTTCTTTCCAGTTACAGGCTTTGATACTCAGCACTAGCAGTTGCTACCAATTGTTAGTGGACCAAATTTATCCAGACTGAATTCGTTATGAAAATAAACTTGACTTCACTCAAGATATCTGAGTATATCTGAATATACTGAATTCGATACCATATTCGGCCAACTGTCCCGCTCGCCATCCAAAGACTTGTTAATTTAAATTAATTAGATTAATTAATTAGCAATAATAAAATTCATAGTTGTTCTAGCTGCAGCATTTTAGGCTCTTGTTAAAAGCTCAACACCACAAGTGTCCGAGGTGTGAAGTCTCTAAAGAATAGCTGTTTGTCTGTTTGACAAGTTTCACTGTGTTCTTTTGAGCGGCTGCTATTTGATCTCACTCTCTCACTCACTGGAATATAAAGGTCATAACTCTTGGACAGGATAATAAGTCCTCTCACTCAGTGGAATAAGGTCAGCTGGACGGAACTCTTAGACAGTAAATTTAAGATTGGATTTTTTTCTTAAGATTCATTCGGAAAACCGCGTTGGATGGCAAGCTTGTGCCATCCAATGTGCTTTTCCGAACAAATCTTAAGAAAATATCCCATCTTAAATTTATTGTCATTTTTTCTCCTGTATTACATCTTAGAAGCTGAAACTTTGCACTTTTACTAATATCGAGGTGCTCTTTCACTTTTTGGAGTTCATTTTGATGTGCTGCTTGATTTAGGGGAGATAGGGTCATGTGACCTGTTAGTCCATATGGCTTATCAATAGTAATATTAGTAATGCTGTGTAAATCGTCTACATATTGCGCTTGAAATTGTATTCTCGATCAGGATAGTAAACTGAGTTCTAGATATTCAGGATCAGAATCAAAATCTGACCTTGAGATTGGGATCACAGGGAAAAAAATCAGTATATCTCGTTACTACACCAGCCTGGTATTCTTCTTCATTCGCATTATTGTTTCCTTGCATAATAAAGTTGACGGACGTTTTACAGCAGTAAATTGACTGAGTACTAATTTGTTTTAATAGGTGTGGTTCCAAAATCGCAGTGCATGTTGACAAAGACGTTAAATGAAGAATAGACACATGTGCACTAGCTCCCAAGACACATCCCCACCATCTTGTTCGTGGGCATCGAGTGAGCCCCACTTCACCGCTTATACCGCCACTTCCTACTACCCCCATGTCCCACAGTTTACCATAGACCTGGCCTCGACAGCTGTCTTTCCCCAGCCAGCCAAGTCATTTATGAATATCAACACTTTACCTCCATCAAGTACAGATTGCAGTTTTATTAATCAAAGAAGTCAAGATGAGTACGTGGCGGTTGATGCTTTGTTAAGAAAACTTACAAGATGACTAAAAGTACCATAGACTCAGACATACATTGTTAAAATCTGATGTTTTTGTTCTTAAAAATGCACATAATTTCTATGCTTTCTATTGTAAATTTTTATAGATGAACTAGATTCAGTTTTGTTGTGTTCATGGCGTCTGACGCGGCAGTTGATACTTTGTTAAGAAAACTTACAAGCTGTCTAAAAGTACTATAAACTCAGACATACATTGTTAAAATCTGATGTTTATGTTCTTAAAAATGCACATAATTTCTATGCTTTTTACTGTAAATTTTTATAGATGAACTAGATTCGGTTTTGTTGCGTTCATGGCGTCTGACGCGGCGGTTGATGCTTTGTTAAGAAAACTTACAAGATGACTAGTTAGTATGATAGAATCATGATGATAAAATATATATTAATTGATAGTATAAATATAAATATTACTATCATATAAGTATCATGATTATCTGTAAATTAAAATACCAAGCTTTTAACGAAATAAAAAACTTGTTCCTCTTGCCATGCGTGAATCATTTAATATAGCTATTTTTCATGGCCATTTTGTAAAAACTTTTATCTTTCATGTTTATTTGAGAAGTAATTTTATTTGAGATCAGAAAGAATGACATTTATGAAATTTTGTTGTGTCATCCACAGCGTTGTTCCAGGTGCTCTTAAAGATTTGTTCAAAGAATAGTCAAACAATAATCAGTATTTTCAACACTGATTCTTAAAATTCATACCAGAATAAGGCAATTTTTTATTAGTCAAACGACGAAACGAGGTAGTTGTGATCTTACCCACTTGGAAAATCACTCCAATAACAATTAGATTTTACATGAAAGACCGATGTTGACGTGCACAAGCGTTTAATTAATTAAGGATTGAGTGTAAAACTGAGGTATATAAAGTCAAGAAGCAATAAATTTTGAGCATCTTAGGTCAATCCTTTATTTGTATTTGGTGGCTCCTAAAAGAGCCATTTTTGAGCATCTTAGGTCATTCCTTTAACAGTGTCACAGACGCAACACACATGAAATTTAAAAAGAAATTAATGTTTTTACTTGATAGTAAACTCTTTTGAACTTAAATTTGTGCATGTTAATCAATGGTCAGTTTTTGTGCACAAATGAGCATCCCCAGTAAATTAAGTAGGTGTGCTGTGTATGGTGAATTCCTGCTGACTTCGACATTTTCCTTTTTCAACTGAAATTGTGCTTGCCCACACTATCTACGTCTACTTTAACCTCACCCCCTGAAAAGCTGGTACCCTGATTATGACCAAAACCTTGTTTTCAGGAAGAGGAAAATATATTCTCTGTATTTCCATCTAAAAAACTAATTTGAAAACTAGATTTTTTTGCCAGTTTCATGTGGAATTGCCCATACATTATATGTATTCCTTAATGTTGAGTGTTCTAAGATGGAATGGCCCATCCATGCAGATGAGTTTAACTTTATTCTGTTTTATTAACATTTGCATAGCCATGATTTACCATGTACCCCAGTTCCTGGAAAAGTTTCGATCAATAAAAAAATTTAACTGTCAACCAGTAGAGAGAGAAAAATCACCAACAGAACCAAGCCTTCCACACAGGATCACAGAAAGGGGGAAAAGACTCCAAATACACCATCCAGGTATTAATTAAAAAATTAAAAAGCGAAGATTTTGGTTTGAATGATGAGATGAAACTGAGCTCAACCAAGAACGTAATTTCTCTTATTCCAAACCACGAACAGCAGCAAAATTGGTTAATAATTTATCACAGTGCTTTGAAGCTTATGTGGGAAAATTCTAACGGATCAATTTGAAAAAGTACGTAGAAATTGGAGAAAACACAACTTCTTGGACCTGGGCAGGTATTTGAGCATTTTATTACATTCATACAACTTTTAAATACTTTAAAATGGTCAGTCTGGTCGACAATCACGGTATGACAGTTGAAAGTATAATGAATTGCCGCCAGCTTGTTTATGTTATTTTATGTTTTTTAGAACTACCCGAATGTCAGCTCAGTTATTAGATGGTAAGGGGACTATTCACTCATTTTACTAAAATTGTGAATATTAGTGTCAGGAGGCCAGAAAAGTACAAATTTCTAACTCAGAAAAAGAACTAATTTCATCTTTAGTTTCCTTGACAACCACTTGTCCTTGAGAACCTTTTAATTACAAGAACAAAAGCAATTAAGCTGTTGACCTTGTAAAACACCTCAGGTCAATAGGCCAGTAATTGGATCTTATTGATCGGAACTTGAAAGGCTCAGTTTAATTACTCGAAGGACTAGAGTTGGACTTTGTACTGCAGCTGTCAGCAAAAACCGGTTATGAATGTAGTTTCGACACAAGCGCAGAAGACAAATATCTACCTAAGATTTTAAGATAGCGTCATCAATTAGTTTTGTTTACCAACAGACTTTGAGTTAAGAAAAATATACTTGTTCTTGAGTAAGACTCTAGTTTTTATATCAGTTTATTTTGACTTGAATATACAAGCGACTGTCATCAACGCTTTGTTAAGTTAATCCTTTTTACAAAGAGTATTTGTAGGATTAAGGTCATCAAGTCAATAGACCTTGACCAGGTCAAAATCGTGAATATTTAATGAGTCTTCAGCAGAACTCACTACAACCAGTTGAGTGGGTTATGCTAATGAACTTGTATAAATAAGGCTAGATACTAGCTTAGCTTCACCTCACAGTTTGACTCCAAAGCTGTAACTAGTAAGAACTGAACGACGAATAAAGATCCTTGTACGCTCTACCTTGGTCGAATATTTGACTGATTTCACCCTCATAACATTAGCACTAAACTTGCTTTCTTTATCTTTCAGGGGTGTCCTAATGGAACGCATATTCATGTTTTGCTCAAGTGCTCTTTTTGGGGACAATCAATAGTAGTATATGAAGCACCGGAGGGTCCGGGTTGCGGTTGTGGAGATGTTGCGGAGATGTTGCGGAGATGATGCGGTTACGGTGAGTGAACACGAAAATGTTGCGGTTACGGTGAGTGAACATGAAAATGTTGCGGTTACGGTGAGTGAACAAAAAGAAACAGATTCTCCGATGAAAAAACATTGCTCGGAACAAGATAAAATGTAATCATTTTGTTTTCAAGTTATTTTAAGGATTATTCTGATTGAAATTTGTCAATAAAACTTTGTTGTGTTAGAAAAAGAATAATATGTAATAACGTTTTCTTACAAGGGTATCTCGAGTTTGAAAATTGTTAATAAAAACTTTGATGTGTTATCAACATACTTTGTCTATTTTCTTGAAATACATTTTTAGTTTAAAATCTATGAACTTCTTGTGTGACAAAAAAATTTTATTCAAAATTATTTTGCTAACAAAACTTTGAGGGTTATGAAATTCATTAACAAGAGTAATAAATTCAATATCAATTAAAAACATTTTCTCTGAAGTTTAGGGGTGGTTTCAAAATTTGTTGATTAAACTTTAAAATGAATAGCTATAATTGTTTTACTTTTCTCAAGAACGAATAAAAATTCGAGAGAAAATTCATAAAGGATTTTGCAGAGAGTTGTTCCAATCTCATAGTAAGATATACGTTGTTCTTTGAAGTTTGAGGGTTCTTTCAAATTCGTAAACAAAACTGGTTATGTCATTAAAAGAATAAAAACATATAACTGATGGGTGGTTGCGGTGCTACATGAGTGAACACTCAACAATAGGTAGACTGTAATTACAACCTTTTGTCTCCCTAAAGACCAAACCAAATATTAACTTCTGTGAGACAGAACGATCACTCACACTCTCAACAAGCCTTTATTTTTATTCTCAAGAACAAATTGCTTAATATGTGGAGAAACAAAGTCTTAGTCGTAGATGAAATTGAAGCCGTGGAAAGAGAAGAAACTTACCATTTACTGACCACCCTGTTTAATCTAGCCTTTGTGGGGATGTTAAAAGAGCAAGTCCGATTAGAACTACTCAAAGAATATCGCTACAGTACTATCCATCCAAACCTAAACAAAGTCACTACAGATATCAAAGACGTCTTTTTCTATTTTGAAGAAGCAGTGGCAGAGGTTGATTACAAAGAAGTGTGGGAAACGGTGTACGACGTGTGTCATTTCCTTGACATTCCACTCGACAAGTCCTGGCACCATTATCTCCCCAAACTAGTCAACTTGCCCATGAGCACAGTTATTCATCCCGCCTTACTGGAATTGGAAAACTTCCCTCGTACATTATCTTTGGGTTCCATTATTGGCTCCATCATTCATCATGGACAATTTAAAATTCATCGCAGGCATCAAAGCTATCCAGTTGGTTACCGTCACGGATAACTCTTGGGGTGTGTGAACAATGAACTTATGTATGACCACCAAAAATTGAAGGAACTTGTTGAAAAATCAAATAAACTTGAACTTTGTTTTCTAGTTTAACACTTTTTTATGACTCAAAACGGCTCGATAGCTTGTGACTATATTTTCTTCTTTTTTTTTTTATTTATTAACTAATTTATTTTTGGTGTGGTGTTGATGTGTAGTTAATTAATGTAAAAATTCAATAAAAAATGAACTCGGACTTTCCAACCTGTGTGTGTGTATATTTTGTTTATTTCAGAGCGCTAAAGCAACAGCAACAAACAGTAAAATCACAAGTTTTATTAATTTACTTTTTCATTTATTCATTCTATGTATTTCGTACTCTTGACAACACTTCTTTAAAACCTGAGCCATGTGATTTTCTAAAGGTAACAGTTCTCCGGTCATTCGTGCATCCCACAACAATTGACACCAGTTAGTGTAGGCTTTTTCTCTGTCTTCTAATTCGTGATCACTCGTCCAGAATAAAGGAATCGGAAATGGAAAACCGTATGCTTCTAGGATATATGTGTACAATAATTGCACTGAGCGACCACTCCCATCTGAAAAAGGGTGAATTTGCAAAAATGTATTCACAAACCACGCTGATAGTTGCATCAGATCACTCAAGGCTTTGGTACTGTCTTTTCGACGGATCTCATATTTGATTATCGTCCATCTGCGATTGTATTCATCAATCAACATTTGCATTTGACTGTCGATGAAGTGACTTTCAACATAATAATGAAGTTGTCCTTGAAATTCTACTATTCGTTGTTGAGTACTGTACTTTCCAACCGTACACCAGGACTTGTGATGGTTCATTAATAGTTTGTGAACATCGTACAGAATATTGTTCTCAAAAAGACCACCATTCTCATCTTTACTAAGTTTGTGCAAATACTTGTAGGGCTCAATAAACTTGATAGTATCTTTGAATTCTATTGTTTCGTCTTCATCTACCATCTGATTATGAATAATTCGGTGGACTGTATTCATGTCTGTTACACCTTTGTTTTCTTGGGTGAGGGAACGACATACGTATTGTTTCAAGGTTTTATTCGATAGGTTGAGAGGTTTTAATTCGTCTTGAGAATTAAGAAAACCATCCAACCATAAGATTGTAGCAGCATCCATGATAGAATATTGAGAGAAACTGAAAGGATAAAGAATGAGGACTTGTTGATAAAAGATTGATCGTTGGGCGTGTTTGGACAAGGCTTTTGTATTAAACGTCATTAACAATGACGTCATTACTAGCATATTTAAACAGTTTTGTATTCACTACGCTCTCCAGTTTGTACTCAAATCTAGTCGCGGATCATAACAACAATGTCTTCGGACAAAAATACTATCACAGCGTGGGCCATTGCTGTCAGTACGATCCCTATCTTGCAAGATTTACACAGAGAACGTTGCTGGAAAAAAGGGGAGGACATAGTCCCCGAATATCTCTATTTTGATGTCTTGTTACGAGCGAACGAAAACACCACTTCAAACCCAACCCTTCATCAGGTGGCTTATCAGATTTGTCGTCGCGTCGAGTGGATTCTCCAACAAAGACAGGTAGAGAAAGTGCCAGATGTAACAGAAATTTTAACTCATTTGTGTAGTCCCCAATTTTTTGATTGGATGGCTAAATGTTTTTGGGGTGGAAAAGACGAAGTTGATGAAGATGTGTGCTTGGGATGTACACCTCTTTATTGCCACGGTGTACATGTTTCAGCAGCTTGGCTCGAACAATGTCCTCAGAAAACACCATGTATCGAAAACAGGCTAGGGGATTACGGTTCTCCGGGATTTTACAACTGCGACTGGTGCGGATGGTACAATAGTCAACTGTGTCTCGCATGTTTCGATCAACTAATCAGTGATCATCCGTCTCCTTCAATTACACTCCAAGAGGAAGTACAATGGATTCACGAACTTATAAAACAAGGAGAAATAAATTTGACTTTACATCTTCCCGAACTAGCTGAAAGAGCTGTAATTGGAAACCAAAAGTCTTGTGTCCAGTTCGATCGACTTTTCATTATGAAATTTGGTCATCACCCAGATTCACGCTATTGGAAAACCTTTGACCAAAAACAACTTATTTTCCCTGAAAAATACACATGTGAACCATCCTATTGTCCCCAAACCTGATGTAATTATTATTATGATTATTTTAATTTGTATTCTTTAGGAATAAAGTTGATTAAAATTTAAAACTTCAGTGTATGATTTGTCTAGTGAATTGACTTGGGGAATCGGGTTACAAATGTGACGTCATAGTTATCACACATTCTGCAACAGACTTCCGGTTTGGATCTGATCACTAAACTAGCAATGGCTCTTACACTCTCTTTGGTTTAATGTTTTCTACTTGTTTTCCCTGCATCTACAACATCGTCAACTTGTCATCCATGTTCTTGTTATATAGTCGGAAATCGCACCGTCTTGGACTGTGAACGCCTTAATCTAAAAAGTCTACCTACACCCCCAAACAACCTCACTTTGATCATGCTTCTCCGACACAACCATGTTACCTGTGACTCATTTAAAAAGTTTGTTTCTTCGTATTCTTCTCATCTTGGCAACTGGTTCGATATCCGTCACAACCCTAACTTAAACTGTTCGTGCATTTCGTCTTTGGTCAACTCTTTTGGTATAATTCTAAGTGACTGTCCACCTTCAACGATGCAACTGCGTGTACATGTAACATCTTCCACTTCACTTAACGTCACAACATCAACTAGTTCACCCATATCAAATTCAACAGCACAACCTCCCCACAACGTTTCAAAACCGTCAACGAAACTTTGGATATCTTGGGTGATTTGAAGCTCAAGTAGAACAATGTTACTGATAGTAGTGCTGATTTTATTTAAAAAATTTAAAAAGTGTTTGGTGTGGAAGTCTCGTACTACACGTCAGTTGTCGACGAACACTTTTCATTTACAACTCTATGGAAATAACGAGGAAGACAAAGAAGAAGAAGAGATTCTTTTCTTACTAGAGTTTAATATATTTCTTGATTCTTTTTAGTAGTCAGAGAAAAAACAATTGTTGTATTTTATATTATTATTTACAAGTTTATTTCAAATATTAGTTGACTATTTACTAAAAGTTATTTTTCAAAATATTACTCTATATTTTTGTACAGCCATTCTTGAATAGGTTGTCCAGATAAAAAAAAAAGACATTTAGTCATTAATATATTGACTGACTAAATGTCAGTTTATCTGCAGGGGCGGATCTAGCATTTTGACCGAGTAGTTTCCAACACGACCGAAACTTAATATCATTAAATCCTATGATACCATTTACACTTTGCATATTTTGAGCATTATTAGCACCCACAATATACACATTACTACAATTTTCAAAATCATGCGAACTCAGACACTGATCAAGTCGTCGTCATAGGTTCAAGAAAAATATAGCTAAATTTAATTTCACATCCAATCGATTTTATTCTAAAATATGGTCTAGGAAACGTGTGTTTTTAGATAATTTTTGAACTTTATATCGAAATAATTTGATGCACAAAATGTTTTATTCGGCAAGAGTTGTAGCCGGTGTTATGTCACACAACGCAAAGTCACGCGCCTGAAAAGCCAGGGAAATCACTACAAATTCTTTCACATCACAGTATTTTGTGTTTATATACACTTTGAATTGCTAATTGTAGTTAAAATAAGTTATATTTGCCACGTTTGTGTTTGAAATTATGTTCTTAAAAGTTTGCCGCCATCCGGCTAGTGGACGTGAGACAAGCCATCATACTGAAAATCAAGAATACGAATATCTCATATCTATTATTAAACTAAAAACCGAAATTATATTGCGCTGTTACACGATCTCCCTAGGATTTTAGAGATCTTTATGAGTATCTTTTGGTTGGTTGTTTGAAGTGGGGGAAGCGAGAAACCAAATTCCAACGCACTGTTTGAAGGTCAGAGTTCGCGTATTATGAACATTTCAGTAAAACTACTCGTATAAAACATCAGCTATCAATTGTAAATATAGCTTACCGAGGAAACTGTTAGCTCAAGCTTAAACTTAGAGCTTAATATTTGCCCAATTTCCTTGTTTACGTTGAATTTCAATCGCAACAGTTCCACAATTGAAGAAAGTTCGTTCGATCATGTGTTTAATTCTGTTCGTTACGAGTTCGAAAATGCCAATGTACAAAGAACCTCACCAGGGTAGGCTGGCCTTTTTATACTTTTGTCAGTAGTTTCTGGACTAGTTCACGCCGATTTTAGCCAATCAGAATCAAGTTGAAATGGTAAATTTGTGCTTGGTTTGACTGTGGGTTTCCTGTGTGAACTACTTGTGGGGTGTTTTACTTCCTGTGAATCACTTCGGAAACTACTGGCGGGGTGTTTTATTTCCGGTGCAGTAGTTCACACAGGGATACCAAACTGTGAACTAACACGTTATGATAGCTAGAAATTCCTATGGGACCCCTCCCTCAACAAAACTTGAAAAGGCTACAAAAATAGCCTGGGAACATGTGGGTTTCCTGTGGAAATGATTCAAAATGGCGTCCAAATAAAGGTAAAATACAATTTAACTTGTTCCGTTTGTATATTTTATTTGTATTATCTCAATAATTCTTTTTTCTGGAAAAAATCTCAGTAGTTTCCGGAAACTAAGTGAACTACTCTGGATCCGCCACTGATCTGGACAACCTTTTCAAGAATGGCTGTATAAAAAAGGTTCTTATCAGGAACACTTTTACCAGCAAACAAAGTCTATTAAAATTTTAGATATTCAATCCATGATGTACAAAGGAAACAAATCCGCCAAAATTGTCTGTTACTTTTTACTGCAAGTAAACCAATCCAACACTTCACTTTGACTACGGTTTATTCCACTTCACAACGTAAACCCAAACGAACGGCGAGAACTACGATAAGTAATCAATAATAACTAATTAATTACTATCCTGTGAGTTGTTTTCTAATAAATATTGGCTTATATAAAAGGCCAATAAAGCCGAAAACCAGGCCAAACAAGCAAAAAGGGCCAGGCGGGCCATAAACCGCAGAGTTACAAATGCTCGTCTTGTCTCTATTATATAACGCGCGCTCTGATTGGCCCTCAAGACTCGTCTAGTCAACCCTCTTTTTCCTTCTTTTGAACACCACAATGATCCCAAAAGCTCCCTGTCTAAGTATTTACTAATTAGTGATTAGTTGTTAATTACAATGTGTTTTGTTTATTTACTAATTACACGAAAGCAAAGTGATGTTCTTTGGAAAGCTGGAAAGATCATATGCTATTGTTAAGGGATCAATAAACAATGTAATGAAATCAATAAAAGTGCCAGTCTCACCTAATTTTATATTTAAAATCAGGTCCTGATAGCGAGAGAGATCGAGATCGAATAGTGAGGACTCCATATTTTCTGTTTTCAGATATGAAAGTTCAAATTTCATGTAATAATGCCGATTCTTCAGGAAAAGCTGCAGGCAGGACCCAACCTTTAGTAATGTTTTTGTTAAAACTAACCCAGCGCCAACTGATTTAAAAGTTATAGTTGCAATGAAAGCTCATGATCATGACAATTGTTAGACATTAATGAGGTGGAACTAAAACTAACAATCCAAACATGTGGGTTTTCCCTGTTGCTTAGGCATTGCTCGATACATACCTATGCATTTAAGCATTTCTTTGAAATGTAGGACGCTACAATTGACATTTTTGAGCATTTCAAAGCCATGCAAGACGGTACAATTTACATTTTTGAGCATTTCTTTGGATACTCAAGCCACTTAAGGCCTGGGGTCAGGCAAGATTTTAAATCTAAACTTTAATTTAACTTTTCTTTACCTTTTCTTGATGAAATACTATAAAACTTGGTGTGTTGAAATAAATTGATGTGAAAAAGAACTTAAGCTTGACAATCCTTATTAAGATTGGTCACGTGACCAATTATGGAATCTTAAGCCCTGAATCGCTCTTTCAGGGCTCCGGTTGCGAGTTTTATCGATAGATAAGAGAAAACACTGTTTATCAGTTCTAATTGGTGTCCTTTTTACATATCTAGCTGGATAGTTTGACATTTCCGATTTCTTGAGGAGTTATTGTGCGAAACAGGTCACATGATCAAACTCAAAAAATACTTTTTAGCCTATATCTTCTGTTAGTTGCAACAATGTTCAATTCTCCAATTAGAGTGGGAATGGACCAATAGTGGACTTCAAGGTTTTGCACTCAGAATTTTCCGATATCAAACACTGGGAGCCGGAAAGCATTTTTACTACTTTTTTCAATTATGACGTCACAAGTCACGTGATCACCAAACCATTCAGCTAAAAAAATTAAGAACCACAAATGGCATACCCTTACGAGGCTCTATACAAACTTAAGCAATTTCTGCCAAGTTATGAATAAAAACGTTTAATTCTTAAAACTCTTATGACCCAGGCCTTAAGTAGCTTGAGTAAAGATTGCTTTAAAAGGGGTGCATGGTCACGAATAGACACTGGTTTTCATCAACAGTAATCTCAAGTTATCTTTAAAAGTTCTCGCTGAAGTTCACTTATCACAAAATGTATAAACAGCTCATCCCAATTATACAACAAGTCGTTCTGACACCAAGAACGATCCAACACATCATCGACGACCATATTAACAGAGTTAATAATCCAACAAAATCGAAGTTTATTATGGAGAGACACGAAGTGTTCAAAGAAATAGAAGATTTATTGAACGAGACTGTTGAGAGCGACAGAGAAACCGGCATTGACCAAACAGACCCCAACCCCCAAACCGGCGAATTACGCCTTATTGTTCTACGAAGAATCTACGACAGACCCATTGGGACTGATCATACTCGAATGGTAACTTGTATGACGGTGTTAATCCACCCATGCCCACGAGATGGTGGTCGACCAAAAATAGCCACAGCTTACCCCACTGCTGAAAATCGCTACCATAATCGTGCGCTAAGACCCGAATATCGCTATGGGCCAGAAGGGAGAGCCCCTATTCCAAGATTTGATTTTTCTAAAGAAGAAGAGGAGGAGGAGGAGGAGGAATATTTCCATGTGGACATCACTGAGGATGAATACCCAGAAACAAGTAAGATGAATGAAGAAAACTGGGACCTGGACGATTAACTTTTATTTTATTTTTTATTTTTTATTTATTTATTTATTTATTTTTTAATTTCTTGTATTGAATGTTAAATAACACGAAGCCAAACAAATTTATTCACTGAACACATTCATGCAAGCGAGTAGTTGTATCGAGTGTACATTTTAATCCTCTAGCTCCAAGTTCATTTTACCGATTTCAAGGAATAGCAACACTACAAGATAAAAAACTATCATTATTCTATGACTAAGTTCTAATAGTTTGTGTACATTTGCTGATTAGTAAACTATTTTAAGCAAGTTGTCTTCCTTATTGTTCCGTTTAATTTTGTAGAATTTACCACCACCAGTTAACAGACAATTTTGGTGGATTTGTTTCCTTTGTACATCACGGATTGAATATCTAAAATTTTAATAGACTTTGTTTGCTGGTAAAAGTGTTCCTGATAAGAACCTTTTTTATACAGCCATTCTTGAAAAGGTTGTCCAGATAAACTGACATTTAGTCATCAATATATTTGCATATATCACATTTTCAATATTCTAACAAGAATTCAGTTTAACTTTAGCTACAAAACTACACCCCATCTTATACAATATGTAATATGGAATGTACTTTAGTATAATAAATTGAAATTCCTGAGAGAACATTTAGAAGCCGAGATATGTAAATGAATATATTAATGACTAAATGTCTTTTTTTTTATCTGGACAACCTATTCAAGAATGGCTGTACAAAAATATAGACTAATATTTTGAAAAATAACTTTTAGTAAATAGAGCGATGAATGAAGGTAAGGGCCACCTCGCACTAACTTCCAAACAAAACTCCAATGACAAAAGCTTTATCTGTATTTGTGCTTTTGAATGGCTTGCAAATCTCAAGTAAGGAAAACACAATTCCTGTTATGAGCTATTTTAATCTCAAACCTATGAAATTACAGAAAATGTGTTTATTTACATTCCTGAACTAAAAAAAAACATTCCTTAACATGCTTGAGATAGGCTACTTGTGTAAATGGGGTTATTTAATTTTGCACCAGTTGCAAATTTCTTCATTATTCTAAGGGTTTCAGATCAGAATCTTGATGTTTTATAGTGCAACATTAATATTTTCTTCCTTCCTTCATGATATATTTTGTTGTCAAGATGAAATAAAGTCTGTATGCATATCTATGTTTCTTTCTTAGTGCAACTTGAAATCATGCCTAGTTCAAGGTCAGAAATTGTCGCCCAGCTCAAGAGCGAGTATAGAAATTGATTTGTAGTAATATATAACTAAAGGTGAGGGGAAAAACCCCGGCTACATGATGCCCATTCCAAACATATAAAACTAACTTACATTCTTCTTTCCCCTCTCTCACCAGAGTCCACCCTTGCCGCCACTATCTACCGCGACAGAGGAAATGATATTGAGACGCACAGAGGAAGTTCTGATTGAAGAAGTTATCAGATACAGAACGATGGTTCAGCCAGATGCCATAGAATTTAAACTTTCAATTGCTATTGTCGTTTTATTTTCTGCGATTATTGTTTCAACATGGGTCATTATGTTTTTTTTTGTGGAAAGATGTGTAACACTGTCCTGTAATGTAATGTCGGTAAAACTAAGGGATGTAAAAAGGAAAGCAATATATAAATAATCAGTGACAAAATAATAAACAATTATACCAGCTGGTGAGTGTGTTATTTTCAGTCACGTATTCGTCTCTACGTCAGTAAACCTTTGGCTTATATAACATATGAAAAACAACCATAATTATATATATTCTTACTTTCTAGAGCGGAGAGGAACAGTTTAGGGAGGAGGGAGAAATGGCTCCAATAATTAGGGAGGAGGGAGAAAAGAGGCAAAACATTTGGGAGAAGGGAGATTCTCCTTCTACACAAGCTATTTTGCCATTAAACACTACTTTACTCCTTATGTCTACATGCTTTTGCATGTTGTATGAATTTGTCCACAGTTCCCTCTTTTACCCTGCGAAGGGCTAGCTAAGGCTCGAAACGTCAGCAAGTTATCATCTTCCATTTTTACAGTGTTACAAGTTTCAATTCACCCCTCTCTGCAATCTGATTGTAAATTTTGAAGAAACAACTGAACATTAATTTTGTTTGAATTCTGTCATGTTCCAGTGTGGAAATTTCAAAAAACTGCGCGAACATTACCAACTTATTCATTAATTGTTTATTATCATCCTTTCTTCAAATCTTATTCTAGTTCTCTAACTATTTGTTTTCATGCTCTCAGATAACAAAATCGCGATTATATAATTAAGATCGACCATGAGTTATAATCATCACTGAGCACACCCCTTCATTTATCGGGAATTTTGCCTGGGTCCATGGCATTTGGAAATGTGCATCTATTGTCAGACATGTATTCTGGCAAATGATGGGAAAATGTCAAATGTGCTTTCAATAGTCTTCTGTTTTTAAACACCCTTGGATGTTGTAAACAGAAGAAACAAGGATAGCTTACTCTTCTACATTCCATTACGAAATGCAAAATGACAAGTTAAGTTGTCAGTTAGAGAATTCATATACAGGAGTTTGTTTACACATACTGAATAAGGTTCTCAGGAAGCCAAACTTATTAGCTCGAGTACTTACTAGTACTATCCTACTTCCGTTGCATTGTTCTTTTATGTTTTGGTCATTTTGTTTACAGATACTCTTACACCTCTGATCACTAATCATATCATTTTTAGCCTTTGACTTAGTTTTTCTCGCTAAGTAATTCTTGATTGAAACTGTTAAGTGTCTTTGACAGACAGTATTGATAATGCAGTCTCTGGTTTATTTCATTGTAAATCGTATAATAGCTAGTTTCAGTTTTTAATAATTCCATTCATTCCAATCTATATTTTCTATTGATATAATATTTTAGATAGTTAATTTTCAAATAAAATCATTGTTGTTGAATTAATCTATAGCTGTGTGGTTTATCTTGGTTTCATTTCTAACACGGGGATAGATAGACTCATTGGCAGCCATTATTAGTCTCCTCATGAGTCGATCGGATTCGCCTAGCATGACAAGCCTAATAACGGCCGCGAAGGAGTCTAGGGGAATTGTTAACTGACTCGAGAAAATATCAGTAATATGTTTAAAAACTCAAAAAAAAGTTTTGCGCTCAAGGAGAGAACGGCATAAAGTTTTGAATCGCGCTCAGCCAGAAAACTAACGCGAAGGCTTTCATATCCAAGAGATCAGATCTTTGGCCAGATCTTCTTCAACTTTTCTCTTGACTGGTGGGGTTTTGGATCCATCACTGCACTTTTCAGCTCCAGCGTGTTCTTCTTTAATTGTAGACATTTTGCTTAACCTTGCTTAACGAAGACACTAGTAGTTTGTTTTGGTGTGATGTTATCTTGACAGCACAGATTAACAACAGAACAAAAAAAAAGTCTTATATTTTCGAAATGTAAGAAAATCAACTTTTATTGAATTTATTAAAAACATATATTAATTTCATCAATGAATAAGATTGCTAATTATAGAATGCTGAGCCAACATGGAACCGGACTTGACTGGCGAAGGATTTGTTTAGCTGCCTTTAATAGCATTTGTGAAATTACTGACAGGCGTTCAACAAAAGGGTCGGTATCAAATTAACTCTCAAAGTTACCAAAAAATGTATATATCGATAGTTTTTGAGAGTTTCCTAGTAATTTAATTTAATTTAACTGTAATTTTATTGGAATGTATTGTATAGATGGCCCAATGGAAGATTAGCCAGGCTAAATTGGCTCCATCTTTAAATAAAGTTTATTATTATTATTATTATTATTATTATTATTATTTGTCTATTTATAGAAATTCCTTATTATTATTATTAAAGTGAGGTGCTAGATCTTTTAATGACCTTTGGGATTTGAAGGGTCTCAGAGCAAACGAGTAAGCTCAACTGGTGAACTCCCTTGAGTCACAAATAACAACCAATCAAAGTCTCTAAATTTGACTGTGCATACTAATGAGCTGAACCAGTCAACTATAACAGTCAAACAAAGGAAAGTTAATATGATCGATTTCGTGTTCTACAGTAGTTCCTTATAACATGTTAATATTTAATAATACTTTATTTCATTTTTTTATGCTTTTATGGATTATGTAAAAATAGAGCAACTGGTCAATGACTTTCAAGCAATTTGGAGGCTCCTAATAGGGCCGGTTGATTTTTTGGCTCCTAATAGAGCTGGTTGATTTGCACGTCAGATTGTCTAAACGTGCTCCTTGAAGGAGATCTGGAGTTTTTGAACTGGTCTTGTTTTCCACCCTACGAAGTTCGGCGAGCAGCCAAGGATCATTCGCATGGAGAATGGAAATTCAATTACTTGGTGAGCACCAGGCAGAGTGACGGTTCTTTCCAAAGTACTGTTCGAGGCCAGCATCAACAAAGTCCTGTTGGGAGGCCATGTAGGGTTTTCTCGTGATAAGTGATGGCATCTTTTTAAAAAGTGTTCTGACCACTTCATGCTTCACATTGATCGTTTCAGTAGTCTTCAATCCTGTCTTTAGACCTTTTTCTAGGAGAGCCAGTTCTTCTTTAAAGTCTTGAACTCTTTCAGGGTTTGGACTTGGGTGTTCAAACGTTTGTACTTCAGACTTTGGCAAGTGTTTTGTTATCTCCCACGTACTGTCCTCTATATTCCAGTTCAGCCACTTGATGAGATACTGTATTTCGCCATATTTTCTCTGTTTAGCCAGCAATCTTTCAACAAAATAAATTCCATCTAGAGCTCTCGGTTTGACGCTGCATGTTTCCTAAAGGAAACATTACAGTCTAACTCATTGAGATTGGCAAAATAGCCTGGAGGAGGTCGAGCACGCTTACTCATCATGTTGCAGATTACAGACTAAAACAAGTGTAAGACGATTGTATTTATAGCCAAAGGAAGGATCGAAATGCACCAATCACAAAACAATCTTAAGTCTGTGACCTTTTGACTAGTAATTCATGATCAATGAACCATCGATCGCGGGCGAATGGCGGTAAATTTCAAGTGAATAATGTCTGTAATCAGATTCGATTTGGTTCATCAATACTCATGACATTAAATTTACTGGTTTAGATATAACCATACTGTTGTAAAATTTAAGTTGAAGCTATCGTTAAAAGACTGCAGATTTTTGAATAAACAAAACAACATTGCAATATGTGTTTTTAAAGTATGTTTACTTTTCGTTTTTCCATTGGTTCGTCATTCTCCCAGTTTCCTGCTATGAAATTTGATTCTGCAAACATTTGCTGTCGTGTTTCTACCGATGGTCTCACATAGTCCTGCTGATCGATACATCTTGAGTTTCTGATCTAGACTAATCTCATGGCATCAACCGTTAATTTTACTGTAAGAGCATTTTATATCAAACTTTATTCAACTGCATTCAAAGCATCTACACATGTCATTACCATTGCAACATGCAGATTACAATCACCGATTTGCAAGTAAAAGATTAGCATGAAGAACTGTCAAGCTACCTCCAAGGGAATCTACAAAAAATTGACAAGGTACCTTTATTTAATTTCTTTTCTTATCTGATTTGTGTAAGTATTTTATCATCTCATTATGTTTAATCCAGGCCTGGACCCAATTACGCGATGGTAAATACTTTTTATATTTGTTTGCTGTGTTCTCAGTATAGCCTGTACTGTAAATAACAAGCATTTGTGCTCCACAAATGTAGGGACATGATGTTAGCACACAATATGGCTTTCATAAGGGAGCAATTCCCTAACAACCATCCTCTCCCTGAGAATTGTAAGTAGACAGAAGAACTGGATAGATATCCAAATCTATCCATTGTTGTTAAAAGATACTTATGCACCCCAGCTACATCTGTACCATCTGAAAGAGTTTTTTCTACAGCTGGTGACATTGTGACAGCAAAGAGGGCTCAGTTGAAATCTGAATATGTTGATAAATTAATTTTTTTGAAGAAGAACTGGAACATTTCATCATAGAGTATCGATCTTTATTCAATAATTATAATAAAAAATCAAAGCTTATTATTTCAAAGTTCATTATTTCAAAGTTCATTTCTGTTGTTTAAATGTTCTGTTGTAAAGTTTGTTTTTTTACTTTTACAGAATGACCAGTGTACATGTATGAATAAATTGTTTTCTTTATTGTTGAAGTATTGATTGTGTACTCATAATACTGTGCGATGATACCCAAAAAATTTTAATTGTGTTTTTGTTTAAGTAATTTGGTATTATAAAACAGAGCAATGTTATCATTTATCTTCTTTAGCTGTCATGTTGGATTCATGAGTGTGAAGCTGATGGTCTAAAAACATTCTAAAATCCAATGTTTAGAACTCAGCGAGATGTTTACTTCATTGCAGTAACTTTTACAAGCAAGGAAAATACCACTAAAATCTTTCAAATGAAGAATTTTACACAAAAAGTCACATCACAGCAGTGCAACTATGGACGTATCAAATTTCAGAAAAGTCCAACTGTCGGTTTGCTCACCATACAAATGATCCTTCGAGAGTTTTATATACACTGGCAACAAAGGGATTAAACTTTGCTTACTTTTTACACACTGTAGACCTGTTTGAGTTTTGTGATATTTTCAGGGCAAGACACCAAAACTAGTTTTACGTACTAAAATTATTTTGATTCTACCCGATCAGAAAATGTTTTAAAATCATGCTAACCGTCAAAAATAAATTCAAAGGAATGAAATTTTCTTTGCTTCACATCTAAATGAGGTTTTATTTGTAAACCGATCAGGACAGTGACTCAAGATGGTCGCCATTGAAGTTACATTTGTTAATATTAAAAGGCAGGTCCTTCTCTATCAGTCAACCCACAAGCAATGGAGAACAATTTAAGACTCTTCAAGAACGGTATAGAAGTCACAGGAAAAAGAAAACCGAATTTTAATTAAAACTCAAACGTTCGAGTACGCGTCCTCGATATCCCATTGTTCTGCATTGTTTGCCCAAGGTGGGTGACCGCTTCAAGCAGTACATTCATGGACTCGCACAGAAGTCGGGCCGAATAGTTACTGAAAACAGTTATAAATTTCAAAACATTTATAGTAAGTCAGGACCTATTAAAGCTCAGGAAACGAATGAAAGCAAAGTTCACGTCTTTAACACAAAGCGTACAGTGTTCTGAGCGACAGTTGTTAATTTGGCCGCCATTTCAATTCAAGTAACTTACATTTCAAAAATAACACACGAAAGACATTGTTTGAAGTGGAAAAATAACAGAACTACTAAAAAATAGACTAATAATACATTCTTGATGATTTAAAATCAAACTTACCTCGATTTCCAAGCATAAACTAGAGTGAAAGCTTCCTGACACACTTCCTTCTTGTGCACGCTGTGCCAATCTCTAACCCAGCGCCTGCGTTCCTCTTGGTCAGCAATCGAGGTTTTTTTCATCGCATTCTGATTGGTCAATATATACAATACAATAGAAGCGGTCGATAGCACAGGACACCCACAACATTTGAATTTATACCATGCACGATATATTTTCCGTCGGAATGTCTTTTGTTCAAACAATAGATATGCTGAATTCTATAGAACGACAATACAATAGAATACAAAAGGATAGAATACATTAGAATACATAATGCTACCCCTCAACAATCCATGGATAGATAACAATGCATACAAACGAATATATCGAGCATCATATGTTTGAATTTATTTGATGTGATTAATATTACAGCTTTTACTTCATTTTTAAATGATAAACAATAAAATTAAACATGGCAAAACAGCAGTAGTCAATTGCTGCGGACATACAACAAGTTACATACGTCTTGCTTATACAGCTCTAATTTGGATATGCATCTTCATTTCACCAAATTTCTCATCAGCTGTTCGATCATGCAAATATGAGATACTTCCTAGCAAAACTATAGTAAGCATATTATTTTTTGTCTACACGCAGCCAGTTTATTGAGTGTTTGCACTGGAACGGCGTCGTTTTATCTTTTCAAAAATGTCCAAGATCGGGTCATCCACTACTGTTAGAACGAAGCTCGCGGTTTGTTAAAACGACAAAAACAAAGAATATGTGGATTACTATGAACAATGTCTTTTTGTTCTGCTTGTCGACTGTGGCATTGTTTCCTTCCTACCGTAGTGTATTACTGCCAAGATCAAGAGAAAACTCCAAACAGATAATTAGCGTCATATTTTGTTTTTATTTTCAAGATAATAGTTTATAATTTTAGCATTTTTTCTTGATGTTTTACATTCTCACTTACTGATAAGCACTTTCTCGTTGTCTTGACATTTCTAAAAAAGCAGTTATTTTACTTTATAACATTTTTATCGAAATATTTCAAGCAATCAAACGCAAGTAACATTGTGTGACGTCATGCGTGCGTGCATCAACAACATACACACACCAATCAGAACGCTAGTAATATACCAATGATAACATCATTGTTAGTAACGTGCATGATAGTCATTTCGGTCTTAAAGAATAGTGCAAAATCCACCTCCCTGATTTCCGTTAGATGCAACGTTGCTCCAAATTATCTTGCCATCAATATCGCCCTTGAGAATAAATTTCCATTGATTTTGAAAATAGCCGATGAAGTGAAACCCTTGAGCCGTTGGTTTAGCAGTGTTGTAGGGTACCAGTTTTACTCCCTTGTGACTTGTTTGGTAGTTATCGAGTATTTCTTTAGTGTCGTCTTTTCCATCTGGTTCGTGGTATATGCGAAATGCTACCTTATAACCAGCATGACTTTTCAATATTTCGTCAACGTCGTCACCCTTCACCTTAAGATTTCCTTTTTCATCATCCAACAGGGAGTTTCTGTTAGAGTGTATAACTATGGGTTGATTGGCTTTGTTTGGGTTTTCCGCTATAAAAACGTCGCATCCACTCAGTTTATTAGTGAATAAAAGGGCAGCCTCATTTGGGTTTAGTATCATGTAGGTGTTTTTGTTGCCAAACTGAAGAAGAAATAATGCTTGGTAGGGCTTTTTATTTACACAAGTTTTTGTTTGTTCTTGTGCCTCAATGTTCTCCTCACCAAGTTCTTTTGATTTTGACAACACCCAAACCCAGAAGCCGGGAGCAGGTGACCCGTCCGTTCCAACCGCGTAGCAGGGTTTTTCGTAGTCGACTTGAATGTTCCGCTGTTTCTTGAGCACGTTATTGTCTGGAGTCATTTCTCTGATGCATTGAGCTCCAAGCATGATCCCCGTGATTTTTCCGCAGGTTACCAAGTCCTTGAAGGCTTTGTTTAGTAAAATGCCTCCATCTGGGCAAGGGTCTATCCCTTTTGAATAATGCAACACAGACGCAAAGCACGCAACGAAGATAAAAAGGATAACGCTCTTCATCTGGGTAAAGAAATAAAACTGTTTAGAACGTTGCCATGCGCGCTTGAACATCATGCTATCGAGATTTTATTTTCCTTAGAGTTTTTGTCATATCTTTATCTTTTTGTGGCCTGTTTTGTTTTATACTCTAAGACGCTTGTGAGGGAAAGAGAACAATTGTTACTATATTTAAAACTAGCGTTAGACTTTTTTTGTCTCTTTTGTAAAATCTGATGATATTTTACCCGCCTTCTTAGCCAATCAACGCACGATAAGTAAAAGTTATACTTTAACTAACATCCATAAACTTACCTTGCGAGAAACTTATAGACTGGTCTTGAGCAATGTGCTTTCACACGTTAGCACGAAGATTACTTTGCCATCCAATATCTCTCAGTTTTATTTATACCGTGCATGATTTAATGGAACAAAGAGTTCTGCAGGTAGTTGCGCTATGCATAGCTAATTTTAATTTAAGTGCTCATTTTACACCGGATTCTTCTAAATTTCATCATATGGATTATTTTTGGGGGGCGTCATCGTTCCGTACTCTTAATTGCATTTTCACAATTAATAATCTATATATAGACTAGCTTTTATTTGATTTTGTTTAAAAACCAAAGCATTTAGTGTGTGAAAAAGCAGGGGCCCTTATACCGCTATACTTTTTTTCGTGAATCGTGGGGCACCAAATATAAAACATTATATATAGTTTCTCTGATTTATTATTAGGTAATTATAAATTCAAATCACCACAAGTTTGCCTATTCATAATCTGCAAAATATTTGTGACACTGGATCTTGCCTCAAAGGTAGCAGCCGGTCACCTAAAACCCTCCAGATTTTGTAAAAACAAATAGAACGTTTCCGAGAGTTTTAAAGTGGCTAACTTGTGTAAAAGTTATAGATTTTAAATTATGGATAAGAAAAGTTTTTTCTTTAAAGAATCTTACCAAAGCCACCAAATGGGCCATACAATCCATTAATTAAGATAGTTACATGGTGCTTGAGATAATTAAAAAAATACTTTTTAAATATGTATCTTATATCGTTTTTATCACCAAAAGCATTAAACGGTAGGCACCGAATGTTTTAAACAAAACTATCTTAAAAATGTAAGCACTAAACTGACTAGAATTACACTGAAAAGCGTTGATAGCTCTTAAAATAAGTGAAGGCTTACTCGAGTTGAGTTGACAAATTGATTTTCAGATGCTCCAGGGCATAATCAGTGGAGAACATTAAAACAGGTCATTAGTTCACACTTAGTGAGGTTTTTGAAACTTATTTTGCATTACAGGGTTTTCCAAATAAAATTTAAGAATATCATGATTTACCATATACATCAGGCAAAAAAATGCACGTATTCTTGTTGACTGAAATGCGCAATAATGTAGCATAGCACCTCCCATAAAGCGAAGTTATGAAGGTAACTACTGTATGGATTACTGACGTGCTATGTGAGTGTCAAAGACCTAAGTGGACAGTGAGAAAATTCTATGATTTAATAGTTCAGATGTCACAACGCAAGTTTGCAACTTTTTATCACTACCAGAATATACGCCCGGTAAAATTATGCCATAATCTTATATTTTGGTAATACGTACGAAGATAAATAAAGAGACAAAATATTGTTATGTATCGCGATTCTCCTATTGTTTTTTAAAAATCTACAGAGAGACGGCATTATTTTTCTCAAAATCAGCGTTTGTGTTGGCTCATTGAGGACTGCATCAAATTGGCATTCTTCAAAATCACAAATTCTAAATTGAGCAGCAAACATAAAACAATTTTTTGAATAACATCCGTGAATAAAATGACCGAAAAGAATAACACGAGAAAAATTAGTAAAAATTTCTTGAGTGCGTTCTCGATGGCGTAGTGATTGCGTGATAGTGCGCGCATTTGACTGAAAAATAACTTAACAGGTAAAGAGAATTTCGCGTCCAATCAATCAAAAATAATTTTTCTCTTCTTCACAAAAAATAGTTAAACATCATTGGGGGAAAATATATTCAGGTATTGGCGGAGTCCCACAAAAAAAATATTTAATTTTCTCTCAACTAGCCGTCATCATAAACGGATAAGCCGTCTCAAAATTATGTTTAGTTTACAAAACTTCTGTGATCACTGAAAATCAAGATTTCAACTAGTATTGATTGGCTGTAGGATATAGATTCTGTAGGATCAATTTTAATAATCCTTGTCATAGATAGATCGTCACAGGACAGGTTTTTTGATGAGTATTTACCAGGAGAGTATACACCTATTTCAAACAACGTTGTCGGGCCAAAACCCCAAGCATACGCGACTCATTCGAAAGGGAGTAGGGGTAGAAATTACTAAAGCAATAAAACCACACAAATATCAACACGACATCCACATTTAGCTTGCTTTACCTTTATACAACACAAAATTTCATTTCGTTATATCTAAAATCAAGACTTAAAGCCGAAAAGTGCAGTTAAGTTTTGCATCTACCCATGCTCCCTTTCGGTCTAGTCGATAGTGCTTTAGATCTCTCGTCCGACAACCTTTTGTAAAATAGGTGTATAACCTGGAGACTGAGACGCGTCACGCGATCACGCGTCACACGATACATGTGACATGCTACCCAACATTTGTGTTATTTTGAGAACTCCTTCCAACACCTTTGCAAATAATCATATAACCGGGCACATACAGATTGTCCGGAAAAATCCCGTATCCGGACCCGGACGAGCGCGCGCGGGCCCAAAACTATAAAATAGAATGGTCAAAAAGAGTCATATGATGAAATGCTCTTTGCCTCAGTTAGGACGGGACGGACGGCAAAAATATCTGGTTCTCGTTCACGCACCTCGATGCGCTATTTCAGTCGTACTGTCACATGACCTAAATCAAATATTTTCCGCTCTACCCACTCAAATAAGTACATAGCATTCCCTGTCTGCGCAGGAAGAATTCGTTGGAACTAATTTAAAGTTTAAGAAATGCCTCAAATGCGGAGCTAGCAACACGTCAGTAATTCTGCTGTCAATATTTCTACATATTTAAGCTAGGTTCGCTAGCGGTTTTGATCCTGTATTTAACTTAAGTCTAACATATCCTACTATACAGTAATCTAAATGTAGTTTGCCACTCGGCATTTGTTAAAACAACGCATTTTCTACGTTTCTATGATAGTCAGGCATGGATAATTATAAGCCTTGTTCAACGTAAAAGAGGCCTCTATAACGCTAATTAAATGAAAAAACCCTTAAGACTGAGTCTTATCTAATACTATACAAAGTTCCATTAAATCATCAACTTGGCTATGTTTAGCAAGAATACCTATCGGTATGAATTGGTGATTTTGGTCGATATTCTAATTAAAATGGCCAAGCATGCAATATCATGGGATCACATAGATTTCGTATCAAACACCAAAAATCGATCCCCTCTTTTTCCTTGTAATCACGCGTCGTAGCTTTCATGGTCATCTGTTCGTTAATGTCTATTTGACTATCAGTCTATTGGACTATACACACACTCTTTAAATCAAGTTCTTTTGAGTCAGATGGTGCAAATTTAGAAGGCTGTAGTATCCATACGATTGTTCTCTTCTGATATCACGCCATTTTCAACACCCAGTGCCGCAGGACAGTTTTCCACTAGCGGATTATCGAAACTGAGGCTTTCATGGCGCTTGGAAGACTTGGATGGAGTTCGTTTACGTCCAATTTTGTCAGTTTCTTTCTCGTCTGAATCCTCGAGAACTTCGGTGCCAGATCTCTTTCGTTCTATTTCGATCCAGTATTTACGAAATTGGAAGAAAGTAAATACGAGAAGAATTGCTAGGGCCAGGACTGCACAAACAAGTGGTGCGAGAGTACCTTGATCCATGATTTATGCTAAAAGAAAAAGAAAAGACAAATTTAAATTAGAAGATCAGTTTATTGAAAAATTGCAGAGTGTAACAATTAAGGCCTTAAAAAGGTGTAATTTACAGCTAAAACACAACTGTACTCGTGTGAACGCACAAACTGTAAATGAACATCGTTTTCGTGTGAGCAGAAATCTTTTGATGAGTTTACGCACAAATGTAAAAATGTGAATTTTTTGTTATCCTGTTTCAGACCAAAGAGGCAGTTTTCCCTTAAAAGTATGCGCTAATTAAAACAAAATTGTCAAAATATATGCCCTTTAGCACTGCACATATTCAACTATATAACCTATATTTAGGGCCAGCTCTAAGATCTTTTCAATAAAATAGAAGAGTAGAATGCAGTGTTTATACCCTACCCTACCTTGAAAAGTTTGTTATTTATTGTTTGTTTGTTTGTTTGTTTGTTTTGAAGTGTTTTTGTTTTTGTTTTTTGTTGTTTTTTATTGTTGTTGTTGTTGTTGTTGTTGTTTTCTTTTGTTTTTTGGTAATAGGGCCTCATGCACATTGTTGATATGGGTTCCATTGGCTTTTGTTTGTTTGTTTAAATTGTTTATTTGTTTGTTTGTTTGTTTTAGCACTCTGGCGTTCCACACGATATACTTTATCCGGACAACAATCAGTACCACACGGTTTTATATTAATAGTTAGGACCACTAGAAGATCGACACAAAAACGTCTGTAAAACCCTTTTTTCCAAAACTTTGCCAAAAATCTCTTGCAGAGTGATGATGTTTTGGAGGATGACAGTGCCGCATACGATGACGAAACTGGTATTCAGTGATTGAATTTATGGAAAACAAAATTTGATTACAAAAACAATCCTACTTAACATATAATCCAGAAAACAAATGAATCTGAATAAAATTCGCGAGGAATACTTTTAGATTCAGCAAATAATGATGTTTTTCAAGAAAGGTAACACCTTTACATGTACGTTGATAGTCCTAATTTAACACCGCTGGGTCAGCCATGAGTTCTGCCGTGTTTGACAACTGATCAAACAAACAAAAGATAAAGGCATTCCATAATCTCTTTCCAAGCGCACATGCTTACTAGTTTTGAACTAAAGAAATCGCGTACCAGACAAAAAAACGATTTCTTTTGGTATATTAGCACGTATTTCAGGTATTTTATCGATCCCTGACGAATTGCGAGATCTCAATTTTCAAGATTTTATTTCATGCAGTTTTGTATATTCAAAATTTTATTTCAATGATATCTCAGCACGCAAGTTTTGGGCAACGATATTGATTTTAAACTGTATATAGTATATGAATTTCTGCCAAATTTCTCCAGATTTCGCAATGAGAGCCGTGAAAAGGTCAAATGCACAAGGCGATTCAGACTTGTCTCAGAATAATAACGAAGACGTCCGAAAGCGGGACAGCCCGGCTTTCTAACATACGGTTTCCCAGCGAAAGCATTGAGCAAAGATATGGATTACGACAACGTATACCATTAAAAGTTTGAGGGCTCACACCTCTTGCTTTTAAAAAACGTCCCACAACGGAATCGCGTGATCACATGCAATAAACATTCACCGAAGATATTGACATTAAGGAAAATGTTATTTCTTTTCGCATAAATTATTTAGATAAACCAGTTCTAGAATGCATAATATCTTGTTTTCAGTCTAAACCATTCGGTATCGTTAGGTCTTGGGTGAATTATTTGAGCAATTTTAGGTTTACTTAACGACAAATGCAATCACTATTGTCTGATCCAAATCATACAAACTTCCAGTTTTTATGTTGTAGATAAAAGTCTTAAGGTTTTGTTTACCTTACAAATTGATGGTCTTGTTTAATGTCCTTGCCTATCCTTTACTGCCCCGGCTTTCTTTCCGGATTTATATGTCCAAACCAACTCAAAGCAACAGCGGATTTCGACAAACGTCGACGCTCTGCCAGTGGTTTTGTAATCAGAGAATGATGTGACGCGGGAAGTGCGTCTATAAAGTTTGGAATGGGAATAAACGACTTCGGACAACGGATTATAAATTGACTTGTTCCACGTCATGACAAAATGAGCTTAAACTGATGTGATTGTCCTAAATCACAGGGATTGTGAAAGAAAGATACCGTCCATAGACTTTGCTTCATAACTCAATGTAGTTAAGGCCTGGGTCAGTGGCTAAATTGGGCGAAATATGTTTTTTGTGCTGTAGCACGAATTTTAAACCAGAAATAAATGATATTCGTCACAACGTTAGATATTCATAAAACAATGAGCCTTAAGTGCTAAGTTTGTGATTTCAGCGGTCACGTGACCAGTTAGGTCGTTTATTGTAACACAATGTTTGAAAATTTTTCCGCACTCGAGTATTAGCAAAAAGAAAACGCAAATGCTTGAAACGTAGTTCTTTTAAATGAGTCTATTCCATTTTGATTAGAGAACATGATTATCGATTTTCATTAAAGCGATTTTTAGCAAAACAGGTCACGTGACCGAACCTCAAAATAATACTTTGCTAGTCCCTATGACGGATAATTTTTTATTTTCAAACTCAGTTCTTGATAGAAAGCATAGTAAAGATCTTTTAATCTTGTTTTTCCTCACTCCATATTTTCTGAGATATAAAGGTTTCTAATTTCAAAATGCAAATGTGATGACGTAAGAGGAGTAATCATTTATTATACAAAAACAAGAGAATTTAAATTACTCGTATTTTTCCATTTGTAACTCATTTCCATTGGCAAAGCCTGTTGTTTAGTGAAAAATCTGGCTCTCGAATTGAAGTCCTCGTTTTGTAAAACCCATGAGAAGTTTGCAGTGTTGCCTCCTCTGACGTCATTAAATTTGCATTTTGACATTTGAAACCTTCATATCTCAGAAAATATGGGGTAAGGAAAACCAGGATAAAAAGATCTTCACTATGCTCTCTAAAAAGAACTAAGTTTGAAAATAAAAAAATATGCGTCATAGGGACTTTAATATCTCCCAGCTAATTGTCAAAAGTCCAGATGTCTACACAAAACTATTTAGGATTAAACCTTCTTTATGCATTAGAGGTGTTATTTCTGTTTTTTAAGTGAAGTTGAGTTGCGGATTAATATTTATTATTAACTTATATAGCGCGAATATCAATTGGGATATTTTCATCCGCGGATTCAAGAAAAACGAAGTTTCGTCGTAATTGGTCACGTGACTACCCTATATCCAAAAAACTAAGTTAAGGTTACTCAACTCTTTTATGTCTCGCTGCTTTCATTTTGTCTAGGATATCACAACAGTCAACCAGTCAGAGCACGTGTTACATTCTTTGACGTCATCTGTGCGTCTGTATTTTAATTTCACACGGTTCTCGGCCAATCAAAATGCATGTAATATACCAATTCTTTTATAAACAACAACACGATATACTCGCCCTACAGTAACTGTTCATTCATTTTATTCGTGTAACTTTGGGGTTTATAATATAATGGACATAAGTCCAGCTATCAGCTCAAAATTCAAAGGGGTGAGGAGATAGAGAAAACTTTGGGGACAAGGCCTACGTAGCCTGCGTAGCGGGACAAGTACAGCCGCTACGCAGGCTAAGGCCTACGTTTCACAAAGCATACGTAATTTAAAGTGTTACTATTATGATAAAATGCCGAAATGAAATTTAGCTGAAACGACACTGAATAACTCTTCAAGGATCTACTAATCACTAGGTAAAATATTTTCGTTGGGATTTTCCGAGAATTTACAATTGCTTCATTCATTCATATCCAAAAGCCAGAACCATTTAGCAGTTCCTTCTCATTTTGTCCAATTTGTGAAAATTCCAAACGGGGGACCAGGGTAACATTGATGTTAGCAATGATATTTCCAAAACCCATTATGGAACCAGATCACAGAGATCAGCTCCATGCCGACGCAGCAAATGGTGTACCAGGGTCATCTCAGACGTCATCACGTTAGCCTGTCAAGCACGTACTCTGTGTGGGAGGGGTAGCTAGGGGATGAAGTTTGTGTGTCGCACATTCAATCAATATTGCACTCTAACGAGAAGTAAATAATAAAAGTGAATATTTAATAGAAAGTAATTGAAGGAAGCAATGAAACTAAAGAAACCGGCGCGGGAAAGAGAATAAAAAAATGAATTAGAAAGAAAGAAAGAAAGAAAGAAAGAAAGAAAGAAAGAAAGAAAGAAAGAAAGAAAGAAAGAAAGAAAGAAAGAAAGAAAGAAAGAAAGAAAGAAAGAAAGAAAGAAAGAAAGAAAGAAAGAAAGAAAGAAAGAAAGAAAGAAAGAAAGAAAGAAAAGAAAAGAAAAGAGACTAGCAAATGATTTGGAAGTGGTTGGCTCAGTAGCACACGCATGGGCCTACTCTGGGTCCCAAAGTCGCCGCTACACAAAGCAGCATTAGGCGGCATTAGGCGACATTGTAAAATATGCGACGGTTGGTAGCATTAGGTCCATTAGGCGGTATTGGGCGACATCCCGGGGGGGAGGGGACTCCTATATATGAGGACGGGGATGCTCGTCGGAAATTTTAAAAATGACCCCTAAAAGGTACCAAAGTCATATCCGGGGTGGGCGTGGCAATACATGTTTTTACCCCTAAAAGGTACCAACTCAAAAACACTAAATTAACATTTTGCAAATTTAAGTCAATCAAGCGATCAATTGTGTCTATTTATATGCGAACAATTTGATGGTCGTGCAATCCGATCTTTGTTTCCAGTATTTAATCGTTGATGGAGGAAAAAATCACCCTAAAAGGTACCAGCCAGGTCTCTAGTAGTCCACTAAAGTCTGAGATACCCTAAAAGGTACCAGATCGCTGATTTTGACCCCTAAAAGGTACGACGAGCATCCCCGTCCATTTCCGATCGGAGTCCCCCCCCCCCCCCCCCCCCCCCCCCCCGGGGGGCGACATTAGGCGATTTTGGGTGACATTTGGCAACGTTTGCTTCATAAAATTGGTCAAAATGCATGAGTTTTGGTGAAATTAGGCGACATTATTGAGCCGTATAGTAGGCGCTTACGTATGGGGCAATAAACTCGGGAGTACAACTAATATTTTACTAATATGGAAGTGCGGCGCGACACAATCCAGTTTTTTAGGCTCGCAAAATTAGTAAAACCGATTTTGGAGTAAAAATCAATGAACTTTCCGATGGCAAGAAAATAAGAACCCTCAAAATACATTTTTCCCCCATCAAGGATTTGTAAAAAGTTGGTTTTGCGGTTTGGCACTGAATACCTTTGGTATTTCCGGTCCCTGGAACCCAACCATTTTCTGACCATGTGCTGGGTACTGATTGCCTTCCGCTACAATACAACAACAACTTTTGGTATATCATAGTGATATCTATAATTACGTATATATCTATGATATCCATATAAAATCTAATCACATACTGAATCTCGATGAAATCGATGAACTTATGGCTGAAAAGTGGATTAAAAAGTACTCTGTTAAATATACTATTTACACCACGCGGATAAAGATAAATTTAGACCTGTTTCATTACATTACTATTCTTAACTATTTTAAGATCAACAAGAGAGTTATCTTTTTGACCACACACAGTTTGGTCGGGAGGTGAGTGGCGTGCGAATAGCAGCCGCTAAACCCCAGGCGAGACGGGGATGCACTGATTAATGTAGCCTGAGTATCAGGCCCTCTGGGGTGGGGAGGGGGAGGGAAAGGCGAGGGGGACTGGGGAGAGGGGAAAGGGAAAAGGAGGGCCCCTCTTTTCCTTTCCTCTCCCTCTCCTTTCCCTCCCCCTCCCCTCCCCTCCCGCTCCCCACCCCAGAGGGCCTGATACTCATGCTATGATTAATGTTTTCTCTTTATCATTTTATATTTTTTACAATATGGATCCCGATGGTATCAATAGACTGTCCCATGGTTCCAATAAAGTACTGGGACAGTTTTCATAGTCTTCTTTGGACCCTATATCTGGAATGTCCCCTTGAGTGCTTTTCGTCTGCGTTTGCGCATTAACAACGTTCAGTCTCGAATCAATGTCAGATAGAGAATAGCTCTTCCTCCAGGGGCACAAGTGGTCCAATTGCAGTGCTTTGTGACATCCGGGACATAAGGCTGCAAATTTACGAGAATTTGTCTTTTTATAGACATTTTGTCTGTCGATTTGTTTATTAAGCATATTGTCACTTTTGTGACTTTGCTTGTTAAGTTTATTTTGAAATTCTTCATTTTGTATCTCGTTTTCATGTTTGAAGTCGGCAATTTCGATGCACAGCGGACATGGGATGAGAGTACCATTGTTTTTGCTGGAGGGGTCGTCTTTCAGTACGCTGCTTGTTCCTTTAATGCATTCACCTTTCACCTCCTTTCTTAAAAGCAAAAACATGAGATCAACAAAGAAATGACTTTCCTTTTATCAATAGCATTCTGAGAGGAAGTGAAGACGACAGAATTGTTTGAAAGATGAATGGATAGAAGGTAGAAGGAAGGAAGAAAGGAAGGACGGAAGGGGTAGAAGGGGGAGAGGGAGGGACAGAGGGATGGAGGGACGAAGGGACGAAGGGGAAGGATAGAAGGAAAGATGTAGAAACGAGACAGATCATAGTTGCATAGATAGAAGAAACTGAGCTTTTCCTGTTTGATATAATTAACAATGTTCACACTTTTTTCTCTCATCTTTCACAAGTTTCACTGTTGACACCCCCACCCTTATGACATGTTATGACAGGGTACTGATTCTTTACCAAACTAGACTTCTATAACACAGATCACATAGATGATCGACTTACTAGATTCCACCTCAACGCCTTTCCTCGGAATCAACTCTCACTGTCCGGCTTAGCCTGCACTAAGTGGTAGGGGGAGGAAAGAGAGGGGAAGGGGAATTAACAAGAACGGAAAGTAGCCTGAAGCGTGCTATTTTCCCACATTGTCTCCCCAACCCCTTCTCCTTGTAACGCCAGCAACGCAGGCTATGTCCAGCTAAAAAACAGTGGCGGATCCAGGATTTTTCCAAGGGGGGTTCCGTTTCTTAAATCCAGCTGTGTATAATACTCTATTGTTTGGTCGATGTTTGACAAAAAAATGACTTAAAACCTTCAAGGGGGGTTCCATGGAACCCATGGACCCCCCCTGGATCCGCCACTGAAAAAGGTGTCCCCAACAGGGATTTGTCAAACTTGAAGGAGTCTATTGTATTACGTTCAGTACCACGTGTATAAATTTTATAAACGAACTTACAAAGCTTTAGCTCTTTTCCTGTCGATAAGTTCTTCTTCATTGCCGTCTTCTTTCTCTTTTTGTCGTAGTTTTTCATTTGCTGCCTTGAGTGCGTACTTTGTGGCTTGTAGTTCTTTGCGCATGAACATTATCAGCTTTTCAACCTGGGCAATATAAAATTGAATCGATGATAACCTACCTACAGTCTCTCTGAGGAAGGGGGAGGTTGAGGGTTAAAGGGGAGGGGGAAAGAGGGAAAGGGGGAAAGAGGGAGATGTTCAATTAGGCCCTCCCTGGGTACTACTGTAGAAACTATAAATGAGTGAAGGGTATATTAGACATGGTACACATGCAGTACTGAGCGGTGGAATAAAGTTCATATATTTAAAATCAATTGCTATTTTAGTGACGCGCCCTTTGTGGAAATCAGTAGCAGTTGACGGGGACAAGCGTGTCTAAATAGTTATACCCATACCTATACTTACTTCTGGTTTAACTGGTAATCCATCCTGACCGAACAAAGAATTGGGTCTACCATGGTCTAATAAAGACATACGGTTGCTAGAGTTCCCCTCTGTAGGATCATCGGTGCTGTTAATTAAAAAATGCAAAACAAATTCTATATAAATTGCTTCAGTATAGATATACTCTGTGGTAGAGAGGACATATATCTAAGGCGAACTGCACGAACTGCTCCCATAAAGAAGTTTCCTTAGTATAAAGCATAAGGAATGTTTTACTAAAAGCGTATTGAATTTTAACTGTTGTAGCTGGCCGAAAAATGTCTGTACACTTTATGGGATCTAAGGGCTTCGGAGAACTCGAAGACATTAATTCTGCAGTACTATGAAACGCCGCTTAACTGACACCAGCTAGATACAAACATCCCGTCATTACTGGCCTGCGTAGCTGGTGGTAGGTGATTTGGGAGGGGAAAGGGGTGGGGTCGTGGAAGGTTTCCTTCACCTCTATCCCTCCCCCTTTCCCCCAGTCGACCCTTAACCGCAAGCTATGCAGGCTACGCTATTGCAAGCATTTTCTGCATCCCAATAAAACTACTGAACTTGTAATCTCCTCGATCAGCCCATTCAGTGCAAACAATGCGATAATACAAAAAATGGGTGTGTTTATCATGACTGACGTTCTACAGCCTTTGTTTGGTGATCTTGACTTACCTACTGTTTTGAGCCTGATCAGAATCCCTTTCCACACTCATATTCACCCCGACGTACGAGCACTTTGGGCACTTTGGGTGACCCTGGTTGATGCTTGATAAACTCAAACTAGTGACTGGTCTCCTGACGTTACGGTGAGGTTTAAACAGCAATATATAAACCTTTGGGCCAAACAGGGTTCCCAGTAAAACATATGCCACCAAAGATACACTGACGCATAGAATCAAGGACCTCTCTAGAGACGAGTCCTTCATGAAGTATATAGCCAGGAAGGCTAGCCATACCACGCATGTGCAGTACATGGCAAAGGCAATGAATTTGGCCTCGTTGAAGTTGCTCGGGATTTTACGGGTTTTGAATGCGTATAAAGTGCATACAAGGATTAGTATAAAGTTGTATACCTGAGAGAGTCCAAAGTCTAGATTTTCGATAGCACACCCAAGATGGACTGATGAAATGGTGGGGTAAAAGATGGATGCTTGAGGGGTGCGAATTAGGGCCAACATTAGGAGAAACAGGGCTTGTATGCAGACCACGCCTAGGACCAATACCAATTGTGATGTGGGAAGAATTAAAATGGGTCTTCTAGCGATGTTACGGCGGTTGAATATTCTCGAAATCCTGTTCGTCTTGATGAAGATGGCTGCATAACATATACTAAATGCTATGCTACCGGTGAAGAAACGAACCAGGCACATAATGTTCGAGGGTTTGACAACAACGATAAATGTATGAATGAAGCACAATAAGATTCCAGCAAGAATGAGGTACGCCATCTCACGTCCGCATGCCTTGACAATGGGTGTCTGGTCGTTCTTTGCAAGCATAACAATAACAAAGATAGTGATTATAACCCCAGTACTAGCCAGAACGATGGTCGGGATGGAGTATATAAAGTAGATACCAAAATATTGGACTTTGATCTTTTCACATCCTTTACCGTCGCTCACAGGCCAGTAACCTGGTGGACACTTCACACACGTGGTCTGATTAACCACGTAACTGTTACCATTACATGGAACGCATTCCGTACAACACGATTCTTTGCCCTTGACAGGAACTACAACCTCATTGGCTGAGCACTTTGCAGTGCATGATGATGTCACTACACGGTACCCAGTTTCTTCTCGAATGTCACGGTCGAGCATGCTCAGTTTTTCCGCCCATTGACCAATGACGACGTTTTTATAGATACCTTTATGTTTTCTAAAGTGCAATATGTCGTATATGCCCTCCACGTCTCCATGACGATCAAAGGCCACGTTAAATCCAGTAGCTCCATGGAACGATACATTTCTGATATATCCCAACAATTTGGGACCTGATATGTTGGTCATTTGTGTGCATAGATCCCTGTAACCTGGGCAAATGTCAGTGTGCATGGCATTTAGAGCATGCGCAAATGCATATACAGCATCTATAGCGCTGGCCACTCTCATATCAATGTTGCTATTGGACGGCGTAAGTTTCAACGAATCATTACATCTATCACGATATTTGGTCAAGTTAGAATTTAACGAGCATTTAAAGTGATTCTGCCAGTATTCTCTAAACCAAGGATTTCTAGTGTTATTCCTAGGATACAGGCTGGTAAAGTAGTCTTCAAAGTCATTTAATCGAACGCTTTTGGGTGATACTGTAATCGCATTATCAGCTAACTTTTGCAGTTCCTTCAGCCATAATACATTCCCCCAGGCATCGCTGCCGACCCACTGGATTTTGTCGTTAACTCCGCGTTCAAGAGCAGCTTTAAGGAGACTTCTGATGTGGCTTTCTTGACTAGTAAACACAACAACCGTCTTGGCTAATGGCTCGGCGATAAGCGCGTCGATGATTCTTGAAAATGCATCAGGTGTTTGGGCTGTTTTGGAGACTTTAATCATTTGAGCAGTGGCAATACAAATGCCTAGAAAAATAAACTGCCACAATTAATCGGGGACACTGACACTCACCTTAATTCATTTCCTCCTTCGTTTCCTCCTTCCTTTTTTCCTTCCTTCCTTCTTTCCTTCCTCCCTTCCCCCTCCCTCCCTTTTTCCCCTTCTTTCCTTCCTTCCTTTCTCCCATTCCTTCCCTCGATCTTCCGTTTTTATTAGAAAAGGAAAAGAGTGAAAAGGACATTGATAATCTTACAGGGGGAATAACAGATGAAAGATGTTACTAACCTGCTCTCTTGGATTCTTTCCTAAGTGCTTCCATACCATGTACACCATATGTATCATCGCTATACACACTGGATATGTACGTCCAGTTAAAATACCTTACCACATCCACGATAGCCTTAGCTTGGAACCCATCATGAGGAACCGTACGTGAAAAATACTCAAACTTCTTTTTATCACTCAATTCCACGCTAGTCGAGTCAAAACTGATTTGTGGGACTTGAAATAGTCGAAGAAGGTGAGCGATTTGAATGGAGATGCTGCTGTAGCTGGCCCCAATAACTCCTGCCAAAGGGGACTGGGACGAGACGTCTTTTCCACCTGACAGACGACCGCTGATAAACTTGACCGCTTCATCGAGGGCTCTAGTCTCTGACGCACATGTATCGTAGACTTCAATGCCAAGGGTTATATCCTTAAGGATTTGTGGATTGGAATTGATTTGATCAATAGCAAAGAGCAAGGCTTCTAGCCGTTGGATACCAAGCCTCGAGTGCATCTCACCGCACTCACGGTCGGCTACGGTCGAGCCTTTGGAGTGGATTGGCACCAGTCCACCAAGAAGGACTTTACCGTTAACCAGTACGTTATTGCTTGTAACGTTATTTAGTCTTGTCAAGATGATCAAGAACAATAGAGCTAACTTAAGCATGGTAAATATTACGTTACCTGAGGAAAAAATAAAAGTAAAAAAAAGTGATGATGTTGATTATTCAGGGAACATATCGCAATAAGTTCATCGGTCTGTGTCAAGCGCTTGCGCACTAAGTACTGTACTCTCTTTCTTCCTTCTTTTCTTCCTCCCCACCCTCCCTCCCTCCCTTCCTTTTTTAGTACCATCTGTAGTCACTGTAGCGGTTGAAGATCCTCATTCCGCTATCTCATTCAATACCAATGCCATGCAAAACAGTACTTATTTCGGCATAGAGCCTTTTAAAAGAAACAGACGACTGAAAAAGTGCAGAAAGGTACATAATGACTGCTTTACAAGTTATGGTTTCTTGCATGTAAAAATTGTTACGAAGTTTTACACCGGAAGAAAATGTCTCGTCAGTGATCAAGGAACTATAATCTACAAGTAACAGACAGGGAGTTCCCGGTTAAACATCCAACGCATCTAATTTTGGTCTACCGCATGCAGTTAAACACTCAAGGTAATCTCAAGGGTCAGATCCTGTGTCAGACGAAATACATCAACTTTTGATTAACTTTTGATCTTTTGTCTCTCTCGGGCAGCCGGGCAGCGACGGTTGGCTTCTTCTTTGTATCCCCCACTGTTGCTACATACCCCTCCCCTCTGAGTCGACTTCACGCTCTCAAGAATACGTACATTTACAGAAGACACAATAAATCCCGACCCCACCCATGTTAGATAGGAAGAGACCCTAATTCTTCGGTTCCCCCTCTCAGATATCTAATTACCCTCACAGAAAACACGTGTAGGATCAGAAAAATTACAGTATTTTACCGCCGTTCAAATTAAAGGATCAGTAAACACTAGTAGGACGAGATAAACAATAGAAAACCATTTTATATGAACACTATATCTATGAATACCACTCTGACACGTTTGTCTCTTGGTAACGACAGTTAACGAGTGGTCAGTGTAGAGGACTGCTTGGGATAGAATAAAATATTGGTTGTAAACATCAAATTGAGCACGAGTTTTACTTTGACTTACAATTTCAAGTTTCAAGGCATTCTCAGTAATTCATCCACTGTAGTTTCGTAAACCAAAGAATTATTTTTACCGGATTTAGAGTGGCAATTGAAGCTCTCGCGTCTTGCAACAATTTACTTTAATTTCTATTATTTACAAAGCTGACAAGAAACAAGTTACCGGTGATACAAATGACTGCAGAAAATCATTCATTACAAAAATTCACATTTTCAGAAAGACAATAAATGTTTATCCTTTTTTGACTGCTCAAAACTTTATAAAGTTCGACCACTATAAGCTATGCAACTGTCGACCCTACTGTATAAATTACTATAAAACTCAGATTAAAAATGCTCAAGAAAACTGGCTCCATATTTTCAGCAAGTATCAACGAGTGTATATTTTGTAGCAAGTTTTATAAGCTGACAAGAAATCGTAAATATCTCATACCTTAATTGAGAAGAACGGCCAAGTTTTCTCTTTCGATGCTTAATCGACCAAGCGCTCAATTTGGTAAATAGCACATCCACTCAACGTGGCGAAAAATGATCTCTGTTTGAAAAACACCCGGATTACTGCTATAATTCTCTTATCGTGTGGCCTTACTACAATACAAGGAGACCTTTGTAGATAGATGTTATCTTATCAACAAGGCCAGCGAAGGCACAAAGCTGATGAAACAAGTCGAATGTCTTCCTGAAGTGTGATGCGAGCTGACAAGTTGAAAACAGACAAGTTCTTAATGGTACTTTTGATTTATGAGGAATTCAAATTGTTACCACCCTGGAACCATCTTCAAAAACCCCCTTGGGCTTAGAGCACAAGAACAGGAACCATGCCACATGGAGATGATGCAATTACTCATAAAATAAGTGAACAATTGCAGATAACTAATAATTACCAACCTGATAACCTATGATATGGTTCGCTAGCTAGAACATCGTGTATGAGTTAAGGCACGAAGATGTCACTTGACTTAAATTCTTTAAGATTTTCAAATGATAAATTTTTACTTAACTGTACTTGTGAGTAGATAAGATAGTTCTTCTTTCTATTTTTTACTTTTTCCCCCCATTTTGGTAACACGTTGTTTTTGTTTGCTTTCCTCCCACTTGTAGTTAGGATTTTGCATATCATTAGTCTCATTTCTAGTACTAGTATAAATGCGCTCAACCTTTGTCATGTTATTTTCTATCGGATATTGATGCTTGATTCTGTTTTGAAAAGGCTATATTTGCACGGTTCTAGAGATTTAAAGGCTGGAATTTCACAAAAGTAAATTTACAGTAAAATAAAAACAAACAAGAAAACTTGAATATTAAAATAATGAAGGGACAAAATGAGCTTTTGTGACAAAATAAAAGGAAATGTTTGGGAAAATTACAAAAGAAAACAAAAAACAAAACAAAAAATCACCAAAAATCCCAAGAAACAAAAGTTCCGCAAAAAGCTAAAAAAAGATGAAATCAAACAAAAAACGCTGAAACGTGGAAAATGAGTTAAACATGAGAATAGAAAATACAAAAAAAGGTAGAAATTATGTATTAATGGATCTGAGTTGGGACATTGTGGCGTCTAAATTTGTTTCTGTTGACATTTGTACTATCAATTACTATAAGTTTAATTAGGAACAAAATATGCAGGGTCAATAAGACTTTTACTTTTAATTAATTAGGTAAAAGGAACTTTCGTTTTACTCTGTTTGTTCTTTTACTATGTTATTTGTTTCTCTTTTTTCCCTCTTTCTCTTCTGTCTTTTCCTGTTTATTTTGTACTTGTTTCAGCTCCTTACAGTTTCCTTTTTTTAACTTTTCCGGGTTATTTTTTTATAAGTTCGGTTTTCTATCTGTCACGAAGCTTCTGTGACAGCGATTTGCAGATATCTCAGCAGATGTCGTTTTTGCGTAATTTCGCCTCATTTCTTTTTTTGTTCTTCGTTTGTATTTCGTTTCTGTTAATTTTCTTTTGATCACGCTTTCTTGTTTAATCTCAAAGCTTACTAAAGGTTTCTGTTTGGAGCACATGTTGAAAACAGAAAGGTAATCCTTTGCCAGACACTTTCTTGGTAAAGTAATCACCACAAAGATGATGTTTTAATTGGCGTCGGAGTAACGCCCTTTAAGAACGAGGTTTATAAAAAACCAAAGTTAACAAAGACAGTAATTTATAAATGTTCATATGTAAAATGTAATTTACAAAAGTAAGATAGACTCCAGATCTCAGAGCACCTTGAGGCGGAAAATGGGCGGAGACGGAACTGGTGAGATGGATCTTACATTTAACGCGAGGCAAAACCAAAATACAATGGACGGCGAGGACAAATTATAAGTCTAAATTCAATTACTACGACAATTCAGAATTGTAGTTATGATCACAATCAATATGGTCTTCTTACTAGACATAGCAAGCTCTGTTTCGCTTGAAAAGCCTCTAGTCTTAGGGGCTCCGGCGGACTTTCTAATTTCAGTTGCTACACCGAAATGAGATGCACTGAAACTCTAACAACTATGAAAATGATACACATTTTCGTAAAGTAAACAAGTTTATTTGTAGTAAACAGCTTTATTTAACAAACGATTACGGTGTGAGAAAAGTTGAAGCTACAGTGGGAATGCGTCAACAAGAATTTAAAAGCTCCTCAACTGTCAATTTTCCTACAATACTGAGACAAAAGAACATTTCATGATTTTGAATTATAAATTTTGTCAAAAATATTTGAAAAGCTAAAACCTTGAGACAGTAAACAGATTTATTTAATAAATGATTACTGAGACAAGTTGAAGCTACAGTGGGAAGACCTGGGAATGCGTCAGCAAAATAATATTGAAAAGCTACTCAACTGTCCACTTTCTTAAAAGAGATCGAGAGGGCATTTCAGAATCTTTCAGAATTTTGAATCACAAATTTTGTCAAAAATATCTTCAAATTAGCTAAAACTTGAGACAGTGTGAAACAGCTTAATTTAACAAACGATTACTGAGACAAGTTGACGCTGCAATCAGTGGGAATGTGTCAGCAAAAATAATATTGAAATGCTACTCAACTGTCCATTTTCTTAAAAAAGATCGGAAGAGCATTTCATAATTTTAAATTATAAATTTTGCCCCAAATATTTGCAAAGCTAAAACCTCGAGGCAGTGTGAAACAGCTTTATTTAACAAACGATTAATTACTGTCTGAGACACGTTGACGCTGCAATGGGAATGCGTCAGCAAAATAATATTGAAAAGCCACTCAAATGTCCATTTTCTTAAAAAAGAACGGTAGAACATTTTATAATTTTGAATTATAAATTTTGTCAAAAATATTTGCAAATTGAAGCTAAAACCTTGGGGCATTCCGTGTATACATATATACATTTTCGCTTCCGTCTGTAAGATGCTAATTTTGGCAAACGGGAAAATGTAATAGTAATGAAAGCCTGAGACACGTGTAGAAAATCCCCTTCTTTTAACATGGGATGAAATTAAAGATTCATTGAAGTCCAGAAAGTGAAAGATAGATTGCAAAAATAACCCTTCAAAATGTCGCGCTACTTCTAAAATTGATATAAAAAGAAACAAAATGCTGGTTTGTCGAAGTAAGGATCACATCCAAGCCATAAATAAAATATAGGCGTCTGTTATATGATGGTGAATGAGTCATACATCAGCTCGAGTTTATTATACTTTGGAGCTATCGATAATTATCATACTTACAAATTTACTACTAGAGATGAAATCAAGCATGTGTTATTTTCAGTTCCGCTTCAGTCGGTTGTTTTTAATTTAATAAGTTGAGATGGTACAGTTTAGTAGACTGTGCAGAAAGGAAATTGCCATTGTCCTGAAACCGAAATTTCATTCGCAGAGTATTTAGGTTATTGGGTGGGCGGCAAGAGAATTTAAAACTTGTTTTAAAAACGTGTTTTTCGTTTGGGCTGAAAATAAAACATGACTATTTTGATGATTAATACCAAACTAATACTAAACTAAGATTTGCCAGATCACAAGTGCCATGAATGCTATTTGTTTGTTTTAAAATTAAGATAGTAATTTTTACAAAGAAAAACATTAGATTATATACCAGGTATATAATATACAACCTTTATACCTATAAACATAAGAAATAAAAATGTTCTCATATCGTAAAAGGCTACAGGTATGGTTTGAGTCGAAAAGATGAAAAAACAACTGAGTGCACCACGTGCAGACTTTGCGTGAATCGTCTAAACAAGAAAAATCATATTCTAAACGTATTTAATTCAGTTTTGTTACAAAAGACAAAAAGTTCTAAAAACGGGACTATTTCGAAGTTTTTCACGTTCACGAGTACACTTTTTCGTGTACATTTATTTTTGCGACGAAATGCTTCAGCGACGAATGAATGAATGAATGAATCAAGCACGCGCCAAGCTAGTAGAGTTCGCGCCAAAACAAAGAAAGCCTCTACAGCTGCAATTTTATTTATATTACAATCACCAGACGATATGTCAACTACATATCAAAAGATTACTTACTTTTTTACTATCTTTAATTTCCCTTGGACACTTCAAGTTGTTTTGCTTCGGACTTCGGGTTGTTTGTCAGTGAAGGCAATGTCCTCATTACTGACAAAGCGCTGCAACTGAGATTTTTAGTTTGGGGCCGTACAATCAATTTGTAGATCCTAGTAGCGTCCTTTCAAGCGATTTGGCACAACCCTCTTCAATTAAATGATCTATTACCATTAAGCTGTCCTAATCAATTGTTTTCATCGAGTGAGGCAGTCCAAGAAATTGGTGAGCTATTTCCTAATGACCAGCTTAGCTCAACCACACGATTTGAACTTTAACCACGGCTTGTACTCGATCCTTTGTATATCTTGTTATCACAATTATGAACGAAGTCCATTTAATTCACACAGAGACTTCAAGCTGTGTCCAGCTCAGGAGTCCAGCTTAGGCCAGAAGATAAACTTGTAGAACGGGATCTCGTCTTGTCAATGTGTTTATTTTCTGTGTGAGCTTTACCATGTGCCAGAGCTTTCGAGCCGACTGACGAATGAATCTAATGAGCTTTGTTCGGTAGCTGCAGGTGGACGTCTCAACAGGTGTCAAAATGTTTTCGCTTCAGGGGGAATAAGAAAAGAAGGGATTATACGACGACACGTCAATCACAATAGACAAATTGTCCTGTAAACCGGCCAATCTAAACGATGCCGGCGATGACGCGCGCGCAGTCACGCATCAGCGTCAGCTTTCAGACTGAATATTTCCGAAGTATTACGAAGATCTCCCGAGCTGTTTCCGAACGACAAATCGACGTGTCAGACGAAGTCAGTTGTCAGACGACACAGGTGAAAAACGCATTGCGCACACTCGGAAGTTATAAATAAAACCATTGGAGAACAATATTGGAGGTCTAGTAAATCTTGAAAGTGAAAAAGTTAGTGCTTATCTTTTCTTAAAAGATTGTTTTAGTTGTTCTCTTTCCCTGGTCAGATAATACCCGAGAATTCGCATAGTCTAATACCACGGCAGTGGAATCGACGGTACTTTTGTTTGTAAGCACGAACGCGTCCACGAATTCCCGCCGAATTTTCGAACATGCGTAATGCATTTTTCATCAATGTCCGTGTTAGTGCAGGCATATCGTGCACAAAAAGTGCAGAATTGTTCAGTTTTTTGCTACAAGCATGAAAATTGGCACAATGATAGAAGACAACATGCTGACTAATTCCTGATATAGCGCCACGCCCAAAAATCAATACTTCCAGTTTTACACATGTGGAATTAATTTTCACTTAAAATTAAATACAATTGTTGCATTAACTAGTTGGTTCATGAATTGTGATAATTCTTTACAAGTACTGTTCCTTCTACCTAACTGACTATAGTGCCCCACCCTATTCCTCGTACTTCCAGTTTTATGTTAATGGCTTTAATTAAATTCAAAATTACTGAAAATAACCGTTTTCTATAATGCTATCACTACCAACTAATCCAAATTGGTATAATGATGCATGCCCTTTTTATTTCACATGCACTGCCACACCCTAAACTTAGTACTGCCAGTATAGATACATAGGAATACCTCAAGTCTCTCAAGTATCAAAATTATTCACCTCGTTTTAAAGTCAAGGAGATAGAATAATAGACGGATATGATTGAAACAACGCAATTTGCATAACATGCAACCATGGCAACGCCTTTTCAAAAGTACTTCCAGTAATAGTACATTGTAATTGATTATTGGGGTTACTGGGATTTATTAATTTTGGATTATGGAAAATCTAATATTTTTAAGGTAAGACTCTTTGACAAGGGAGAGGGCTATTGCAGTTCACTCGTAGCAACCATTAAATTTTATTATTTCAACTTCCCAAACAAATTAATTCCATTTGCAATCACCTCCACAATCACACATGGCTGTGCACACGAGCTGCAATTTTGCACATTTTTATCTTGCTGACATTTACATCTGGTCAGGTGGCTACACATTTCCAAAATCTCTTGCTTAGTTTTCCCACAATTGCGTCAATTTAATCTTTTCGGTCTGCCTTTGTCTACTGCCAAGTGCGGCGCAGAGGGTAGCTGCAACGACTGACCTGGCTAGATAAGCGGTTAGTCTCTTAATGTGATTTTGGCGGAGTGCTGCAGATGGGATGCTGCCCCCATTGACTTGGCTTTTTTTGAAAACATTTCCTTCTATAAAGTCAATAACTATTTGGCAAAAGTTAGTTTAACTGTACAGTAGTACAACAAATTGCTGCAGTAGACTGACATATATTTCCAACAGATCTTTACATACAGAATCATTCAAAGGCCGTTCAAATGTTGTTTTTACTTCTGCAAACAATACCTTCAAGTCCCCAAGGCAGAGATTTTCCCGAATATAGACATTTCATTGCAGCCCGTGAAGACAAAGAAATGAAAAGTTTTACTTCGAAATCGCGGGACGTTGGTGCGCAGATCTCCAGGCCTATTCCAGGCCCTAAAATCGCCCAAAATCGCCTTCAGTTTTGAGTATCTTTGAGGATAATTTTGCTAAAATCGCCCAAAATTACGGCGATTTTAGTGCCCGGAGTAGGCCTATTTCCAGAGCCAGAGGCTCGTGGAAAAAGCAATTTAAGATGGGCCCTTTTCTCCCGCTCTCCACCAATGCTCCATTTTAAGGGTATTTACAGTATATTTAAGCTACACGGAAAGAACAGAAGTCGAAACAAGGATAGGAAGTCACTGATATTCGATGGGGATCAAACTTGGGACCTCTCGCACTAACCAACTGTGCAATCCTTGCTCCTAAAAGTCGTGGAAGCCATGGAAAGCAGGAAGTGCAGCTGCTTTGCTAGGGCCTAGTGCTCTGAAAACTTCAAGAACTGCAATATCACAATCCTTACAAATGAAAAAAAAAGCCTTGAGTCTGATTCCTCTTAAGTGCATGTTGCCAATCCAGTGAATTCCCGTTCTACATCACATGTTAATCCTTGCCCAAAAGAAGAAACCAAGTGTATGTTTCCAGGCAACTTGATGACTTTAATTTGGAAATTTCAACTAAAAGTGAAAGCTCTCAAAAACCTAAGGAATCCAGCGAATTCCCGTTCAACACTAATTTTTCTCCAACAGAAGAAATCAAGTGTTTCTTGTTGGGCAATATGATGGATTTGCAAATTTCAGCAAAAAATAAAAAAAGCTCAATACCCTAAGGAATCTTTCCCAGTTCTACACGCTTTGGTTGACCATGGCTTTGTTAACTTCTAGATATGGTCTGTGATTTGAGGCTATCAGTGCCGCAATATTCGCTCCACATTACATCAACCCTGGAGAAATTCTGTATTAAACTGGGTCTTCACAGTCATGTGTAATTGATCAGGCTATTGTGAACGGGTTTTCTTTATGTGGAAAATTATAAAATAGTGAGAATTATTGATTGTTACGAGGGAAGTGCAATAACAGTGGCCTTTAATGCAGGAATCCCTACAGAAAGATGTCAGATTGCCATATACCCAAACCTAATTCCAGATCATCAATTCCAAAGTATTATTACTGGAAGTACTTTTGAAAAGGCGTTGCCATGGTTGCATGTTATGCAAATTGCGTTGTTTCAATCATATCCGTCTATTATTCTATCTCCTTGACTTTAAAACAAGGTGAATAATTTTGATACTTGAGAGACTTGAGGTATTCCTATGTATCTATACTGGCAGTACTAAGTTTAGGGTGTGGCAGTGCATGTGAAATGAAAAGGGCATGCATCATTAGACCCATTTGGATTAGTTGGTAGTGATAGCATTGTAGAAAACGGTTATTTTCAGTAATTTTGAATTTAATTAAAGCCATTAACATAAAACTGGAAGTACGAGGAATAGGGTGGGGCACTATAGTCAGTTAGGTAGAAGGAACAGTACTTGTAAAGAATTATCACATTTCATGAACCAACTAGTTAATGCAACAATTGTATTTAATTTTAAGTGAAAATTAATTCCACGTGTGTAAAACTGGAAGTATTGATTTTTGGGCGTGGCGCTATATCAGGAATTAGTCAGCATGTTGTCTTCTATCATTGTGCCAATTTTCATGCTTGTAGCAAAAAACTGAACAATTCTGCACGATATGCCTGCACTATGTCACATGTAATCGAATTACTGTTACGTGTCGAGAACTGTTTTCTTCCGATCGCGAGTTAGGAGTTTGTTGGATATCATATGAAAATAAAAGTGAAATTTAATTTGAATTACATTTTAATCTCTTAGGAAACAAAATCAACTACATCCGGAAACAAACACAGTATATAGTAATAACATTTTATTCGAGAAAAATGTATAAACAAATAAAACATGGCAATTGAATCTAAAAAAGCTAAATTAAACTTTTTGTTAGCGGAAGTAGAAGAAGCTAAGGTTTTTCTTGAGTGTGTCCCGACTTGCGTGTTCTGCGACAAGCTACGTGCGCTAACCTGCGCTGAACCGAGTCTTTTTAATTTCGTGCTTTTTCATCAGGCATGACGGGTTGTTTCACTTTTCAAATGGACGCATAAAAATACTCGTCCAAGGCACAAAGTAGCGATTAATAAGTCCACGATCGAATATAATAAGATGGCTCCAATAACAAATGTTTCTTAAATTGGAAGTCTACTTAACAAGAAACTGAGCTCATTTCTCGACTTCAAAATTTCAACATTTACTAATTTTGGTGTGCTCTTTTCAAATATTGCTTTTTGTTTTTGTTTTTGTTGAATTAAATTTTAAACTAAGGTCAACACTGATATCACGCAAGGTGAACGTGAAATAGCTAGACATTAAAACTGTAAAATAGCAAAAATGTTATTACGAGTAAACAGTAAACACTGATACACTGAACTCCTTGTTTTCTGCTGTTCAGATGGTGCCATTTTTAGAACTGTTTTAGTTTTCCCACTCCCCCCTCCCCTCCAGGTACATGTAGGATTAGCACAGAACCGGACTGATCACGTAAATGACCAATAATCTTTTAATAGACCATTTTACAGTTTCATCTGGTCAATGTAACCACAGCCTCGACTGCGCCCCGTAATATATTCTTTGGAGTTCAGTAACAGCCGTGAAAAGTCAATGAATGTACAGGAAGAAGTAAATGAACTAAGCAAATACTTTCGATTTCGACGGGTTTGTGCTTTGTTCATTTACACCTCCCTGGTTCATTTGAGTGCATTTCTTGCCTTTTCACGAGCTGTTACCAAACTGAAAAGAATATATTACAAGCAGTCGAGGCTGTAGTTGACCAAGATGCAACTGTAAAATGGTCGACTATTATAAAACAGATTCAAATGCCAAAACTTGTGCAATTTTTTAATTAATATTTCACGAAATATTCAACAATAATCCGACAAAACCCTATGTAATTAGCGAAGCACTTCTTTTTCGATTTTTCCGTGATCTGCTGTGATTGATTATCATGTAATTATGGAGGTTAATTTTTGCTAAAAATGTATGCTTTGTTATACATTGCATAGTATACATATATTATGATTTAAAATGAAAAATAAAGAAACAAACTACTGTATTACCATAGTGTATTTTCACGACAATATTGTTTCGTATGGTCTAAAAAGACCACACTCATCAGGCGAACACACTACATGATCGTTAGATTACTTAAGGTTTACATAAAGTATTATGATTTATATATAAAAACGTTTCAACACTGTTATTATTTGTAAGCTTATTGGACGTCCAAGAGACGATTCTGTAAAAGTGACAATTTTGCATATTTAGTTTTTTTATTAATTTTTTCGTCATCAATTAAATATATATGTATATTTATCTATGTTTCCGTGATGCACCATTCATATTCATTATAGACTTGCTTTGCATGATATAAACATGATACTGAATACATTATGGTATTGATACTGTATCATTCGAGTCATTTTTTTAAATTATATTTTTGATTTTACAATATAAATGTGCTCAAAAATGTTCAAATGCATTAATTCTTTCAGTTTATAGAGCTTTATTTGTACGTATAGCTAACACGGACCCTAGAGTGTCCTATCTGTGTTAATTATAATATAGATTTTCTCTGCATGAGTCAATGCACGCATCATCAAAACAGTCTTTGTCAGGTCAACTGAGATTCCTAAAGTCTGAATCTGAATGTCAACATTTTTGACGGAACAGTGTCAGTAGGCGTCGTGCGCTTGTAATTTATCAAAGAAAGTCGAAAAAATTAACAATTTTCAGTAAATACTAAGTAATATTCTGGTAGGGAGTCTAAGACTTTTGTCGCCAGAAATATGCATATTGTAGTTGCTCACAAAATATATTTTCATTGGTGACAGCATTATTTCAACTTTGTTCTCGATTCTGATTGGCTGAAGGCACAAAAGGCGTTGCGCATGACTGATGTCTGTAATGCAAAGAATGTATTGTCAGTTTACAAGCGAACCAGCTATAAGCGTTAATATTTCGAATAGTTGTTACGAAATTTAACGAACATGGCGAAGATTCAGGGCAGATCAGCTACCGCGGCTGCCATCGTAGGATTTCTTATAGCTTGTTGTGGTGTTGCTGTAACGACTTGTGGGGTAATTTGGGTCGCTTATGGTGGATATCAAGGCCACGGACTGTGGTCCGGGATACCGGTAGGTCTCAATAAACACACCTAAATAGTTGTAAGTTTAAGTATGCTAAGCTTGCTCAAACATTGAAGATGTCATTAAGTAGTTGAAGTTCTACGAGGTTCGCTTAAATCTTTATCAAAGATTGAGCATTAGCTAAATTTTTATTCAAAAATAACGTTCTCTTTACGGTTGATTCAGTCGCTTCTATTTCGAAATCGAGTTATAGTTTGTTTTTACTACACGATAGCGTTATTTTTTATATGATAGATTTCACGAAGGTGTTCGCATTTGTGGCTCGTGTTTACATGTCTCAGTGCATCAGCTTCAATCTATGAAAAAGTAAAGGAAAAGAACGAAAAATGTTTTTCGATGGTCGCTATTGTTGAGCACTCGACTAGCGACAGTCAAAATTAGTCACTTGCTAATAACTTTTAAAGTTAGCGAAAAATCAATAAACTATCGAATAATACATCAGCAAGTCATGTATCTTCGAGAGCTAAAAACTACGATTTGTTTGCTTGGAGTCAATAAGAAAACCGTTGTATAAGAAGACTTTAGTAATCCCTGTTTACGACTGCTAGGCTTCGTCAAAAGACGCTTCTTATTCGAACAATATGCATTATTTTTCGAGCCGACTACCTCCAAAATAAACGAACTTTCGTGACGTTTTCCTGATAGAATTTATAGTTCTAGAGAAGGTGGATGTTGGTAACATTTAAATGTGTTTTATTGTAACTTTTTTGGGATTTTACAGTAGCAACTTTTAAGTAGTCTGTCCTACAGATGAAGTTTTTGTTCTATTGAGGAAAATGCCTGAAATTTGTAGCATCGTAGCGTGTCGAGCCACTCCAACAAAAACAAAACCTCTAGCAATGGAGTATTTTGAAATATAATTATTTCGATTTTGTACTCTTTTAGACTAGGTATATCTAGTTTGCTGGCAAGTGATGGTTATATACTTTACCAACGCTAGAATTGATGCTCTTTATTCGTATTCATACCATTTAACATAAACAATTCGTCCATTTTATTGAGATAGAGATTCAAGCGAACAAATACCTAGCTTTCTAAAGTATCAGAAGTTTAGAATGAGAAACATTTTCCCCTGTAGAAAATTCCGTGCGAAACTGGGCATGAACACGCCGCATTGAGGGGTTTCGACAATCAGTAAATTGCATCTTCAAGACTTGTACTATATGTAAACAACTTCTCTAGACAACACAACAAAGCGTATATGGACAATAAAAAGAGAGATGAAAATTTCTCTAGGGAATTGTTGTGCACGTACTAACAATCTACGGCAGCAGAAAGAAGCTCAAAGTTTTAAATCTGAGAGGATCGTATATATACGGTTTCATTATCGAAGTATTCTCGAAAGGTGTCATTTAACTTTAGGGCGAGCTTACTATACGAGTATCTGAACCGTGAAGCCTTTCAGATACAAAGTAGGAGCGATAGAATACTAATGTGCGTTTTTAAAACCGCTTCTTTCGCCTGGCTTTTTTAACTATAGGGGCCATGTTTTTGCAAAATTGCTTGTAAATGGTCTGGGTTTCTAAGCAAATTGGACTTTTTACAGTTTCAAGAAAAATAACCTCTATTATAGATGTCAGATTTGTATATCAATTATCAGAGAAAGTTCGCTTTTTAGAAAATCAGTTCGTATTGTTTGATTTCTCAATTGAATGACTTTATTTTGGGGGATCAAAAGAAGCGAAGTCTGTCGTACGGTAGCATACTTCTCAGCCATATATGCACAGTTTCTCTCGGAGTGGACGCTAACAGTCAACGTGATGAACACTGATGAAGGTTGATCACGTGTTGTCTTGGTCTGAATTTGGTTATGCAATTTTCCGTGTTGTGTATTTGACCGTGTGTTAAGTTAAATTACTGGAAAACTGATATAGAGATCTAGTCTGAATTTAGCAAATACTTATATGTTGATTTTCTGTCTTTTATATTTGACCGTGTTGGGTTTTTTTTTCCTACTGAACGCAAAACTTGCTTGTTGCTAGTAACATGATCTCATGATCTATAAAGCTTAGCCAGGGTCTAGCCAGGGAGAATTCAGTTTTAGAAGCGAGAAAAGCTGGAAGAAGGTGTGAGATGGTCACCAAATCTTGAGAAAGGCACGGAGCATCATATTGGGGGAGTGTCATTAATAATAATAATAACAACAACAAAAATACCCGAAAAGGGTAACATTTCTTACTTAATTGTATTATCACCCAAAGGGATTTAAGTATCCCTCCCTCAAAATTGAATGCTTCCTATATAAGCAATGAACAATCAAATTGCCCACCAATCTACTGCTCATTAGTAGTTTTCAGTTGCCTTTCCTTATTCCTGAGTTATAAATATTGTAATCAGTAAATCAATGGATGTTACTACTTGTGCTTATGGTTATGTGTCGTTAATGGACTAGTAATACTTGTAGTATCCTGCAGCGATCATACGAAGTTTCTCACCATTCCAAAATTCACATGAACTGTCAGCATGAAATCTATACTATATAAGGATAGCTCGGGAAGTTTGGCTTTTCAAAATTGGAGCAGAATTCGCCTTCAATAATAAACCTATCCCAAATTCGTATTACTGACCACGGAACAATAGATTCAATGCCAGGCTGGAGTATTTATTATTTATATATTTATTTATTTTCCGAAATAGCATTACCCCTTAATAGAGAATTATTAGCTGGGGTGACCACAATAGATCTGATAGTGCTGACATCAGGTCCCTGAATGACTTTGGGTTTGCTGCAGCCTTTATGAAGATGCTTCTGGGAATTTGTCCCATGTAGTTCTTGGATGAAAAGATTGTTTATATGATTCAGTAGATTAAGTATAGTAAATGTATGGATTTAAAAATCCAGCCTCGATTCGAATCTATAGTTACTTGGTCAGTCACGCGAATTTGGGAATGAATGCCAGAAATAGAAAGAGCACCTCGATATATAAGAGAAAAAATGACAGCAAATTTAAGATTAGATATTTTCTTAAGATTAGTTCTGAAAAGCTAGTGCGTTGGATGGCACGAGCTTGCCATCCAACGCGTTTTTCCAAACGAATCTTAAGAAAATATCCCATCTTAAATTTACTGTCATTTCTCCTGTATTATATCTTATGAGCTGAAACTTTGCACTTCTACTAATGTGAAAGTGCTCTTTCTATTTCTGGCGTTTATTTTGACGGTGCCGCTTGATTTAGGGGAGATAGGGTCACGTGACCTGTTAGTGCATATGGGCTATTCCACTCAAATTTTAGTATCTACACTCAAGAGAGGCTAAGCGTTATCCTATGGACAAGTGAGCACCCATCTCAGCTCAGGGGGAGGGGGTGTATAGATGATCGATGTTCGTATAATAAAAAAAATCATTTGTTCCTAGTTTTATAATTCCTTTTTATTTCAGCTCTTGGTAACAGGCTTCTTTGGTCTGCTGTCTCTTACAAGGAACTATTCCATAGTAAGTGTATATTGGGCTTTCTGTCTCTTTTTCTATGATGCCAAGGATTACCCTTTATAGTACTTGTTGGTTGGGCTTCCTGTCTCTTACACATGTTGTTTGGATTTTATTTGTTTTTCATACTAAAGACGGGAGCTGAGTACACCTGTGTAGTGGCCTCAGGGGAGGGCATAGGGGGGGGGGGGGTGGGGACTGGGGATTCTTTCCTTCCTTTCCCCATTTTTCAGGGGAGGTACGCATAATAGTGCTGTTTTGAAGAACATCTTTGTAATTGCATATATTTGTTTTCTTTAGTTTATATTGTACTTGTTATTGAGCGTTCTCACATCCATCGGTGCTGGAATTCAAGCAGTGACTGGAGGCTTGGAATTAGTTCACTGGAACAAGTTTATTGGAGAACGAAAATGTAGCGTTGTAAAGGGAGCATGTTCTTGTATTGGAGCAGAGGCCATTCGCATCCCTGACTGTAAGTTGTACAGTGTTAAAAGTGTTGTGCCAATGGATGTGGTCAGGAGAGCTTGACTAGGTCACTGAGACTGGACGCGCCCTCTAATAAAAACCTTCAGGGGCTAAATTTGTTGTACAAATTCCCGCAATAACTCGCAAAGTCGGGTTATTTTCAGAATTCAATTTGAACAAATTCCGATCACATCATTTTCTGGCAACTTTTTCTGCAACATGATTGCGCGGCGCAAAATTGCTCGTATGGACGCGCGGTGCAACGATGTTGCGCACAAGGCTGCAAAAAAAGTTGCAACCTGTGTTCGGGCCTTACATTTTTCAGTGCAAACACGAGATTCAAAATGCAGTTCTTAAACTAAAGCCAATTGCAGGACGACACGTCACATCACGTGAAGGGCATGTCTCCTGGCTATACCCTTCTGGTGTGGTTTTATATGCTCAAACAACCTGAGGTATGGGTCAACTTTTGAGGTTCTCGTGATCATGAGAAAAAAAAAATCACAACAATAGGTATTCTTGGAAGAAATTACAGTTTCGGGTTGTATGTGAAGTTTAACGTCTGATTTTTGTTTGAAAATTTCAGTGGATTCATGTGACAAAATTCCAACTATCAACGATCTGTTTATCACCATCATCTTTTTCTCTACCTGTGGAGCTCTTCTGTGTATTGGTGGAGCTATAGCAGGCTGTGTGGGACTGGCAACTGTACCAAGATCGGTAAGTCTGTTTTGTCTTTCTGTATGTCCCTTAAAGCCTGGTCCACACTGGCGTCGTAATCGTAGTCTTAACGTAATCACAGAAAGCCTTCAATTCTAAATGAAAAATTGTATTCATAAGCCCTACGCACGCCATACGATTACAATTTTAAACACCAGTGTGAACTAGGCTTTACAAATCTCTAATAGCTTTATCATATCTTTTTCTATCATGTTCTATAATTGGCTGCTTTCTGAATGTTGTCTCTCGTATGATTAATTTTTTTTGTAGGCCCTCGGTCTGATTGTCTTTTGATTGGGAAACTGCGGCCATGACATACTAATTTGGCCGTGCACGTGGCTGTCATGAAAACTGCTTTGTACCTTATTTTATACGTGTGTGCAATGCAGTCCCCTCTCCCTCTCTCCCTGCGGTCTCTCTGTTTCCATGTCTGTCTGCCCGCCTGCCTGCCATCCTAGCTACTTGTCTGTCTGTCTGTCTGTCTGTCTGTCTGTCTGTCTGTCTGTCTGTCGTCAGAATTCTTAAAGTAAAGTTTTAGCTATAGAGGGGCCAAACCATGGAATTCTCTTTCCAAAGACCTTTGGGAAACTTCTTCTATCAATGTCTTTAAATCTAAACTAAAGAAACTTCACCTGTCTGTCAATAGTCTATAGTTTATGATATTTCACAAGTGTACATATCTATGTTTATTTATATTTTGACGCCATATTCTTCACTAGAACTCTATACTATTTACTAGCACGGCTTTCTTGTAAAACAATTGTTCAATTTGATAGAAATCCCGTGGGTAAATAGAGTTCAGTTCAGTTCTGTCTGTCTGTCTATCTGTCTGTGTCTGTCCGTCAGTCTCGGTAAACTATTTTCTAATACTAAAAGAAAGATTTCTAATTTATCCTAGCAACCAACCACGTTGCCAAGGAAGCCCAAACAAAACAAAACTCCCTCAGGAACACTGACGTTGGAAAGAGCCAACCCGCCTCCACATGTCACCCAAAAAACCAAAGACATCGAAAAACGTGACGAAATCGGCGCCTACCCACTAAACAGCAAACCGTATGATGACAGAGATTATGATAAAGGGAAAGATCGTTATGATGATGATGACAGGCGCGATGACTACTATGATAGAGATAGGCGCGATAAATACTATGATGATAGGCGCGATGACTACTATGATAGAGATAGGCGTGATGATTATTACGATCGAGAGAAACCATATGATGATCGGTATTACGACGATGACGACCGTTACTCAGACAGAAGCTACGATCGTGGAAGTTATCGTGGAAGTCGCCGAAGCTACGATCGGGAGTATGACCGCGATTATTACAACCGAACACCACCCCCAGATGATAAAACATACCTTTAATTGGAAACCAGTTACCATGACAACGCTAGGGGGCGAAGCCACGACACAGATAAGTTGTCGTCAATTTATTTACTAATAACAACATGAAATTTATAGCAATTATATCGACATTATTTAGTTAGTCATTAACAAAGTCATTTAACGAGTTTGAACAAATCTAATTTGGGCTCCCTGTGATTTGTATCTAACTTCAAACACAGGTAGACGATATTTTGAATCAATTTATTCACCCGAGAAGCTTAAGGACTACTGAAAAGATGAGACTGTGCAAGGGGCTACGGGAAGTATGAGAATTTCCTGCATTTGTTTGTTTGTTTTTTTCAATCGTTGAGCAAAGATTTTGGTCTTTACATTCAAGTATTCTCCGCCTCTCCGGGCATACCACAATTTTCTTGTCTGTCACAATTTCAGCTTCTTGGGTGAGTAGTTTAATGAAATACGTCTATACAACATATTAGAAAAGGAATTGACGACACTATGATGTAGTCATGGCAACGAAATGCAACAAATAGCTGCGCGAATACGCCAAAAAGTCCATGCAGAAAACTCACTAATATTCCGTTTGCGTAAAGTCACGTAAAGTCAAAGGTGCCCAAGGATAGTGTTAAGAAACCTTCCACATTGACCCATTATCACATCTCTTCAAGTCACATCATGTCACATCACATCTCGTCACGTCACGTCACGTCACGTCACATCTAGGTCCCTGAATTCCAATGTGGTCTAATACGTCATAAGAAGAGCAAAATGTTGTGGCAACATGAGGGGACTTTGGAAGGGGCATCTAAAATCAAAAAAAAAAAAAAAAAAAAAAAAACGAAGAAAAACGAAGAAAACAAAAAAAGAAAACAAAAACAAAAAGCCCCCCAAAATATCTGGAAAATTCCCCATACCAGAGACCGCTAAAGGCAACTGTTCAAGTCTCCTCTAAAATGTGTAATGACTGATCTGACCACGACCACAATTGCTGTTATATAACCTCGCAACAAACACTAGAATGATACAGTGATAAATATCAAGGGACAATGTTGGGCAAGAAATTTGACACTAAAAACAGTCTTAATTTTATGCAAACAAGACCAAAGAGTTGCAAAAGACTATTATATTATCAACTGTTGAGTTAAATCGACATATTTTTGTTAATTTTTATTATCAGTTTTGTTAATTTCTTGTAAAATGAAGCTTACTATTTTAGAGGATAGCTTGACCCTGTCCCAACGTCATTCTTACACGGTGGGAAATTTTTAACTTTTCTGCATATAATTTTTAGGGTTTTTTTGTTGATCAAGCACTTCGTCTGCATTACAGCAAATTCTTAATAAAAATATAACGTTAATGATAAATAGTACAAAAACATTAGAACTATGCTATAGCGTCATATGTATTTTTATACTTGTCCATCGAACTCGTCGTAGATTTACATAAGAGTAGCGTTCCTAGCCCCTCCCCTGCTGGGTAAAAACGGGGAGGGAGCACGGGAGAGGGCTTGGGAACTTCTAGACACAGGATAATATAGAAGCAAACGATTTGGAGAAAAAGTTTTATACCCGAAGGTCCCGTAACACGAGCCAATTTTTCTTTCAACTCGCAATTCAACGCCGATGAAAGCAGAGCATAGCAAGCTGCGCGCAGGTGAGATGTCAGATGCGCCCAACTTTCAATTCTTCCCAACTCGCAAGATATGTCATCGTGATTAAAAGGAGTCGCGCTGTGATTGGCCATTTGCGAGATTGATTGCATCGCGGGATAGATGTTACACCGGCTGAAAATTGAGTCGCAACATTGAGAAAAGCTGATGAGCTCGTTCGACTTTTTTTGAAACTGGCATAGCAATTTTCGTTGCATTGCAAGTTGCAAGAAAAATTGCCTCGTGTAACAGGGTGTTTAGATAAGTAGTCAAACAAGTCATCGTATATCACACAATTAACCTTCTACTTGTATACACGCTTATTTGTGCAGTGTAACAGTAGGTTTGGCGATTTTCACGTGCATGTACCGAAGTGTAGCTGCTATAACTATTAGGGAGTGTTTACATGGCACTAGGATCATCCTAGCACTAGGATCATTTTAGCAGGCGAATCATCCCACCTGCTATACATTTACTGCATTCTGTTTACATGGAAATTTGTGTCTTCACTTCGGGTACTAGGATCATCCTACTGAACAGAATGCAGTAAATGTATAGCGGGTAGGATGATTCGCCTGCTAGGATGATCCTAGTGCCATGTAAACACCCTCTTAGTATCTTTTATTGTGCACCAGAGAAAAATTCAATTATGTATACGTAATGTAAATATGCTTTAGCTTTCCTTTCTTGTTAATTCATATATATAGCCTAATTGACCCGAACATCAGCCTTTCTTGTCCTTGCCCTGTCCTACCTCTACTATAGTGAACTTGGGACGGGAGGGTAAGGACTGTCCTACCTCTACTATAGTGAACTTGGGAGGGGAGGGTAAGGACAAGAATGAGACTGACCATCAGGGAGATTAAATAAGCATGGTATTCATGGGCAAGTTCTTCATATATGGTACATTATAATGATTCCTATACTATTTATACAAAGGGATATTATAGTGTACCATATATAAAGGACTTACCTGAAATTCTCCCAATATGGCATCTTAATGCAAATAGCTGATGGGAAAGACATCCTGTAGAAATAGTATCCTAAATATCGTTAATTTTAGCTACAGTTTATCTAATCGTATCCACATTGACTTGCGCAAAGCCAAGAAATTAAGCTGTAGATAGGTGCAGTCACTACACACCCTCCCTCTCTAATAATACCCAACAGGGGGTGGGGAAGAGTAGTAATTGTAACCCTTAGAAATCATATATAACGCTTTAGTAACTGTTTCACTGTAATTTGTAATTAAATATCCTCTAACAGTAATAAAGAGTGTTTTTCGTTAAAACAACTTTGGGTTTTTATTTACGGTAAATACGAATGTGCCAATCGTTGGCGGTTTTATGATCTGGAAGTACAAAATTGACGCTTTTGGACCATAAAAAATACTCTTACAATATTTTCTCGTATTACTTTGTATAATAATACTGAAGCCAAGATCACACTAGTAACTTGTTGCATTTAAACTGAAAGAAATATATTTTGTGGTCCAAAATTTGACGTCTCATTTAAAACCACCAACTTTCTTGAGATTGCTATATCACGAAATTTCCGACTTGCCCATTGCGACTCTAGTTTGTTAAGAGTTCTTTATATTTTCTCAAGTGCGTCAATGGGCATGCAAGCGGCTTTCTGTTGTCTAATTGATTTATAACAGAGCCTAGAACGTTAAAAACGGAGCCGTGCAGCCCATGGGGAAATACTTCATAGATTTTTAAGCCAATCAGAGCGCGCGTTATATATGTCACCATCTTAAAAAAACGAACGATTTGAAATTAAGAGACGATGACGAAGATAGTGCGCGCGCAGTGCAGCCCATGGGCAAATAGTTCATAGCTATGTTATAAAATAGAACAGCTGAAGTTATAAACTAAGAATATGTGATCGCGTTCCTGTATACGAAGACAGACCCAGAAGCACAGACGACAGATATAATGAGTCCCCTTAATGTAAAAAACACTGTACCCAGATCTAAGAGGCAAAGAGTGGCTTTTTACTGGAAACTAGATCACAATGCGGCTGCGTAAACTTTGTTTAAATGCATACGAACCATTAATGTCGTAAAATATAGTAACAAAAATATAAGCGCAAGCAACATACACAGACTCAGTAATGTACTCCTCATTAGCATTACTTGTCTTTCTTTAACACCTGTTTTGATAAATTCGATACTAAGTCTGTGTATGTTGTTTGCGCGCGCTTATGCTTGCGTCGCTAGTGCAAACAGGTATTTAATTTGTCCTGATTTTCTTGCTTGTATACAGAAAATAGATTGAAAAAAACATTTTACTGAAATGCGAAATATTGAAATCGAAATATAAAAGAAATACAGTATTTCACTAAAGACTTTCAACGTATAAAATATCCAAATAATCGGGCTTAATCATATGCGAGTAACGAAAGATCGAATCGAAAGCTAGACCCGGTAGACACTGACATAGAATGAAGTGGAAGTTTGGATGAAAGACGGATGCAGCAGTGCTAAGAAGAGAAATCCTTATACCTACAACTGCCTCAACAAAGACATGCAGTTGACCTCCTAGATCATTTGGTAGAGCACTGGCATACAAATCCAGGGATAGTCGATTCGGATCCCACCCGAGGTCAGAAAATTTTTTCTTTGCTTTGTTATAGGGCAATGGGGATTTTTCTTCTAGCTTCTTCTCGCACTGTATCTTTAATAAACCAGATGTTCAAAGTAATAAGAATGGTGCTTTCAGTGTTCTGTGTTAGACGTTACCTTAAACAGCGAGGACACACAAAAGAACAACATATAAAAGACGAGTTTCAGGAATATTGTCCAATCAGAGCCAAGAAAACTTTGGAGTTAATTCACTCACCACCAACCGGTACGTCGATTTCATAAAATAATTACTTCAACTCACCGGAGTTCATATACTTTGAGGTTAAATTCAGTTACAATACTAAAATTATGCCAACGGACGACAACAACGCTAGATTTATAGGGTTGTGTGGAATTATTGCTTGTTTATTGGGTATTGGAGATGCTGCTTGTGGATTTATGCTTCTGAGTTATGAGATCAATGATGGAAATGGCCTTTGGTCGGGCATTAGTGTAAGTTTTATTTAGTTATTCAATATTTACGCTCACTCTACAGATAGTGTTATATGGGGATGGGGGAAGTTAACAGTTTTATGAATTACAGCTGGATATTTTTCTTTGGCTGTATGGAGTGACAAATATTGAGTAGAACATAACTGAGGAGATTTTAAGAAACCGACCGAAGGAAAAAAGTCAAATCAAAGAGTACATAATGACTTAGTTTGCCGCGTTTGAAGCGTCACTAATATGTGAAGTACTATTTTACAAATTTTATCTTGTTTTCTCTGACTTTTTTGGTATTTTTTTTAGACGTTTCAATCCATAACACGAATTTTCTTCCGTATAACGATGTTTGCAGAGAATTTTCAAATATATATAGCTAGCGCGCTATCTAATTTGATCTTATTAGTGTTCTATATAAACATCAGTATACTGAAGCTGAGATCCGTGTTAGGGATCGCAAACGTCTATGTACAAATATAGTCAAAAAAGTCAGTGAAAATAAGATAAAATTTATATACATGACTCCTGACTGCAATTTTAAGATATGAAGTATTCTTTTTCATTTGTTTTAAATTCGCAAGAAAAAGTGAAACAATAAACAACAATAAATCTCTTCCCAATCTCTTCTCATGCATCAGACAGGTAGTATGTTCCAATTCTATAGCTAGGAACTTCACTGAATAACTATTCAGTTGCTTCAACTATTTCTCTTTCAAAGAAGACCTGTGAAAACAGTTTCTATTTTGATATGGATTTCCTTTTGTGCTTGTTATTGTATTAACCAGTCCTTCAATCCATGCAGCATATTGCTATACGCTTATTAAAATCGCGCAGCAAAAAATCTCGCAGTAGGTTATCTTTTCATCGACCATCTGCTTCGTTAACCTTGACTTTATATTTTGGTTTTGCTGCACATTGCATCCCAAGACTGAAATAAATTATGAACACTGTGCAGTTGGGCAACAAGAGGCTCTAACAGCAATTGTTTTCTCTCCGGTCCTCAGCTAGTTTTACTAAATCTTTCCTGTGTATTTTAGGTCGGACAAATAACAGAAATTTCATATCAGCAGTGCATTTCAGTCTTGGAATTCAATATGCAGCACGCAATGCGCAATACTGCTACGGACAGCCTTTTTGAAATATGTATATATTTTGTGCTAATTTCTAGTTGGTTGTTGTTGGAGTCATTGCGATCGTGGTGTGGAGAACAAAACTACGTCCTGTCGTAAGTCACGAAATCCTATCATTATCCTAAACATCATTACCTATTCGATTAGCTGTTATTACAAGCATTTCAAGTCATAGACTCTATCTTTACGTGCGTCTATATTCTAATGACGTCTGTTTGAGACTTCGCCCCGTGTGGCGCACTTTTTTGTTGTCGACACATTTTAACGTATTTAATTTTGTGCATCTGTCATGCCTAGTTTGTTACGAGTGACGGAAGTAGGAACGGAGGCAACATATACGCAGATTCAGCAATTCATTTTATGAGACGACAATGAGCAGTGTGTTATACTGAGTCTAGCTAGCTGCGTATATTGCTTTCGTTTCTGCTTCCGTCATGCGAGAAAATCAGGCTTTAGAGTACAGTAAGGGAAAAATGGACTCGAATTGTTTTTTTTAATTCTAAATGATTAACTAATAGATAATTATTCAAATATTTCAACCAATCAAGATAATTATTTTCTTTGACGTCATCCGTGCGTGTGTACTTTCATTACAGCGCGCATACGAGGGTTTAATTTCATGGTACGAAAACAAAAACAAAACAACAACAACAACAACAAACAAACAAAAAACAAACACATAGAATCACGTCTGTCTCGTTATGTGATGCGCATTTCAGGGTCTGATAGATACTAATCAACAAACAACAACAATAATACCTAAAGGGTAATTGTCAGCAAAAATATATATATATATACATTTAAAGAGAATTTTCTTTACTTCATTGCTGTTATATTTTACCACAGATGATGGTATTTCTGATACTGTGCTTCGTTGTGGTTATTGTACAAGTGATACAGATTGTCCTGGCAGTTATTGAGTTCACCTTTTGGCGCCATTTTGAAAAAGCTTCATCTCACTGCTACATGTACTTTGGTTCTTGTCGCTGCACAACCTACGATGCCAAGAAACTCCCGGTATCTTGTAAGTTTGCACAAGTGCATTTACAGCCAAAATCGTTGCATCGCGACCAGCAAATTACAAATTTTGTTTTGATTTTGGGTTTTTCTGAGCCGTCAATTAGTTTGGGGACGGAGCTTCTTTCAAATCAACCAATCACTGAACGAGTTCGTGAAAGCTCCGCCCCCAAGAATGATGGACGGATCAGAAAAGACCAAAATCTTACCGACATTGGAGGTCGGGATGCAACGATTTTCGCTGTAAAGAATTATCGATTCATCAAATTACAAGATATTGTGTAGTGATTTACAGTCAGCTCAGGGAAATCGATGTACTAATTAAATCAATTCAAGAGAGCATAAATAAGAGAGGGAAACTTGTTAATGGGGCGCGCGCCGTGATGATATTCCCATCTGTGCTATTTTTAGTAACCGGATGCAGTTTAATTTTCGTCTTACCCTACTCCCGTGCGTCATAATTTGACACTTCCGGACCCAGAGAACCGTTTAGTGTAGATTTGAGTTTTCAAAAACAGCGTTAAAATCAAAGTTGCTGTTGTTCATATTATCTACCATCAAAAGTGTGTACTTTCTGATTACAAAGGAACGATTTTGATGAGAAACAAGGCAAAAACGTCGAGGATTCTGTTGTATTTTTGAAAGAAATTTTAGCGGAAATGCGCGCGCTACACGTCATCGAGCGCATCTTAGGTTTATTCAAAAATTTTCGCTCATTTAGATGAGAAAAACTCGTTTGTTTTTATAATTTTTTGATGTAAATTATTAATTGGACATCAGATGGCTTTTTCGTGGAATCTAGAATAAATTTGGTATCGATTGTGTGATTTTATGAAGCTCAAATCGCGAAATTCCACCCGTTCAATTTTTCGACGCACGGGAGTAGGGTAAGACGAAAATTAAACTGCATCCGGTTACTAAAAATAGCACAGATGGGAATCATCAAGGCGCGCGCCCCATTAACAAGTTTTCCTCTCTTATTTATGCTCTCTTGATCAATTGCAAATTTGTGGAACCGATTATCGTATATTTTTCAGATCAGGAATTATCAGAAAGGCCGGCTCGTAAAGTTTTGGAAAAAGATAGGAATTGTTAGTAGCTTTTGGGTAAAACTTGAAGTCCCTTATTGAGTCTTGGAGCTATCATATCTGTGGTGGTTACTCACGACCAGGCGAAATCGAGAACTAGGACTTTGATTATGGAATTAGTCTTGGTAAATTCTTAGATTTGATGAAAGCACCGAGTACATCAACTAGTACTCTTATCTTCGATTAGGTTTTTACCAAATCATCTTCATGGACATAAAATCGTGGTACGATCGGAATGGTTGTACAGCATTAACTTGACTTTTTGTTGTGTAGTGTATTCCTGTGACTTAATCAACAAGCTCGATGAGGTTTACCTTGCTGTTATCATATTATCTCTGGGTGGATTCTTAGCCACTGGAATTGGCACACTTGTGGCCTGTTTTACGATTTGCCTAGACTCGGCATCTGAGGTGCGTAAGCTACACTTCTCAGTGTCGAATTTTTAATTCCACAATCATCATATTGCCAGAAGGCCACACCCAGATAGTACCATTTGACCCATCGTTTTAAATTGTCCACATGTATCGCCATGGCTTTTAAACGATGGTCGTATTGCCTTTTGCTCTGCTTTTAACCATGGCTAATGTCAAGTGCAAACCTCCATTAATTGTTGGACTCTAGCGCAAAATGATTGTACCTAGTTTACATTGAAGAGCTGTTAGTGAATCAGTATTCACTTTTTTTCTGACACCATGCATATTTGCTGTTTGTAGAGAAACCAGTCGGTAAGACTAACGAATCCAATGGAAAGTGAAATGGTTTGTACTGCTGGAAGTCCTCAAAGCAAAGGATCACAAGCATTTGTTTCAGCTACATCGCTGCTAAGTCGGGAACAGCATCCTCTTCACTACTGGTCTCCACAGCTTCCAACTCGCTACTTGCAGCAAGAAAGACCAGAGGTACAATACTGGTCACCCCAACAACCTCGTGGCATGATACAAGAGACGGCTCTCAACCAGTCTCGTCAGCTTCTTCTGCAAGACAAAGATCACTTCGTCCGGCCATCAGCATCTAAGGAGGAGAGGGACACAAGTGGTTTAAAGCAAGCAAATCCTGGACATCAGACAGAGCACTGTTTTAAGTCATCAACTACTGATAAGCAAATATCTAAATCACAACAACCCTCCCTGGAAAAGGAAACAGAATCTCAAGAATGTTGCCAAGAACCTGAAGAAATAGACTGCAGCGAGCAGTGCATTCAGCGGTCATCATCCATCGCTGCAGAGTTGGGATATGGTCAGGCATCTCCTCAGGAAGATGAAAAAGAGCACCAGAACCCCTAGCTATCAGCAAACAAAGTCAATCGAAGAAAGGGTCGACTTGGATGAGTAGTTAGCACAGCAAATGCCAGACGCGAGACGGAGCGTTGCTTCCAACTAACCTTAATTGGAATCAAAAAGGAGATCATCATTGAGTCAGAAGACCTTGACGACGTTCGCGGGCAATTGAATTTGTGACGTCATTTTAATGAAATTTTCCATACAGATAGTTATGACATACAATTTGAATAAACGAGAAAAAGAGGGGGGTACTGTATTCGTTTTTGAGCTATGAGCCGTACAATTTTGACGTTGCCAAACAAAAGCGCGCGACATACGCTTTGTGTGTGTGGCGAGAAAATGGATACTAAAAAAGCAACAGATTCCAGCATCTAGGCCGCACTTGAATGAATACCATCGGAAACTCATGGGGGATGGCTTGATTGAAACCCCCTTTCTGAGAAGACTTTCCGAGTTTCTGATTCGAGATGTACTTTCCATCTCCCAACTCAAATGAAATGAAACACGACCTGCTCAAACGTAGGCTCCATTTCCAGCCGTCAAGGCGTCCGGAATAATTCTTACCCTCTCCACGGCTAGAAGTCGAGCCTAGCTAAACACGTTTTCTTTAAACCAAAACGCCCCTTCAACTGGTTGGACTTATAGCTGTATATATAGTTCAGCGTGTCCACTCCATAGCAAACCAATCAATCAAGATGATGCTCGTATTGCCGCCCCACGCGCAACAAATTTTCTTTGTTGGAGTAAGAATGCCTTGCGAGCAAAGGTTCCTTTTCTAATCCCTTCGCGGAGCAAGAGTAAAAATAACCCCTGCCTGCCCTCGCAACCCTGCATGGATGTAAAAATAATGGTTTATTCGAAAAAAAAAAAACCCCGTTTTAAACCGGTTGCTGTATACAAACGTCATCATTTTGTTTCGCTCGCAAGGTATCGCTGGCTCAAAATGAAAATGACATTTTTGGTAAAAGTCATCTTCGCGCATGCTCCACAAAAACAGTAATTGCGAGGACCGGAAAAAAAGGTTTTTCACTCGCTAGAGATTTTTTTCAAATCCTCTTACTGCAATTTTCATAATTATGCGAACTCTGACTTTCAAACAGTCCGTTGGAATTTGGTTTTTAGCTTCCTTCCACTTCATCTACGTATTTTTGATTTTTAATTTGATTGACGGAAGCTAATTTGGCAAAAACCACTTGAGTGTTTACATCATCTGAGTTCGCAGGATTTTGAAAATTGCAGTAAGCAAGCATGCTCGCAGGGTAGGAGTACTGTCTACTTTTTACGTCAAAAGAAATTGGTTGCGTATGGGGTGGTATACTACATTTGCTCTGCAACTTGTAACCCTGCAACGTTGTGCGAAATATGTTGCACGATTTTGTTGCCCGTATTACCGCAACTTTAATTCAGACATCAGGGTTTCCAAGAAATTCTGTAATTGCAACAGTATAACTAATTCGGGATACAAGGACATAAGCTGTAAATATTGCAATATCTTGAGCTTTTTTTGCACTATTAAGTACTTTTAATAGTTTTATAATTGTTATAAAGTATATAAAATATAATATGTACATTGCATTGTCACTCTTGTCCACTCTCCCGGCGTAGTTGTTAAAATTGTACTAAAATAATCGGATTTCATCCATCCCTCACTAATAAAACTGTACAAAAAAACACTTAGATTAAAAGACCAGTCTCTTTTACTCAGCCAAAGGGGAGAAACAAATAAGATTATCTTTATCTGTTTCTTCTTGTTGAATAAGACCACCACATGGTGCAAAGAACACCGAGTCCCTTCTTGTATCTAAGGAATCATCCAGACTCAGGGCTTGAAGCCTGGAAGCTGGAGTCAGGTTTGACCGGTTCAACCTGTCCGATGTGTCTTTGAGTGGCGTGATTGACAGAAGTGGCGGATTCTCGGATTGATGCTCTTGTTGGGAAAAAATTGGAGTGAGTGTTTGGGGTGGTAGTTCGTCTTCTGACTCGGATGCCGATGGAAGAATATATTCAACTGGAAGGAAGGTATCCTGAAGAAAAGTATCACGGTAAAATTCATCAAAAAAATCATTATTTTGTCTATCAATCATACCATCACGTATTGAATAATGGGACAGTTTTAGGGGTCGCTCTTTTCAAAGTTAACATGAAGATGATGCAGTGCAAATATATGAGAAAAGTAAAATAAAGAAATATGTGATTGAGATGGGGTGTAGTATACAGGATACAGTCACGACCTTTTGAGAAACGGGCTCTTCAGACACTCAACGTAACGTTACAGAAACGCAAAGTTATCGGGTTTTTCAAGAAACGAGCTCAAGGACCGAATTGTGTTACAGTCAGTGACATCACTCTTCGTTCTGCGAGTAAGTACCATTAACTCCACCCTGTGTGCGAGCATTCAAAATTCACATTGCTGGTAATTTTCTGCGAACACATACCTTATTATTAGGTGTTTTCTTTTTGCCTGAGCGTCTCAATGACCTTCTCTTTGGTACTGATCCTTCATCTGGATTGGTTGGGGTCCCTGTGGTATTAGAATCAGGAGTGGCTAGATGACGTTTGCGACCAGATATAGGCGTTCCCTTTGAAGTACGAGTCCTTAAAGACCTTTGATTGGACAAAACCATGGCTGGGGTGTGTCCAGCATCAATCGAACAGGTATTGCCTTCCTCTGCAGGAGAATCAAATGACACAGCAACAGGGGTGAAAACGACTGCCTTGGAGTATTTATTGCTTTGGGCTGCAGGGGTGAAAACAAGTGGCCCAGGGGTACCTCCAGCAGTTGACTGGGCACTTGGTTCTGGTGACTGAAAAAACACATGGGATGATTTACGAGTTCTTCTCTTTGAGGATCGGAGGCAACTTCGTCGCATGGCAGACTTGGAGGCTGCTTCGTCTGCTAGATCAACCTTCATTTCTTCATCTGTGCTTTCTGTTGCACTCTCACTGTGGATTTCAAGTTGAATGTCGTGCACACTATCATCCTTTGCGAGTTCCTTTTCCTCGTTGTCCTTTTCCTTTGGTTCTGGGTTATCCATTTCCTCATCTGTTATTTCTGTTGCACTCCCGCTGCTCTGGATTTCATGTTGAATATCGCAGACACTACCATCTTTCACAAGTTCCATTTCCAGTGGTTCTTCGTTGTCCATTTTCTCATTTGTACTTTCTGTTGCATTCCCATTACTGCACATTTCATGTTGAACGTTATCTACACCATCATCCTTGTTTCCCTTCTCAGGGATCTCTTTCTTAAGTTCTGGTTTGTCCTCACTAGCTAGAAGAGGTACGACTTCTGGTGTAAGCCTTAAACCTGGGCTGTCAGCTTGAGGAGCTTTTTTTGGTGTAGAGATGACCTTTGGAGTGACACGACAAGATGTGGATAGGTTGATGGGCGTGTTGCGTAAAGATCGTCGCACAGGAGTGAGGATGATTTCGTCATTACCACCTGAAGTGAAAATTTAACACCTAAGTTTGCGTTTACTTTTAGTTAATCTTCCTGGAAATTTCTAGAATGTTTTACAATTTTGCGTGCTCAAGCGAGGTCAGGGGACTAAAAAATTAAGAAATGATAGCATTTATTGGGAACTCTTGCATTTATATGAGAAATATCAGAAGTAGTTGAAACTTCAGAGATTTTCCTCATAGCCCTTCTTATGCAGTTTTATTGGAATTTGAAGATATTACATGCATTATCTGATAAAGGCAAATTAATGGCATTTTAATATTTTTACCTGGGCTGAATCATAATCTATTCTGGGAAGGTGAATCAATGCCCAACGACCCTTTTTGGTGTGCAGGTAATGATAATAGACAGATTCAGTGAAGGTGACACAATGATTTTGGAACATTATTTTTCAATGCAAACAGCATCTTCTCGTTCATGTTGTGTCATGTTTGCTTTATCTACCACGGATACCATGTTGGACCATTTAAGAAAACAAACAAACAAACAAAGTCACTTCGCCGTTTCTTACCTAATTTCTTGCTTTTCTTGACAGGTGTTAACACAGTTATGAAAGAGCATTCTTCAGTGTCTTGAGATTGAAGCTGTTTCTTTTTCTCAGCCATTTTTGCTCTCATGGCTGCTCTCAGCTCTTGAATTTTTGATTTTGCTCCTGTTTTAGTAGCCTTGCCTGCCTCAGACTTCTTTGGGGCACTTTTCTGAAGAAATGGAAAAGACCAACTTTTATAATAAACATTGTTTAGTAGTCAAAGATGAGCCTCCCCCTTCTTATCCTTCCCCTTTCCCTTCACAGTTGGCCACACAAGCTACAATATTCTATTATGCAAGCCAGTTGTTAAGTTCCCATGGTGGCTTTGAATAGAGGTTCTACCCTATGCAGTGGCATAGTTGCACACACTATGTATGTGTATACTTCTGAAGCAACAAAAAACGTGAATTATAGAGACAATGGCGGCATGGAAACAGATTAGAAAAGACAACACAGAGAAGAGAATTCTAGGCTAAAGGCTGGACCCACAATGCAATTTCCTTTCAACTGTTTTTGGCAACATTGCACACAATACAGAGTTGCACTCTATGTTCACCCCTGCCTGGCAACAGTAGTGTGTAACAGTTGCAGGTTCCTTGTGCAATGTTCTAGAAAAAGGTGCTGCAGTGTGTCTAGGTAGGGCAGAACAATTGAAGCTTGTATCTTTAAAACTTTTCTTGTATGAAAGACACCTACTTTGATCTTCTTGCTTGCTTTCTTGACATTTTGTGTTTCTACAACCCATCCATTCTGTTTCTGCTTATTGAGTGTATCAATCTTGTTGATGACGTCCTCCACCTTTACAAAGTGAGAGACAAGACAACATTTTATTCTAAGTCAAAAGGTACTGAAGTTAAGTTAAGTTGTACTTTTGCATTCTTATTTATTTAATTTTTTACAGCATGTTTAAGATAACTTTCTGTACGAATTCAGAAATTCCTTAAAATCAATTAAGACCTAGCCTGCGTACCCCTCCCCCCATGGGAAAAACGTTGCTGCACACAGGCTAATTAAGACCAAGAAACTCCATGTATCCTGACTCATTAGCTTGCCATGGAAGATCCCATTTTGATGATCAAATTGCTAGCATTTTTAGGGCAAAGCACTGCCTGGCTTTGTGATGAAACTCATTCTCGGTGAAAACATCAATTCTAATGAATTTCTAAATTTACAGAGAAAGTTTAAAGTTTTGACCAAGTTCTTTGTGAACTTAGGACTTGTACTTCTGAATTACTTTGGAATGTACTGTAAGAATCGTTGGTGTTTCATGAATACCTGGAAATATATCATGTCCCAAAAGCCTTGAAGATCTGACATTGTAGCTTTCTTCTCAGCTGTTTCATCCTTTAGAAGAAAAATATCAAATGTTTGTGAAGGAAAAGTCCAGCATTCAAGTTGCCTATGAATGAATGTTGTATAAAGTAGTACTGGGTAATTTGCAATAGAGCCAATTTCATATGACTGGGAAATGGTTGGTCATCACAGTTAAGTTATGGCAGGATCTTCAAATGTTTAAACATAGACATTACACCCATAGCGCTGACACAGTGATGGCACAGCCACTTATACCAAAACTAGTCTGACTATTATTCCTTTAATTAATTTATATTGTGGCTGTAATCGTTTTTTGCCCGATACAATAAAGAAAATAGTTCAAGAATCATTTTGGATAATGATTTGGAATTCTTCATACATAGATGATAAAATCTAAAGTTATTCACACTTAACGCATATTACAAATTGTAAATAAATTAAGACATGGACCCCCTTGATGAGTGTTATGCTCTTGGCGGGGTTAATGTTGAGGCAAAATATGTTTAAATAATAATAATAAAAAAATCTAAAGTGTTTCTTTACAGTACTGTAAATTACCCATGTGTTCAAGTAACCACCAAGTGTATTATAATATCTTCTGGGAGATAGATTGTTGATCTTAAAGAGTGTACATTTATTTATTATGTTTTTTAGCTATTACCTCACTCAAGTCTATCAGTCCAGAGAATTGCTTGAACCGCTGGCTAATCAGCAACTGTGCCTGGCCAACAGCTGTTCGTATGCTACCATTTGCTAAAATACAAAAACTATCATCTTGAGTGTGGAAGATTGGGGTTCATTTCTTGGCCAGACCAACAATAATAACATCATTCTGCAAGGTTACGTAGACCTTCACATCTTCTTAGATGAGGACAATACCCTTGCTTTTGAGGTATGTAAAAGGACTCACAACTGAAAATATTTAGGACGTCAAGTAGGCAGATCTTGGTATGTGTGGTGTAAGTTGTTGTTAGTGGTAACCCTACCTTCTGGTCATAGGAAGGAAAAGTTGAGGAAACTAAACATTCACACATGCATACACAATTAATTCTAATGGAACAGCAGTCAGAAGATTGACTTCTTGTTACCCAAGTTAGCATTCTGTTAGCATTCTATATTGATTAAAAAATTAATTATCACCTTCTTCAGATAACTCCTCATTTGTTTCAAGATACTTTTCCCACTGATCACAAAGTCCATTCAGCCTGGTAGTCTCAGATGACACAAGATTTCTAAAGTAAGTACTGTTGACAGTTTCGACCTTTGTTGCAGGCTTATCCATCTTCTTTTCAGTCACACAACTTAATTGGCTTTTATCAACAACTCCTAAGCCTGTATCACACTGATTCTCCTTTGCCCCTTCTTTTTCCACAGAAACTGAAGTTTCACTTTTATCAGTTGCATTTATTGGAATGAAGTTATCTTTGGTGATTACTTCTCTGCCTCTTTTTGGAGAAGGGAGGAGTGAAACCCCTTGGAAAAATTTCTCAGTACTGGCAGGACTCAGTGGTTGGAACTTTACAGGACTCAATGGTTGGAACTTGAATTCCTTTCCATAATTTTCAAAGGTGTAAAGACCTGATGGAGCATTGAATTGAAAGTTTTCAGGTGCAAATGATTTGATTTCCTGAGTTTGGAAGTCAACTGGAGAAACTTGCTTTGGGATGATCTCTGTACTTTCTGTAGAAGTGTGCTCTTCTGGATTTCTCCCTTGAGTATCTATTTTTTAAATAATTATATAAATGAGGTTTTCACTGAGTTGCATTCCAGGTGGAGACTAAATGGGATGACTTAAAAGGACCTGATTAAATCATTTCATAATGAAAATGAATGAGGTCCTTTTGAGAGATCCCATTTAGCCTCCACCTGCATTCCAAGGCAAAGCAGTGCCTTGCCTAAAGACATTCACTGTTCGATAATAAAAAAAGGAAATTTCACATTTGTGTAGTAAGTGTTTCAGAGATTGCCTACAAAGTTGTTGTGAACTTTGAAGCATAATTTGAACTTTGAAACTTCAGAACAAACTTTGGAATCCACTTGTCAAAAATTATTTAAAATGCACTTGACACTGAGTATTATTGTTGTGTAGCAGCTCTCTTTTGCAGGGCTTTCTTATCAAATTTGCATAATATTTGGACAACAAACTTGTCAGATATTTCATACTGTACCTTTCTTCTTCTTGCTTGATCCACTTGATTTTGATGATGCAAGTCTTGCTGACTGTCTAGTTACACGTTTTGGCTGTTCCTCATTCTGTATAAAGAGATCAAGTCAACAATTAAAACCTAATAAATGCTTAGTATCTAAACTTATACCACAAACTCACAGTTACAATTTGCACTGCAATTATTTTGACTCATTTTCAGCTATCAAAAAAAAAGTACAACTTGTAAAATGCATTCTTGTATAATCATGTTATATTCCTTAAATATAAAGTGTGCATATGTCTCTGTACTATGATATAAACATGATGGAAGATGTAGAGCAAGAGAAAAGCAAGCTTAGGAACACGAGGCGTAGTCAAGTGTTTGTCTTGCTTTTCGAGTGCTCTACATCTTCTAGAGTGTCTATATCACAGTACAGAGACATAAGCAATCTTTTTATATTGCTTTTATAAATATTTTCAACATTTTGTGTGAGTCATGTCTCTGCAGTCCTCTGATATAAACATGGTAGCCAGCCAATCAGTGTGTGAATGTTATATCTCAAATATTTTATAAATAACTTTTTTATTTTTACACACTCAAGCAAAACTAACCTTAATTGGTAAGGGTTTCTTAGCAGTTTTGGTGTCTTTTGCAATTGAAGTTATCCTTCCTCTTGTTACTGGCTTCACAGGCTGTTTGTTTGTAAGTCTTGCTGATGATCTGGTAATTCTCTTTTCAGGAGATTTATTTTCTTTACTTTTTGGAGCAGCTTTTTTGATTGGTTTTACCTTCAATGGTGCAAAAATTGAGCTAGAGTCGTGCTGTATGTGTCGTACAGTGAATGTTGTCTTTTGAGTTTTGTTTGCTGCCTCGGCTTTCCTCTTCAGTTCTCGTTGCTCACGCCATTTCATCAGCATTGCCTTTCTTTGATCTGTTTGTTGGCCTAGTGCAACATTTTCTTTTTGGGCAGTTTTTGCTGTTTGCAACATAAGGGTTGAATCACTGTTATTACCAATCAACAAATGCCTGTACTGTACTTGGTACTATTTAAATACTGACATGTCAGACTCCACTATTTTGATCCATATTGGGCTATTGCATTTTTTTAATCGCACTCCCCTATTGAGGACACATGGAATTCCAAGGGAATGAGGGTACTAAAACCCTTCTGGAATTCCATGGGCCCCCATTCTCAACTAATTATTGAAAATCCACTGGAAAAAAAAACAGGGGAGTAGGGTCTAAAATTCATGAAAATCCAAGGGAGTAGGGTCTAAAATTCATGAAAATAAATGGAAAATCCAAGGGAGTTGGGATTATTTTGGAAAACGTCCTCAACAGGGAGTGTGCGATATGTGGTAGCCCATTGTGTACATGTACAGTAAAGGAGACGGTTGTGCAAAGCCTGGATAAGTTATCCACCAGATAAGAGCTCTAAATTACATCCGCTGGATAAGGATTTATCCGGTGGATAGCGCTTATCCAGGCTTCGTACAACCGGCTCCAGAGCGAGCATACATGCACCCACAGGGGCAACCAAGGGAGGTCATGATCAGTTGTTATATTTTCTATATAGAAAAACAAAGATTTCGACAAATTTCCTGGGTATGTTGCAAATCCCTACCCAGACTAGTTAACTCTGTACGTCTGTAACTTATGAGGAAGATTAAGTGACGACTGTTGTTATTTTGAAGGACAAATCACAAATGATTTCTTGGACAATTAAGCTTAATGGATGCATAGTTTACCTTTTCCAGATGCTTTTACGTTAGACTTTTGTGTCTTATTTGTAGCTTGAACCTCTTCTATAGAGACATTTTGCTCATTTAATAAACCAAGGCCTCTTCTTTTAGTCAGTTCGTCTCTTCTAGAAATCTTTCTATCTTGATTTGTACGTTGTGCTCGAACGAAACGATTCGTTGTCCCGAGTTTGTCTCCACGGTTTTTGTATGAAGACAAATGGTTGTGATTATAGCGCTTAGTGGCCACCTCCATTGCTGCAAAATTAGGTAGTTTCAGCTAATAATACTTCTAAATCTATTATTAAGGGTTAAACTATAAAAAATGTAAACATAAACGAAATATTTGATGAAATAATGAAGAAAAATTTAACCGCACAAGAACCGAAATATGGCTGCTTTTCGAATCTTGTGGTAAAACGTTAGGTTACTTTTGATTGGTTGATTTTAAAAATCACAGCCAATCAAAGTTCAAGATGTTTTCACCAATCAAAGGAGATTTTAGATTTCACGATACCCTCCTACAACTGACCAATGAAATTCGTTCTACTTTAGTTCTGACGTCACTTCAGCATTTTACTGTCGAACCTTGTGCAACCAGCAAAGTGTGTGGAAGAAAATGAAAGGTTCGTCGGCAAGAATACGAATTTCACCCATCGGATTTGTAGTTATTGGACTTTGTGGCCTAGCGACTGTTTACTATTTCACTACAGATGGTGGTGCCACGTCTAAATTCACTGATTCGAATGATTCTGTCTCAATAAAACAACTTCTGGCTGCGGCTATTGATTTGGCTCAAAATGGTGGTGATGCAGTCAAGGCTGTCAAAGAAAACGATAATCTTCAGGTAGGGGAAAGTTTACCAATAATAGAAAGGTTTCTTCGGTTTTAGTGTGAGTTTTCTCCATGTTTATTTACGAAACTTTTATCCAATGAATCAAAAATAGCGATGGAAGTTGTGACAGTTCCCATATTATTACACATGCTTACTACTCAAAAATATATCAAGTCACAATATTCCTACGGCTATATATTTTTCATAAAAGAAGCTGGGCTTTATGTCATTATTTTAAGTAATGGCATTATTCCTGCATCTGCCTCTCAAATCCATACAGGACATTGTTTATAATTGAAAAAATACACGGAAAACAATTATAATGACGATCGTCACTTTCGACCATATGGACTACATGTGAACGAAAGGAAATCTGATGAATTATAATTGACTTATTCGTAAAAAGTGTAAGACCAACTTCCTTTTACTTATTACTAAGTTATGGGCGAACTAAACTTCTACATCGTGCCCAAACGCATTTTTTATTATGCAAAATATATCATACTGCGAACACGTTTTTAGGTTGCCATAGATATGGTCATTTATTTCTTTAATATTTGATTATAATTGCCTTCAATTAATTCGCCCGAGCTGATTCGCCCAAAGGTAATGCAAGGAAAACTGAAGAGAAAATAATAAGAAGTAGGAATTACTTAATCAGAGACCAGACTCAGAATGAGTAAATTCATTTTCCGAGTCAAATCCGAGTCCGAGTCAAAGCCGAGTCCGAGTCAAAAGGCCGAGTCAAGATAAAAAACAAAAACAAAACAAAAAACATTTATGATTTAATAGAAGACTTACATTGCTAGTATTTCACATCATGTTTATCTGATAAGCTGAAGTAAAGTTTTACATTCTATTTATTTAATGTTTTACACCATAATCAATTCAGTCGTATTATCGATAAATACCGGAACAACACCAGACTGAAAAACTCCCCGCTAAAATGAACTGGCAGCAAAAGCAATAGGCTGTGGAGCGAATATTTTGTGGAACAGATCCAACAATTTAGACGTTCATAAACCTGGTTAGACGCTCGTATAAAACTGGCATGAATTCATGATGTCAATGCCGTGTTTAGTTTGGCAAGTTTCAAGCTTGCAATGTCGGATTAAGGTAGTTCGGGACCCTTGCTACTGCGCATCTCCGCGCGCATTCGAGCGCGCGCACTTTTATTAAAGAACATTCGCTTGTCCGTGGGAAGTCTGGGCACTAGTGAGTCAGCGATTGAAAACCGAAGAAATTCGTTTTTTGGTGAAGAAAAATAGTACTTTATCGACCAGATTCTACAAACAAATTTATCAAAACATGTTGTGCACCGTGTAAAGTAGGAGAAAAAGTTCGAACTATAAAATTTAGCGAATTCTTATCAGTCGAAAAGGAGCAGAGAACAACGCTAAAATGGCTGATTTTTTTTGTTCGTTTTCGAAGATTTTTACCCTTTGTTCTTCTCTAACTCTTTAAACAATACGGTGACCCCCTGATTTTATGAATAATTTATGCTCATAATTTTATAAACTTTTCGTATAAATAAAAAAAAGAATACCTCTATCGTTTCGATTTTGAGTAAATTTATCATTTTTCTGTCTGATCCTCCAAAAACGTGTATTCTGAAAGGCCATTTTTCGCATATTATTGTTGATCTGTCGCTTCTTTGCAAATTGTTCGGCAACAACTTAGTTCCAAGTGTTTTTCTGCACCCCAGGCTATCATTTTGCTTGCTTTTGAATACTTTTGGTTGTTCCAAAATTCTTATAATTTGACCAGATATCGCGAGGCCATTTTTCGTAAAAAGATCACCAAACACCCCACATCTCCCCCCTCATATCTCAAGAGTGACCTCGGTGACCCCCCATTTTTATTTTACATTTTATTTCCTCCTATGCCCCTCTTTCTTTGTAGGAATTTTGAAGGCAAGTTTATCGTAAAAATTCATGAGTCCCGAACTACCTTAATTGCTTGATTGATACAGAAACTCTAAATCATCTTAGGGATGCTGGTTTTGCTCCTTTCTTTGACACATTTTAAATGCTTCAGGGAGGCAAGCCATCTTGTCATCCTTTCCCGCACCAAGCAAACAGTTGTTTTCAGTGTTGGGCTTTCTGTGGTAACCTCAAAATGGCGGTGTCGAAGTTCGCCGTTGTTTACTTGATTCTTTCTTAAAACTTTTAACAAACACTGAGTTGATATATTTATTTAGCAATGTAAGCCTGCTATTAAAGGTCAATTTTTAGATATTTTCATCTTGACTCGGCCTTCTGACTCGGACTCGGATTTGACTCGGACTCGGATTTGACTCGGTGATTCGGTGAACTCGACTCAGAATGGTTCATGTGTTGTAGTCTTTATTTAAGGTGACTCGACTGGGTTTTGTTTGAGGCGCAACTCCGCTGTTTGATCGCAAAATGCTTCACGACCAAAAACCTAATTTCAAAAAAAAAAAATTTATACCAAGTCTAGGGGTAGTTTCAAGTTCCTTTTGACGCTTAAATCATTATGATCGGAGCTACCAATAATTTATCATGACGATATTGCTGTTTTCGCAAACATGAAATTTTTAGCAAAATAAACCTTTGTACAAAACCGCATTCATTGGTTCATAGACTCCAGATCATGTTTTCCGCTGTTACTATGTTTAAAAGATTTCTATGGAAGCGTTTTCCAATAAAATGCGCTTGAACTTTTATATACCAAAAAAAGTAAATAATTCCAAGCATTTAGTTCACTTGGCCAAAAATCTTACTTAAAGGACTCGGAAACAGCTTCTTTTCAGCTGATTTTGTCAATATACTATTTAATTGTTCATTTGGAGAAATACTTGTAGAACAAAATTGCTTTGTGCAATTTTGAGAAATACCGAGGTCAAGTTGATAGAGCTGCGCCTTTTCATCTTTTGTTTATCATTTCAATAAAATTATCTTCATAAAAAGCTAGAAAACTTAGGATTCCCTCAATGAATTTTTTTCTAACTTCAGTATCAGCATTTTTACCAAGTTGTTTCTTAATCCTATGCATTTCATGATTTGGCGTAGTTGAACTCACTGAATCCGTGCATGGTCGTGTGAACGAACTGAAGCTTGACTCAATCCTACTCTTTTGAGATTAATTTCTGTTTATGTGGTAAAAAAACACGTTCTCACCTGACTGTCTATGGTCATGGTCTTGGTAGAACTACAAGACATCTTTGATTTGAAACTGTAAAGGGATTCCGTTCTTGATCCAGAAAAACGTCAACTCAAGCATGTATTGTAGTCACTCAGGCTTCCTGGCTCCAAAACAATTAAAGTAGCAGGCGCGCGTGGTGTGCTGGTTCTCCTGCCACAAATACATATACAACCACAGCCTTCCCGACCCAAAAATGATTGATGAAAAACGTTTATATTTGAGAAATTAGCTTTCAAATTTCAAGTCATCCATTAGTAAATGACTACATAAAGGGGATTGAAATGTTGGGAAATGAGGATTTGTTTGAGATTGCAGGGAGTTTGAGTTAATGAGGTGGAGTTAGCAAGGTTGCACTGTATTTAAACAAGACTACTGCTACTTTTTATCAATATTTTGTGATGCAAAATGCAAGAAAAAGTATTAAGAAATTTTGCACTCTATTCTTTTTGTACAACTATAATAGACAGTAGTCACAAGTGCTCCAGTGATATCAGTATTTTGTACAAAATATTGCAATTAGACTATACATATTTAGTTTTGTTTCATGGATATAAGTGCATTAGATCATATGTACATGTATTTTGCGCTTTAGAAATATTAAATTATTATTATTATTATTATTATATAAGGCATGCACTCTAATGCATTTCATTTTTCTTTCAAATGTGTTTAGAAAAAGAGTAAAGGGCAAACAAAGGAAGGTGTTGATGACCCTGTTACCCAAGGGGATATGTTATCACATCAAGCTATTGTCTATGGTTTCAAAAAAGCTTTCCCAAATGTCAAGGTAGTTTCAGAGGAGCATGACATCAAAACTGTTGATGAGAGCAATATAAAGCCACCAAGAACATCTCCAGTACTGCTGAATACAAATCTCTATAATTTGGAGGATGAGTTTGTATCAGCCAAAAGTATTCTTATTTGGGTTGATCCACTTGATGCCACAAAGGAATACACTGAAAATTTACTGAAATATGTTACCACAATGGTCTGCATTGTTGTTGATGGACAACCTGTTGCTGGAGTCATTCATAGTCCATTTCTCAGGAAGACATCTTGGGCTTGGGTAGGTCATGGGCATTCTCCAAATTTAAAAGGATCATCTTCTAAATTACCAGTTAGAGAACCAAAGATTATTGTGTCTCTTTCTCATGCTGGTGAAGTTAACAAGACATTAACAGATAGTTTTGGTGAAACCATTACAATCCTGAGAGCAGGAGGAGCAGGATATAAAGTACTCTCTTTGCACAATGGTGAAGCTAATGCTTATGTTCATTTAACTTTTATCAAGAAATGGGATGTGTGTGCTGGGGATGCACTTTTAAGGGCAAAAAATGGGAAAATGACTACACTGGCTGGCAAAAGTATAAATTACAGTAACCCTAAAGACAGTTTGATCAAAGAGGGTCTTCTTGCATCATTACAACATCATGGTTTGTTTCTGAAAAAACTAAACAAAGGAAGACACTAGTAGCACACAGTAATGAGGGTAGCTAGCATTTATGCCTATGGAGGGGTATAGAATGGTGTCTAAAAAATAAACAGGCTCGCAAAGCTCGGATTTGATTTTTGTAGAGGCTCGGAGGCTCGGATTTTTCAAGATATTAGGCTCGGAATCTCGGAATTTTCAAATGCTGGGGTCGGAAGCTCGGATTTCGGATTTTGCATGTTGAAAGCGGGCTCGGATTTTAAAACAAGGGGCTCACAGGCTCGGGAGGCTCGGATTTTACCATTCTATACCCCTCTATGGTGATGATGGCTTAATTATGCAGAGGACAGTTGTTGACAATAATAATCATGAAAGTACATGTAGTTAGTAATGTAAGTATAAAGTTTCTACAAGTGTAAATGACTGTGAAAATATCTGAGCCACAAATGGGGTTTGTACCCATGAACTTCTGAGTACCGGTCAGATGCCCTGATTCCACTGAGCTACTGGGGTTCCTGTGGTAAGCAAGGTCATGTGTGTACAGTCAAAGCTCCCATTAGCAAACACCCTTGGGAACTCAAAAAGTGTCTGTCAGTACAGCTGTTGGCTTACAGGAGTGCACAAATACAGTGTTTGTGTTGGAGTGGTTTGAAATGGTTTTGGAAAGTTATCCTTAAGTGGAGCTGTCTGCTTATAAGAGTGTCCATAAGTGGAGCTTTGACTGTATTTGTACTCAGATCACTCAGAATGAATGCTGTTTGATAACCTGAAAGAAACTTTACACACATTAGTACTAAGATCTCTGCAAGTGACAATTCCATTCCACTACTTACAAACATGGTAGTAGTGTTGATGATTATGATAAAGACAGTTGTAGTGATAATTATGATCACATCAATTAGTGTCAATCTTACTACATATAATGGTGAGTGACACAAGTGATATTGATGACACTGGCAATAGTGTAATAGGGAGATAATAATTTGTTATTTATTTAGACCCTTGGGACAAATTTGCATTGGCATGGACATCATTGTATGGCATGAGTGTTGTCATACATGATAATTATGTGCATAGAATTGACAGCATTGCCAGTGCATCATATATCATGGGGAATTTGCTTTGTCTTAGTTCAATAATTTTCTAGCTTTTCAAATCAAATTAATATATGAATTTTAGAGCTTGGATATTAATCTTTCTAGGAAATATTGTTGAATTCATGAAATAGAGAGTGCATACAGATTATACTTGTATACTTTGTAGTTTGAAATTTTCCATTGGTTTACTTTTTAGAGCTCACTGGCATTTCACTTTCTTTCAGTTTAATCCATTCCACTACCCTAATGACTAAATTTACCCATGATAAATCCCCAAACAAAGCATTAAAATACCCTTAAACCAATGGAAAAAGTTAAATCACAAACCTACATGTATGTTTAATAAGTTTAACAAGTTAAATAATTGAGTAAAATGATGCAAAGTATTTTACTCAATTATTTAACTTTGTTTACCTGACAACTATCCTGCAAGCATGGTTTACATTTCTAATTCCTTTGCAGAGCACAGGGAAAATTAACCCCTGCTGGTCCTTGTGATTTCCACTTCCACATTTCTGGATGTTGAAATTGTGGTCTATTTGGAAAAAAAAACCTGTTTCAAAACTGTGTTTTGTACGCAAACGTCATCAACCACATGGCAGTTTCACTTGTAAGATATTGCTGACTCATGAAAATGATGTTTTGCTTATTCGTCAAGGATACTCGACAAAAATAGTCGGAAGTATGGTCAGAAGAATTTTACCTTGCTTGCTCTCTAGCAAAGGAATAGAAAAAAATCTCTGCTTGCAGGGTACCTGATCAGAAAACCTTTTTAATCAGATATGTTGGCTCTCTATAAGGGCACATTTCTTGAAGAGTATGTTAGTTTCAATTTCTATGATTTTTTGGGCAAGTTACACATGCTAACAAACACACATTTTTTGTAAAAATAAATAGGACCATAAAGTTATTGGCCCAGAGCTAGACCGACTTAAAAGCCAGAGCAGTTTTTGTCTGAGCTAGTACAAAAGGGACCATGTCGTGCTACGTCCTTGTCAGTGCATGAAGCAATGTCTATGAAACATTCCAAATTATTGTCATAACTGGCACCATTTTCAGTCATGCTTTAGCGAGGGAAACCTACCATTGTCATTGCTGACTGATAGGCCTTTTAATTTCGTGTTTCTCTGTATGTTGTGCAGTGCTTTCAAATTTATCAATACTTGACTTTTTTTATATAGTAGTTGCAGATTCTTGCTAGAATGCATTGGAATTAATGCACTTTAATTATTGGCTATTATTTTTTATGGAAGGTTCAATTATTAGGGTTTATTAAGGTTATTTTTAGGGATTGGGTTTGGGTACAACTATTAGCTAGTGCATGTAAATATTTATAAATTTTATTTAATTAATGAGATTTGATATTAATGCTTCAGCATTTGCATGCTGCATGTGTTTTGTGAAGGAATAGCCCACTTTCAGTATTTTGGGTGAGTGATGACATTTAGGGGATCAGAGTTAAGGTGCACAGGAGTTAGTCACTCAACCAAATTGTTGAAAGTATCATCATCATCATCATCTTTATTTATTTATATTGACATCACACTCCAATGACATTGAACAGGGGTTGCAGGTCGTGGCTTTAGGGGAAGTTTCTGTAGATTTCTTGTACTTTTGGTCCAATATATAGCCTCATTCCTTCATTGGAATGTAACTTCAATATAAACATATTTCACTTTAATATATGCTTGAGCTCAATGTTACTAAAGTATATCCATGCAATGTTGCAGATTCCACATGAATGCAAATCTAAGAGAGTAATAGTTTTTCTTCAGTAAAAGGCATACTGTTTCAATGGAAGTAAAGCTCTCTATCTTCTTAACTGTGAAGTAATTCTGATAGAGTAGATTTCGTATGACTGTGAAAACAGAACCACACAGTTACGGCAGGAATTTCAAATGTTTTTATAGATATCACGGCACGGTCACAGCACGGCACGGTCCGTTTCACACTCATACGAAATCTGCTCTATTGCATGCAAGTGTTACAATGTGCTTACCTCATCATTTATACTTATTTGTTTCATATTTGATACATGTAACTTTTGATCAAACTGAATTCTTCTTTGGAAACAGAAGAACTCATAGAGATCAAAAGTTTTTTCTTAACTTATGAAAGGGTTTTTTCCTAATGAATAAAATAACTGAAATGAAAACGTTTTTTGCTGAATGAACTAGCTATGTGACTAGAAAATCTTTTTCTCACAAAATATACTGTCAATTCTTTGAATGGAAACAAAAATAAAAAAATATGAATAAATGTCACAATGTGTCTGCATCTGTCTTGATTTCTCTGCATTGAACCATCCAGCTTTATATATGACTTCAAAATTAACTCTGTTGAAGGAAAACAGAGTTACGGGAAGTCCAGGTGACCCTAGTCTCCTTTGCAGCCGTTATTAGTCAGGACTGCAGGGGAATGGGAGCTAGACTAATAATGGCTGTGAAGGAGACTAAGGTGACCCAGATTTCTATAGATTTTGCCATGTTTGTCCAAATTAAAATGGTGGATGATAGACTGGTCTATTCCACATCCCTATGAGAGAAGTTATTTTTAGCTGAGAAAGAGTTATGGCCATTCTCCACTCATTGCAGAAAGCACTCACAGCGATCATTTTTACTCAGTGAAATTTTGAACAATAGATTTTATTTCCAACAAGTACTTGTTAGCTCACTTTGGTGCTTTCAGCAAGGTCTGGAGAATGTCCTTTACGCTTGAAGTTCATGAACCAGAAAATCAGACTGTATAGTTTGTGATATCATTGTCGACACAATAGACCTTATTCATGTGTGTCACAGTTTTCCTATTACCATATTTCTAAGGAATAAGATTCTCTGTTCAAGGTTACAGCACAAAGACCAAAAGTATGACCAGCTACGGTAATGTATTTGCATTCTTTTGAAAGAATCATCCAATTAGCATCAGAGGATTCTCTTATCTTATTTGGTATCTAAGCACCAATTGGAGGATAGCAAGACAAAAGTATGCAGATAAATTAACACTGGTTGCAGTTTTGAGCTTTCACACTGTAACATTCTTTGGTATTTTAACATTCTTTGGTATTTTCCAAAGAAACCTATTTCCCGATAACATGGGGAAATACCAAGGCAAGTGAATAAGGTCAATAAAGTCTCTGCAGTGTGGTCAGTACACAGGGAAAAATGTCAATTCCCCACTTGGGATTTGCCTGGGTCTAAACTGGGATTAGACCCAGGGAAGCCCCATGTTTGACCCAAGCTTGGAATTGACATTTATAGATCAAGGTTCCTCTTCACAGGCTCCTGATATTAGGCATATACTCTATTATTTTTATCTTTCTAGTTTGTTTTAGTCCATGATGGCCAGTATGCATCACAAAGATAGGAACTATTTTCCAATCCCTTCCATTCATTTTCCCATTGATCTTCACAATGTCTATATAACAGCATAGTTGCCCTGGCATCTTCAGTGGAACAGTGCTCACTTGTTTGGATTTCAGTTTGTAATAAATTCCGAGTCAAATTCTTCAGTGAGGGTGTTGCTCCGGTGGGAAGCCCCGCCATCACGCGTAAAGGTACATACTTGGACGTGTCTCTTATAAAACTTTGAGGGTGCTTGAGTTTTAGAACGTTTAAATCTGACTGAAGAGAATGGCCTACAAGAATTCGACTTTTTATGAGTTTCTTGGTTTGTTTTCTTGCTTTTCGAAAAGAAATGGCATTGTTCATGTCTGAAGGTCTAATTCCACTCCACTGTGTTCTAAAATCAGTGATTTTCTCTTCGGGTTTGACGTAGGAGTCGTAAATCACATTCCCATCGTAGTTTACAATACTACAACGTGCCAATGCACTTTTCTTTTCGTCGCCAACACCAACCATTTCGCAGTCAACTGCCATAATACGACTTTTCTTCGACTTTTGACTAACTCCTTCACCATTTAAAGGAAGAGATGAGAAACGAAGCGAAATATTTTCGTCTCTGCTACCGGCTTCACTGTAGCAACTACTGGCATCATTTTCGTTCTGCAAGAAGTCATTTTGCAGAGATTCTACTCTTTTTCGCGCTTTAAACTTCGAATCTTTCTTTCTCTTCCTTTTTGTATTTTCTGGAGTAAGTACTTTTGGAGTTTTCATCCTGATAAACAACCTTCAATCGATAGAAAATCAAGATTTGTGCTGATTTTATAAAATTGTTGATGACACGTGGTGCAATCTTGATTGCATAATTCGAGCCCAGTCCTCATAATACACAGGAATCCCATACCAAAGACAACGTTTTCATGCTGTTTTACTTCGATTTTCTTGGAACAATATTCATTTAGTATGCCTAGATTTTCTGCAAAACGATCCTGCATATTGAGATTAAATCAAACTGTGGCAAATTTTTAGATCGTCCCTAAAGTTAAAGTGATACAACAGATACAATAGGACCAATAGCCCACAGCAGCACAGAAAGTGCTGTTTCCCGCAGAGAATATACTACCGATACCATTGTTATATCTTGAATCTCTATTATCTCATTTAATGTGTATGATGTCTTGGGATGGATAAACATCTTGTTTTCATTCACAGATGGTGACGAGTAGTGAAGGGTGGTATCATCGACATACAAGTGAGTAGAACATGAAGGGTTGGAAAAAGGGATGTCATTCACATAAATCAAGAACAGTAGAGGACCCAAACAGGATCCCTGTGGTACCCCATTGAGCACTGGTAAAGTGGCAGAGCATTGAGATGAGAGAGCATTTCATTAACATGTTTATTCGTTCTGGGGAAATTCACCCCGCTGGCTTACAACACTCGATCATCATCGTCCAATAATTTATATCAATAATTTTCGAGACTTAGTCTTCCAAAACGCTCCTTTTCTAGAATTGGTGTAAAGCTCTGGAATGAAATAATTCTTTTCTGAAAAGAGATTTTGGCAGATTTCTGATATTCGATGATATAATGATGGGCTGGAATTAAGACAAACGCTACTCAAAGGTTTAAAAGCAGGCCGGCCCGTTTCTCAAAAGACCCGATAAAGTTTACGGACCCGTTAACCTAAATAAATCGAATAAGTTAACAGGCCCGTAAAGTTATCGGGTCTTTTGAGAAACGGGCCCCAGAAGGTTTAATATTATATCGAAATTTCAAAACTTTAGTCTGTGTTTATTCACAGTGTCTTAAAAGGACAGCTTCCTTTTTTGTTTCTCCTTACTACACTCCTGGGAAGAATGGTGTAATGAAGTAATAATGCAACGACTTGTTTAAGGTACTGTACAATTTTCGCTTGGAGAACGCTAAATTTGCAATTTTTCTTTTTTTTGTTTTGTTTCTTTTTTTTTGGGGGGGGGGGGGGGGGGGGGAAAGTATCAACAACAAAACAGATAGACTATAACGAGTGTCCACAAATTATCTTCTAAAAATGTGTTTGTCACAGATATGACTGACACGTAGAAGATTTCAGTTTAAAGGAATGAAACGAAGGAAAAGGAAAAATGAAGTTTAAACGTTTCCGATATTATCGAGTGACACAATCTGTAACTGTATAAAAGGTATAGTTATTCAGCACATATATATTTAGAAATAATTTGAGAAACTTGAAGAAACAATACGTTGTAGAACTGGAAATCTTTAATGTGCGAATTTTCGACTAGCCAATACTAGTCTTCATCAGGCTTAAAAGGATTACAATTGGAATCGGTAAATGTATATATAAGATATGGATATAGGAAGTGACGTAACGGGAAATAGATATACAAGTTTACAAATGTGCTAAATAGACGGAAATTACAGTAAAGATAAGAAATGGTAATACTTATAACAGCATATGTATAAAATGAATGGAAATAAAACTAAAACGTCTCATCGCGTATATATATATATTTAGACACCTGCCTCCGACGAGGAATACACACAAAGCTTCAAGGATTCTTTTATACTATATGATCGATTTGTATCTAAAATACATAAAATACATGCATGATACATCATAATCTTTTAACATAGTGGTTCAGTTCATCTGCTAGTACTCACACTCACTACCGCTACGTTAAACATTTTACCTACAACGCTCAACTCACGTTGATTTTTCTGTTATATGATTTGTAATTGCATCATCTCGCGCAGGTTATTAACTATAAGTGTAGATTGCATGTCTTTCCGTCAGAAACCTCGGTTTCTTCTTTCTTGCGATCTTATCGTCAAAATTACAAGCCGGGGGGGGACTCCATTGTAAAAGGATCGGCTATGCTTGTCGGACATTTAAAAAATACCCCTAAAAGATACCGGAAGTCTTTTAAGAAGGGCGTGGCTGGACGATTTTTTAACCCCTAAGAGATACCAGCGATAACAAGTAAGCTAATGAACATTATTATTATGAACATAAAATTGAACGGTCAACACGCTTTTGTTGGGGAAATTTCTTCCATTTGTGAACAAGATAATAAGCGATTGGCTCATTTGATACCCTAAGAGAGACCATGAAATGCTTAAACTCTAAACTTCAATTTTAACACCCTAAAAGACACCAAACCGCTGATTTTTACCCCTAAGAGATACGACGAGCATACTCAATTCTTTTACAATGGAGCCCCCCTGGATTACAAGCGTCAATTCTCGGGGGGGACTCCATTGTAAAAGGATAGGGTATGCTCATCGGAAATTTTAAAAATACCCCTAAAAGATACCGGAAGTCTTTTAAGAAGGGCGTGGCTAGCTGGACGATTTTTCACTCCTAAGAGATACCAGCGATAACAAGCTAATGAGCATTATTATTGTGAACATAAAATTGAACGGTCAACATACTTTTGTTGGCCAAATTTCTTCTATTTGAGAACAAGATAATAAGAGATGGGCTCATTTGATACCCTAAGAGAGACCAGGAAATGCTAAAACTCTAAACTTCAATTTTAACACCCTAAAAGATACCAAATCGCTGATTTTTACACCTAAGAGATACGACGAGCATACCCGATCCTTTTACAATGGATTCCTCCCCGGGCGTCAATTACAGCAAGATAGAAGTGACCTCTGGTTCCCAGTGTAGATTTGGACTTATATAATGCAGTGGCTGTCCATGTTGAACTAGTTACAATACTATATCATATTATATATATTATTACAATACTAATTTAGCAAAGGTTTGTCCTTCTGAAATGTCTAGTTATTTGAAAAATCCTGAGGCTTGTACACATCTGCTCCATTGCCACGATCAATGGTTTATTGGTTCAAATGTAAATCGGGTAAGTACTTGGTGTATGCAACACCAAGTGTGTGTGTGTGTACATTGAAACGTAACGCAAAAATGATGAATAGTATTGACAAACCGGCCATTAATAAGTATTGTATCCTGAAATATTTTGAATTTGCAGCTAGGATTATTCATGATAATTTATTTGGTTGTCTCTAGCTATAGTATTATAGTAGGTACGTACGTACCAATATACGTACTTAGTCCAGTACGCATTGTAATGCCGTACACAGCATCGCAACGAGTCGTGACTCAGTACTTGTACATGTTCGTTTTTAACAAATGTGCTTAGATGACAAAAAGAATCAAAAGTTTTATGCAAGAGCACTGGGAACTGAACCCATAGCCTTGAAAAGATCTTGCACTTCTTCTCCACCCATGAACTCATTGACTTTATGGGCTGTTTTAGCTGACAATAACAAAATAAATAAATAAAACAGTGGAAAATTAATTTATTGATCAGTCGGTTGGCTGATTGTCAGGTGGGTTGGTTGGTTGGAGGGTGAGTTGGTTGATTGGAGGGTGGGTTGGTTAATTGGTGGATGGGTAGGTTGATTGGTGGGTAGGTGGGTAGATTGGTGGGTGGGTAGGTTGATTGATTGTCGGGTGGGTTGGTTGATTGGTGGGTGGGTTGATTGGTGGGTGGGTTGATTAATTGATTGGTTAGTGGGTTGGTTGATTGTTGGGTGGGTTGGTTGATTGCTGGGTGGGTTGGTTGATTGGTTAGTGGGTTGGTACGTCATTGTGTTGGTTGCTAAGCTGAATCTCTTGGGTTGGATGCTTGTAGATCCTCCTCCATTAGCTCAACAGCTTTGTTAACCACTGCTTGTGTAAGCTTTAACCTTTCAAGCTCTACTCGCTTTGCCTCTATTTAACAATTATAAAATAACTATGATATAACGCGCGCTCTGATTGGCCAAAGGACGCGTGTCGTGCGTTCTCTATGAAAACACACAGCACGCGCGCGCACATTTTCAAACTTTCCCCAACGAAAAATGAAAACAAAACCTCAATTGTATTTTATAATTCTACAATAAAACATCTTTTTCCGTGCTCCGTTCATTAATACAGCACGCAGGAGGTGACGAAAGCACGAAAGAAGTGTAGACGAGTACTCTCCACACTTTTTGAGTGTTCTCGGCACTTCCTAAGTGCTGTATTACTGAACGGAGCACGGAAAAAGATGTCCTAATTTGTTTTATTATATATTTTGAAGTAAATGTTCAAGGGAAAAAGTTCGATTTTCTCTATACAAAAATTTAAAAGGTGCGCGCGCGGTGGAGGCCGTGCTGCTGACATCAGAACTGTGCTCCGTTCTCTGATAAAGCACAGCTTTCAGCCAATCAGAGCGCGCGTATCGACAAGGGTATATAATAAACAACAAATACAATTAGTCATGACATAAAAATGCACTAAGCTTTTTTTGTGTGTGTGGCAAGTACCTTTGAGCCCACCAACGCGGTGAATTAATGGCAAAACAAATAGTCTACAATTAACTTACTTGCTCCCTATGCCTTGCCTCATCTCAACTCCCAGATTAATTTTTAGTCATGAAAAGATGCTAAAAATTCGATTATGAAAAGATACTAAAAATGTACAAACCTTGTTGTTTGGCAAATTCACTTTCATGATCATCATGATTGAAAGCAAATTCAGCTTGGACTGTCGTATGGTAAACCTAAACACGGATTCAGAAGCTAGGGTTCAGACATTTACCAAATGAAATTCACCATTGTACTTGTCTATAAATGTTTATGGGAGAGACAGAAAGAAATACGAGGAAATCACAAAATACTGGGTGCGTATATATATAAATAACTTGTTTTTTTAGTTATTCTAACGAGGACGTAAGTTGATGTAATACAAAGCATGAGCCTTTATAAGTCAACGGGACAAGAAATCGACGCAATTCAAGGCCTGTCAATGCCAAACATGATATACGTTAATGTAACTGAACGAACTCATCTCCACCAACTAACTGCGATAACTGCGATAACTGCATGACTCATTGTAATTTGTAATAACTTCATGTATGCGTTAAAATTTCTTAGCAAGGTATGATGACTTATAATGCATAAAAAAATTACTAAATCAAAGAATGACCAATAAATCAGTGAAAGGATGAATGAATGAATGAGTGAGTGGATGGAATGATGGATAGATTAAGTAAAGAACAATAGGATGGAGGTACCAGGGAGAGACAGGGACCGGGGAGCGCCTTGAGAAGTGTGTGTGTGTGTGTATGGGGGGGGGGGGGGATGCCATTTGAAAATATAGAACACTATCATATCCAATCAAAAAAGTTTTTAAACAGAACATTTGATTATAAATAGGTAGCGTGGAAAGTGGTGGTGGTGATGGGGAGGCGGGGGCGCGCGGAAAGTGTGTGCGTGGGGGGGGGGGGGGGGGTGAGGGAGGGGGGGTTGATATAGAAATGTGAGTGTTTGTTTGATTATGAATGAAAATCTACCTCAGTTCGATGGGTAAGTCCATCAGACGATGTTGTTGTGGTGACCCCAGTCCTCTCACTTGAGTAGCAAAACCGAAATCGCAGCCGTGACATCTGTTTGCTGATACAATCACTCACTCTTGAAATGAAACCCACACCCCAGTTGTACACTTTAGTAGCTGCAGATACAAGAGTACTTACTACAGCACCCATGAGTCTAAAAACACAAAACAAATTCAAGTCAATTCAAAATATTCTGTTTTACATAAATTTTGAAGGAAAACGCATCCGCAGCTAGTCTTTAATAGCACTCGTGTGGATGACACTAGTCAATACTGAAACCTTGTTCAGCATATAACTGTTTGGTTTGCGGTAGAAATTTGATCAGTATAGGTCAGATATTTTGTCCTACATCAGTCGTTTTCCAGTGAACTATAGATCCGAGATTTGTCCTATGAATTCAAAATGGATAAGCAAATAAAGAGAGCGCCGTCGACCTAGTATCGACTTCAGCAAAAGGATCAGAATACACGGGAATACAGGGAATACACGGGAATACATGAGAATACATGGGAATACATGGGAATACAGGGGAATACATGGGAATACACGGGAATACACGGGAATACATGGGAATACACGGGAATACACGGGAATACAGGGGAATACATGGGAATACATGGGAATACAGGGGAATACAGGGGAATACAGGGGAATACATGGGAATACAGGGGAATACATGGGAATACAGGGGAATACAGGGAATACACATGAATACAGGGGAATACACATGAATACAGGGAATACACATGAATACAGGGAATACACATGAATACAGTGAATTACACATGAATAACATTGAACTACACATGAATACATGAATACACATGAATACAGGGAATACACAGGAATACAGGGGAATACAGGGGAATACAAGGGAATACATGGGAATACATAGGAATACAGGGGAATACAGGGGAATACATGGGAATACAGGGGAATACAGGGGAATACAACATGAATACAGTGAATTACACATGAAATACAGGGAATACACATGAATACAGGGGAATACAGGGAATACACATGAATACAGGGGATACACATGAATACAGATGATTACACATCGGAATACAGGGGAATACACATGAAATACGAGGGAATACACATGAATACAGGGAATTACAGTATGAATACAGGGATACACATGATACAGTGAATACACATGAATACAGGGAATACACCTATGAAATACAGGGAATTACACATGAATAGCAGGGAATACCATGAATGTACAGGGAAATACACATGACTACATTGAATACACATGAATACAGGGAATACACATGAATACATTGAATACACATGAATACAGGGATTACACAGGAAATACACATGAATACAGGGAATACACATGAATACATGGATTACACATGAATACAGGGAATACAACATTGAACTACACCATGAATACACATGAAATAACATGAATACAGGGAATACATGAATACATGGGAATACACATGCATACAGGGGATTCACACATGAATACACATGACTACAGGGAATACACATGAATACCACCTGGAATTACAGGGAATACACATGAATACAGGGCATACACCATGAATACAAGTGATTTACACATGAATACAGGGAATACACGGGAATACAGGGGAATACATGGGAATACAGGGGAATACATGGGAATACATGGGAATACATGGGAATACATGGGAATACAGGGGAATACAGGGGAATACATGGGAATACATGGGGATACAGGGGAATACAGGAGAATACACGGGAATACACGGGAATACAGGGGAATACACGGGAATACATGGGAATACAGGGGAAGACATGGGAATACAGGGGAATACACAGGAATACAGGGGAATACAGGGGAATACAAGGGAATACATGGGAATACATAGGAATACAGGGGAATACATGGGAATACATGGGAATACAGGGGAATACAGGGGAATACATGGGAATACAGGGGAATACATGGGAATACAGGGGAATACATGGGAATACATGGGAATACAGGGGGATACAGGGGAATACAGGAGAATACACGGGAATACACGGGAATACAGGGGAATACACGGGAATACAGGGGAAGACATGGGAATACAGGGGAATACACGGGAATACAGGGGAATACAGGGGAATACAAGGGAATACGTGGGAATACATGGGAATACATGGGAATACAGGGGAATACATGGGAATACATGGGAATACAGGGGAATACATGGGAATACATGGGAATACATGGGAATACAGGGGAATACAGGGGAATACATGGGAATACATGGGAATACAGGGGAATACAGGGAATACACGGGAACACAGGGGAATACATGGGAATACAGGGGAATACAGGGGAATACATGGGAATACATGGGAATACATGGGAATACAGGGGAATACAGGGGAATACAGGGGAATACATGGGAATACATGGGAATACAGGGGGATACAGGGGAATACAGGAGAATACACGGGAATACACGGGAATACAGGGGAATACACGGGAATACACGGGAATACAGGGGAAGACATGGGAATACAGGGGAATACACAGGAATACAGGGGAATACAGGGGAATACAAGGGAATACATGGGAATACATAGGAATACAGGGGAATACAGGGGAATACAGGGGAATACATGGGAATACAGGGGAATACAGGGGAATACAGGGGAATACAGGGGAATACAGGGGAATATACATGGGAATACATGGGAATACACGGGAATACAGGGGAATACAGGGAATACACCTGAATACACAGTGAATACACATGAATACACATGATACACATCGGAATACCCAGGAATACACTATGAATACATTGATCCCCCATGAATACAGGGAATACACATGAATACATTGAATACACACTGATAACAGGGAATACCACATGAATCAACACATGTAATACAGACTGAATACACATGGAATACAACATGGATTACAAGGGAATACACAGGAATACAGGGGAATACACATGAATACATTGAGAATACACATGAATACAGGGGAATACACATGAATACAGGGAATACACATGAATACAGGGAATACACATGAATACAGGGAATACACATGAATACAGGGAATACACATGAATACAGGGAATACACATGAATACATGGGAATACAGGGGAATACAGGGGAATACAGGGGAATACAGGGGAATACAGGGGAATACAGGGGAATACATGGGAATACAGGGGGATACAGGAGAATACACGGGAATACATGGGAATACATGGGAATACACGGGAATACAGGGGAAGACATGGGAATACAGGGGAATACACAGGAATACAGGGGAATACAGGGGAATACAGGGGAATACATGGGAATACAGGGGAATACAGGGGAATACAGGGGAATACATGGGAATACATGGGAATACAGGGGGATACAGGGGAAATACAGGAGAATACACGGGAATACACGGGAATGCAGGGGAATACACGGGAATACACGGGAATACAGGGGAATACAGGGGAATACAGGGGAATACAAGGGAATACATGGGAATACATAGGAATACAGGGGAATACATGGGAATACATGGGAATACAGGGGAATACAGGGGAATCATGTGTGTTTTTGTATATACATGTGCCTAGAATTTCAATGGATTATATTGATGGTGAATGAAGTACCAACCAAATGTTGCATACTGGAATGTAAACATCACAGGTAGCCCAAGCTTTTGGTTTGTGTTGATTTACTATAGAATGTAGGGGGACTTTTAAACAGTCGATTTTTTGCCCTAAAATTTCATAAAATTTAATGAAATACTCACAGTGTCTTCTTGTTGCTCTAAATAACCCCCTGACTGAGTTTCAGACGATTTCATTCGGGTTTAGGTACTTTCTCCCCACCAAACATAAGAGGGGTAACTTTTGTATTTCATTAAATTTTATGAAATTTTAGGGCAAAAAATCGACTGTTTAAAAGTCCCCCTACATTCTATAGTAAATCAACACAAACCAAAAGCTTGGGCTACCTGTGGTAAACATCGGTGCAGTTTCAGTCATTCCATGCCAGGTGATCTGAGTGGGCGCGCAAAGCATGATTTTCTAATCTGAAAAAGAATCAATCCCAACATTCTCTGCGCGCTTGGTTTACAATATTTTTGTGATGGCCATTTTGAAAATGTCTCGAGAAAATCAAGAAAATATTTGGTCAAAAACCGTTTTCTTATCGAAAACGAGTTACGCACAGTGAAGAAGCTGAGAACTCGAATCTTTATGCTGACTAACAGCCGTCCAAGTGGGATGTATCTTGACGTTTCTCTGGTAAAAATGGTTTGAGAAGTTGTCGGTGGCGATAAAATTTGAGTTGAAACTGGAAAGGGAAGTACTTGTAATCTCTAAAAACATTATTGTTACTTTCGTTAATCAACTTATATTTACGGTATTGCTACCATGTTTGCTTTGTGAAGGCCTTTAGTAACTATAATAAATCTGTTGTGCATATTAATCTTGTCTTGACTTAATTTAACCTAATTTGTTCCTGAAACTGCAGTTTCGATTCTTTTATGTAGATGTTGTGAGCCAATTTTATTCTTGGTTCAATAATTATTACCCCCTTGTTTTTATAATGCATGACCATGACAGAAAGAAATGAGGAAAATTTAAATTTGAACCAAGGAGAAGATTTAGCCACAACATAAACATTTACTAAAGATTCAGAACTTGGTTGTACATTGGTTTCTAGTTACAATTGACTACTTTCCAGTTATTCCTTCAATTGAAAATTCATTACAAAAATGTCCAGAGCTTTTGGGTCTCTTCCCCTGAAGATGCAGAAGATGGGTCAATGACTGGAAAGCTCAGGGAATTACAGTCTTTGTAACTATGAATTTACATATTTAAAGGAACAATCAAGTCAATTTACAGATGTTCTGCTACACAAGTCTCAAAAAATATATGCTGGTTTTTCAAACCTGACCCTGAAAAACTTCACTCAAAGTAATGATGAAATAAACAAAAAGATTTCTGAGAAAACCTGCAATCTTTATACTGATAACAGTTTGCCCACAAGAGCCAATTACTTACATTTACCATCTATAGTGATAATGTATGTTGGTATTCCTAAATGGTCCAAAGTTGGGGGAGAAAGGGGAGTTAGTGCCTCCTGGCTCCTACGTCCCTGATATAGCCTCCTTTGCAGAGGTTCTAAAGTCATCATGCACTGCTTAGCTTTCCCACATATTGTTCAAAAATCCTTGAAATATAACTTTTAATAAGACCAGGCATGGAAAACACTTTTACCAAACCAAAGACCAACCACATTGTTTGGTATCCTTTTACTAACCTTGCACCTTAGCTAAAGTGGTTCTATTTTTTCTACCAGGATACTGCCCCCCAAAGAAGGCTTAGCCAACAAACAAAATTGAATTACAACCTCTTGGGCATACTTAATATATGAAACTCTATCCAAATGTAAACAAATCCAAGAGTTTATATGAATACCATATTACTTTGAGGGCAAATGAGAGAAGTTTCTTCTCACAGAAAATACACAAAAATGGCTTGATACATGTTCATTGTTTTAAAACAGTTCAATATGGCACTTTACCAAGTTAGGGCACTGCAATAATCTATGTCAATGTAAAACCTGAATTCCATGGTAACATTTTATTTCAGTACTACTTGATATGATCTCTATCTGTAACTTGACAAGTCTAATAAACAGTAATGTTATTGTGGTTATGATTGACAAGGAGTTTGCACTTCAGTTGGCAGAGAGAAAAAAGTACCAATGGATATTGCAAAATACAATGCTGGGCACTTCACCTCACCTTGTGGTGTACAGAATATTCACTACTGATGAATATTACAAAATTGGTTCAAATAAGTATCATTTGCACAGGTTTACAAATTTTCATGACACTGACAAATGGGTATATTCCTAAATATGTTTTATTATAACATCATGTAACGGTAATAATAGGTTAATAACTTAAATAACAAACAAAAAATTCCTAATAAGTTGGATTTTGTTATACCTAGAAGAAACACGAAAGTTAATTTGGGACTCAGTGACCTTGAAAGTTTTTATTTGCAACTCCACAATATCCTTGACTAGCTACATGTATACCGGAAAAATCCATGATCCACAAGAAAGAGTGTCAGAGAAAAAGGCCCAGACATTGCTTAGCTAGCAAACCTGAAGACTGCAGAGGACCTCAGTGCTGATACAGATTTCGTTGATAAATCTTGCGAAGAGTTGAAGAACTCCTTCCGCTTCTCCTTCGAGCCCTTCGAGTTTAGTGTTCATTTTTTAGCCAAAATCCACAGGCATTGATGCAGTAAGGATAAATAAATGTTAATTATTATTTGTTAAACATAGTCTTTAAACAAGGAATCTTTTTATGTGCTAAATACCCAGGAATATAACGATTTCTTCACTTGGTGGTGTCCGCCATTTTGTTTTGCTTTTTCCTCAAATCAAGGATTTGCGCTCGCAAAGGACGCTTGGGATTGATTCTTTTTCGGAAAGCACGATTTGCAATCTGATTGGCTAATCGATTTTCGCCAGATCACCTGGATCGTTTCTCGTCCTAACTTTAGCTTTCCAAAAGCTGTGAACTTCTCGTGAGTGGAGAAGATTGTCCTAATCTCAGAGTATTTGCTGATAAAAGGGGTAGATAGTGAAGACAATGGTAAGCTTTTAGTTCGCTAGATCGCAAAATAATCGGCTAATCAACTAAATCGTTTTATGCAAATTACAAAAATTATTCCTAGATCATTTTATGGACAACAGTTTTCTCTGGAAGTAATCGAAAGATGCCTTAGCACTATTCAGTTGATGAAAACTATACATCTTGTGAGAAAAGGGACTGAAGGTGAGTTAAAGCGTTTGGCCCTAATTTCCCATAAAGTTATAAAATGGCCCTTCCATACCAACTAAAATTGCAACATCTGCAAAATTTATATCCATAAATAAAACAAAAATGGATCATTTAGATATCCAATGCCGAATGCCGGTCGTTTCGCCCGCTGGACGTTTCGCCCGGGATGTTTCGCCCGCAATCTAAAGTCGTTTCGCCCGCAATCTAAGTCGCTTCGCCCGCAATTTAAAGTCGATCTATTAAAAGCCCCCCAAAAGTATTATTATGTCAAAACATCGGGCGAAGCGACTTAGATTGCGGGCGAAACGACTTTAGATTGCGGGCGAAACGTCCCGGGCGAAACGTCTAGCGGGCGAAACGACCGGTTACCCCAATGCCACCTATGAGCAGCTTTTGATTTGAAATTTTGTAGACTAAGAAGGATTTATGATAATGAATTCGGGTATGTTTACGTGTTTTCGCGTCGGACTATGGTCTAATCGTCGTGATATTTTAAGCAAAACGTGTTTTGCCAAAACTTTTCTTTTGTATTTTTGAAAGAGCAGTAAGTTCCTTGTTTGCAAACGAAAGATCTATCGATTTGCGTATAGATCGATTTCACGTGACGTCACGAGAGGACTAAAATCTAAACTAAAATTCGGAGAAAGCTGATTGCCTGATATTTTGTATGTATCATGAAAAGAAGTCGTCTCTGGAAATTTGGTCTGATTCTGTTCATCGCTTGGCAAATTATCGGCACCAAAATTGTGTCACGCCATGCAGTCACGCATTTTCAAACGACGTAAGAACACATCAATTTGCGACAAATTTCACCTCATGATCATTTGCTTTGGCAATGAACTTAATTGTCATTTTCTATATATATAATCAATAAAATGAACAAATAAAATAATGTATTTTTAATATCATTTCGATGCTTGGTATTTATGGTCGCCATATTGGTGTACATATTGGTGTACACCAATATGGCGGCCCCATACATTCTTACCAACAACAAGCCCACATTCAAACATTCGTATCTTCGTGGTGAAAAGCTCTTTTGACTCAATATTTTCTAGAGTTGCAAAGATTTAGTTGTTCTTTGAGGTACAAGTATTTTTATTTTATTTGATGCTCTGAAACCGACTTTATTTTTCTCGATGACGTCAGTGAAATCGATCTATATGGCAAAGGAGCTACGATGTTTTGAAAAGGCTCATTTTTAGCTGTTTGAAAACTGAGCCAAAGATGGCTCCTTACCCAGGAAGCCCAGAATATACAATAGTGAGTGATTTAAGTTGAAATGTTATGGTAGTGTGAGAGCAAAGATGTATCTCAATGACTAACACCAAAATATGTCAAACCTCAAACTAGAAACCTTGCTTTAGTGACTTTATTCTTTCCATAAAATTGTACTTCAAATAGGGGTCATGAGCCACCTGAACATAAAAAATTCCTAAAAAATCAGGAAAATTAAATTTCAACAATCCACAACCATTTTTGGTATTAGTAGTCCCATAGCTATCTATGCATGAAAAATCATGAGAATTGGTGAGGTAGCCCTGCCAAGTTGATTGAAATTAATTTCTTGCTTTTTACTGAGTACTGGTCTTAAGCCCTTACAAAGTATACATTCTTCAATCTACAGTGTTTGCGTGACCTCACGGTGACCTAAAGCCGGGTTGGCCATGTTTCCAAATAAGGCAAATCGTTAGTAAACAACATGGAAGTGAGATTTGTAACTGCCGCGGCCAGGGGTTTCTCGTCGTGTGACTCTCCTATCATGTAATAAACGTCGGAACGAGACGATAAACCCCTGGCACCCAGGGTAGTTCACACTAGGACCTCAAGTCAGACTTCAGTCTGACTTGAGATTAATTAAATAATAATAATAATGACGAATTTTATACAGGATATTTCACCCATCAGTGTAAAACACTGTTGTCCTTGGGGTCCTGTAATTATTTTGTGTGTGAACGGCTCATCAAGGCCAATTTCAAGTCAGTCTTGAAATCCATGGGAAAGCGGCATTTTCAAAAGATTTCTGTCTGACTTCAAGTCAGATGAAAACATGACTTAGCTCCGACTTGAAACAACTTTTTGACAGGTCGTCACTATTTGTATACTAGACAATTGTCACTCAAGTCAGACTTGTCTTCAAGTCAGACTTGTGAGTAATATGACTTGAGTCCAAATTAGAGGTCCTAGTGTGAACCCAACCAATGTGGATGGGGCCGGTGTTGTTCCTCAGTCCTAATGAGATATGAAATTTAACTTTATGGACTGTTGTCTTTACAATCCGTGTTCCTTTTTGCAAGGCACAATATAAATGTACGGCCGATTGTCGGTCGATCGATCGACTACCTCTGAAGAGATGTACACACTCAAAAACTTTGTTTATAATACCGAATCTAATACCGTTTACACTAATTTCTATGCAAAAGAAATTAAAGATATTCGTTTTCGAATAAATAAAGTTGTTCTTGTCTCAACAGGAAGAGGAGTATCAATACTATTGCCGTCACTACGAAAGGTCGACATGACGTCTGCTTCATTTCTCTTGCTGCAAACAATTCTTCCCTTGTCACAAATGTCACAACGAATACATTGAGAAACAAGTTAATTCCCTTCAAGACCTTGGTGAAGAAGAATTAGAAGAAAGTGATGCAAAGGCTAAATATATTGAAAATCAAACTGTCACCAAAGAACTCTTTGAGGATGAAAAGCGTCAGCATCCTCAAGCAACTTGTGTTGATGCAAATTATATACAGTGTACTTCATGCGGCTTTACAACACATGAGGTAAATAGCATAGCTCAGATACCACTTTGAAAATGTCATGTCCCAGGGGGGGGACTCCATTGTAAAATGGGTATGCTCGTCGCAGGGGCGGATCTAGCATTTTGGCTGAGTAGTTTCCAACTCGACCGAAACTTAATATCATTAAATCCTACGATACCATTTACACTTTGCATATTCTGAGCATTAGCACCCACAATAAACACATTACTACAATTTTCAAAATCATGCGAGCTCAGACACTGATCAAGTTATGTCATAGGTTCAAGAAAAATCTAACTAAAATTTAATTTGACATCCAATCGATTTTATTCTAAAATACGGTCTAGGAAACTGTGTTTTTAGATAATTTTTGAACTTATATCGAAATAATTTTATGCACAAAATGTTTTATTCGGCAAGTTGTAGCCGGTGTTATGTCACACAACGCAAGTCAAGCGCCTGAAAAGCCGGGGAAATCACTACAAATTCTTTCAAACCACAGTATTTTGTGTTAATATACATTTTGAATTGCTAATTGTAGTTAAAATAAGTTATATTTGCCACTTTTGTGTTTGAAATTATGTTCTTAAAAGTTGGCCGCCATTAGCCACTTTCATACCGGGAGGTCTGGGCTCCAATCTGCCCTCGTGTAGGGACAAATATCGCGCGGGAAATAATGGCGGCAAAACAAGTTGCTTTGTGTCAAGGCACCGTCCACTGTAAAACATGTTGTAGAGCAAAATTGTGCTTAAATGGTTCTTGAATTTACTTGCCTATTTTTGCTCGGCTATGTTTGCGAGCTCGTGTTATTATTTTTGGGGACAAAAGGATGGATAAAGCTCTAAAAACCAAGGAAGAACGAGTAAGTTGGCTGGTAGATAAAGGCGCGTCGACTTCTGGCGACAAACAAGAACTTGGAATTAGAATCAATCGTTTATCAAGATTTCCCAAGTTGGTTCAGAAACTCAAAGCGAAGTCTGAGAATACTTTTACGTTCGATTGTAGTCTTAAATACACGGATATCCCACCAGGTACAGCAAAATGGAGCAAAAATGCCGAAGATCTGCCCAAAGTAAACAATGACATGTTTACAAAATATGCTTCGCAAAAACGAGAAGGGAATATAGGTCAACAGAAAAAGGGTTTGCAAATGTTTACTAGCAGAAAAATCGTCAACGTGAAGACTTTAATCGATGGAAATACTGTATTTGTTAAGGCTATGATAAAGAAATCCTATGGAACTACACAACGCCCAGCTGTTGTTATGTTTGAAAATGGGACACCATCAAAAGCCCACTGCCAATGTCCCGTTGGTTTGAGTGGAATATGCTGCCATGTTCTTGCTTTACTACTTTTCTTAAAACATTACGACGAAACTGGGGAAAGAATACTTGCCTTGACGTGTACGGAACAACTACAAAAATGGCATCGTCGTTCACATAAGAGCTCAATACCAATGCTACCACTGAGGAACTTAAAAGCTAAATCAGCTGTGAACAAAGGAAAAAAATCCCAAACGATTCAAGCGGCCGATCCTCAAAACAGCAGTTTAAAGCGTGATGTAAATCAAATGATCACAAAGATAAATAAAAACATACAAAGTGTAGAGGCAAGTTTTAAACCCTTTGAGCACCATGTTCATTCAGTTCTTGCAAATTCTACTATAGGAATGAAGACATCCCTCTATCAGCATTTACAGTACAGATACTCATTGAAAATCAGAAAGGCTCTTCAAGATCATGATTACTGTGAGGAGTCATTTTATCCTGAAGAAATTTCATGTGATAACACTAAAACAACTGAAATAGCAAAAAATATTAGTAGAGTATTGCTCTCTAAAAGTCAAGCATCCAATAAATCAAACAACACTGGGTTCCAAGACAAAGAAAATGCAAAGCAGTCAGCTATGTTTATCCCTAAAGTTCAAGATGATAACTCAATTGTGGACATGTATGGAACTATTACTGATAAGACTGTATCAATCATTACCTCTATTGAAAACCAACAGTTGGAAAACAAACCATTACTGACTATTAATATTAGTAATGAAAAAGCCCCATTCCCTGGTGGGCCAAACTACTATGATGTGAAACAGAATACTGATGCATGGAAAAATATTCGCAGAAACAAGATAACTGGAAGTAGATTGCCTGCTCTCCTTGGATTACATGGAGAAGATAAATTCAAGAAATACTGGAGGGTGGTTAAGGAAGGGATAGATGAAAGTACAATCATAAATACAAACCTGAACAATTTTAAGAGGGGACATTTTTATGAGAGAGAAGCTGTGTCAGTATTTTGTTCATTGTCTAACAGTGAGACACAAACTTGTGGATTTTTTGATGATCCTAGTGATAGTAAATATGGATCAAGCCCTGATGCACTAGCAGCTCCTCCCTTTATTTTGGAAATAAAAACAAGAGCTGCTAACAGTACTGGGCCCCTTCAATCTTTAGAAAATCAGCTGAGCTACTTTGTTCAGCCCCAGCTGCAAATGTCTTGCACTGGTGCACTTTATTGCATTTTACAATCTTATCACCCTGAAACTAAAACAGCAACATTTTTTCTGATAAAAAAGGACAATGTATTGTTATCAGTAATCAAAGATATCACCAACAGTATTTTGGAAGGAAAACCCATTGTGGAGTGGCCTCATACAGAAAACAGTCAGTACAAGAGTCTTGGAGAAAAAGTAGAAGGCCACATTCCAGACTTCTCAAGTATTAAACCATTAAGATCTTATATCAAATCATGTGTTAAGGCAGTTCCAAAAGTGGAATTCTTAAAATAATATTGAAATGAAACTTGAATTCAATGTCTTTTTATTTGCACAAAAAATATAAGGACAATTATATAAGAAAGAAGAAAACTATATATGACATTGAGTAGTTAATATGATTACTGGAGAAGATGTAAAATGCCAATAATTATTGAAAATATTGTGTAGAATGGTTAAAGGAGCATATACTTTCAAGTTGGCCACTGCCAAAATTAATTAAATAGTGAGCTCAATAATTCTTGAGTTCCACAATAAAGATTTTATACCAATATAAAACCTGTTATTTTCAAGCTAGAGTGTATTTCATATGTCTGTGAAATAAGATCAAGTTCTTTGTGCCTATTTAGTTGCTATTTTATTTTTAGTTGCTATTTAGTTACTAGCATTGAACCAGAACTTTCTTATAATTATAGTAATACGCGGATGTGTAGAAAGTCTGTTTCAATGAAAGAAACAATGAAGGTTCATTTGAAGTAATAAAGTAATTAATAGCTATTATGCAAAGTCATTTGACTCAATTTTCTTGTGTATTTGATGTCTCCAGTGTATTGCTATTATAAGAAAGTTCTGGTTCAATGCTAGTGACTAAATGGTAACTAAATAGGCAAAGATAACTTTGATCTTATTTCACAGACATATGAAATGCACTCTAATTAAATTAGTTGTCTTTTGGTCCAATGGGAGGCATTGTCAGGTTAACTATGTGACATAATGTTTGCCATGTAGAGGACAAAATATCACTCTGCTGAATCGGCCAAACAGCATTTAAAACTGACCATTCACGAACACGCCCAATAAACCTTTCAACATGAATCCTTGTGGATGCTATGTCAAAATTTGAAGCAACCTCTGACTGTGTGAACTGGTCGGCCATTTTCTGAGCTGGTCGATTTAAGTAGATGCCTTTCAGTGAACAAAGATCTTGAACAGCAAAGCCTTTGTCTGCCATTAGTTCATGTTCTGGTTCTACCCAATTAATGACTCCTGTCTTTTCAGTGATACTGTTATCTGAAATTGAGCCAGGATAGATATCACTGAAAATAAGACGCATGCCATGAGGTGCAATTCCTATACGTGCTTTACCAGTTATTGCATTCTTGTAATTTGAAAACATAAGAGAATTCAAATCAAGATTGGATGGATGCTGGAATTTAAATTCTGTACAATCAATGACCATATCTGTAAGTCCATGTCCAGTCCTGACAAAAATTTCTGGCATCTTTTTAATCAGAAAGCCAGCATCAGGCTTCAAATTAAGTCTACTAAAGATTGATTCAAGAAATACTATCCACCCCACAAATATGCGATGAACAGTACTTTCTCCAACTCTCAGCATGAAGGCCAATACACCTTCATGTAGTGCATGTCTGCATAATGTTAGTACTGCTAAAAGTTCAGTGGGTTTGTCAAGAGCTCTTTCTCCATTTCCTTTGCAGTTCAGATATATGATGGCTTGACAATAGGGTTGCACACACTTCCAGAGAATATCAAATTGGTTAACTGTTAATCCACATAAGTACTTGAAAGTAACAGGCTTTTTAGCTAGGTTATTATAGGAAAATTTCTCTTGTTCTAGCCTTTTTGTTGCAAGTTTTAATCTTTCATTCATTGTTGCCGCCTTAAACTGACTTTGTTGTAAATGTTTTGTTTTGATTTTCAAGCTAAGATTTTCTTTTCTTAGTTTACTTAAGCTTATAGTGTTCTGAGCATTTGCAGCTTGCTCCATTAAACTTTGTTTTTCACCCTCCAGTTTTGACACACGTGCGGCCAACTGCTTTTTAGATAAAGACTTTGATTTCTTTGCCACTGGTAGCGTAAATTCTCTTCTCGACGGTGCTTTTCGCTTCTTGACAATACTGCCTCCTTCTCGAAATCGTCTCGCCAAAGACAACTTTCTTTCGAGCTCTTTTAATATTGTTTTCTCGGCTTTGGTAGGTGTTTTTGATTTTGTTATTCTCGCTTTTGCTATTTTAACCTTCTTCTCAATTATAAGAATTTGTGATGGTGGCACAGTAACATCGGGTAAGTCATCTTTTACGCTTTTCCTTTCTCCACTACTCCAGTGCTCTGCACATATATGACCAGAAGTCCAATTTATTCCTGATGTTTGTAAAATCTTTCTGTATGCAGCTTGAATTTCAGGATCACGAGGCAAGCGGTAAAATTTTACTCGATCTCCATTCAATTTTTTAGTTCTAAAATTATTGTAACAGAATGCTGAATTGCAAAACCACTTTACCATTTGTACTTCAAAGCATTAACGAACAGCCAACGTTCAGCCGCCATTTTGGATTTATTTGTCCCTACACGAGAACTGATTAGGGCCCAGACCTCCCGGTATGAAAGTGGCTAATGCTGGTGTAGCCTGTGTACAGCCGTAGTGGGGGAGGGGTGGGAAACGGCTGTACACAGGCGTGGACCAGTGAGACAAATCATACTGAAAATCAAAATACGAATACCTATTAACTAAAAATCGAAATCATATTTCGCTGTTACACGATCGCCCTAGGATTTTAGAGATCTTTATGAGTATCTTTTGGTTGGTTGTTTGAAGTGGGGGAAGCAAGAAACCAAATTCCAACGGACTGTTTGAAGGTCAGAGTTCGCGTAATTAAGCTTATGAACATTTCAGTAAAACTACTCATATAAAACATCAGCTATCAATTGTAAATATAGCTTACCGAGGAAACTGTTAGCTCAAGCTTAAACTTAGAGCTTAATATTTGCCCAATTTCCTTGTTTATGTTGAATTTCAATCGTAGCAGTTCCACAATCGAGGATGTTACTAGAGCAGATTTCGTATGAGTGTACTTTGTCACGGCTACGGCAAGTCACGTGCCGTGCCGTGACCGTAATATTTTCTTTCATTTGATTGGCTGTTTTTCATTTTCTAACAATCTAATTGGTTCAACACGGACTTGTCTTGTCGTAAGTTTGCCGTAACTTGCTGTGTCCGTGCCGTGCCGTTTGTCCCTACACAGTTTAAACTCCCTCTACTTCAGACACTCTCTGGCTGGGGGAGGAAAATTAGTCAAAATTAATTTATTTCACTTTGAAACTATATAATCCAAAAGGTGGATTCTGTGGAGTCACTGATCTATATTAGCTATAAATATTAGGAGTATCCTCCCCTCTGATCCAGGCTCTCAAGACTGTTCAGTAGTTTAAGTTTTGCTAAGGATGAATATCACAATTGCTGTTTATAATAGTAGTGTGTATAGTAGTATAGTAGTGTGTCCATAATTCGCATAATAATCCAGCATATTTCTTCCAGTTTTCTCTAAAATGCAAGAAGTGCGAAACACCATTTGCATCATATTTCTGTGGAAAATGTAAACTTTTTGTGAACAACAAGGACTTAGACCCATATCACTGTGATGAGTGTGGCATATGCAGGTTAGTATCAAGACATAAACCAATGGTAATGTAAAAGAAGAGGAGGGCCATAGTTACTATGAGGCATTGAAGTGAGGCAGTTGTCTTGGTAAAATTCCAGATATTATAATTTTTTCACTTTTTCTTCTTTTTCTTTGCCAGAATGTGCAAAATTTTAATACAATAAATGTGTCACAAATGCACCTCAAAATGCTGGAAATTGCATTTCTGAGGGTGTGAATTTCAAAATTTTTTGGGAAGGAGCTTGCCTCTGAACCCCCTAGTTGCTCCCACCTTTGGCGCTTGATTGCCTTGGTAAACATTTCACTCTGGCTACACTGCCCTGAAGAGGGCTAGGGTAAGGCTAATATGGAGAGCATCACTTTTCAGATTTCCAGTGACTACAGTTTTTGCAGGGCCATAGCAGGGGAGGGGCTGGGGCCCACCTAATATTTTTAATTTCTTTGCTTCACAATATACATGAATATACATTTTAAGTTGTTCAAGCATGTGATTTTCACTTCCATAAAGAATTAAATATTTGCTGATCTTATCCATATTATTATGTTGTACACAAGAAAAAAAATTAAGGATTACCATGCCTACACACATCAATCTTTTAATCTTCTAAATCCCATCAAAGACCCTTCGAAGCAAAATTAGCTTAATTATGCACCCTTTGGTTTCGTTGCCCAGCTGGGCCCACGGCTGTTTCGAAGTGGACATTCGGTTCCAGGCTAGCGCGCGGTCATTCTTTGTTGCTATGCAAGTGCATTCCCTAACAACCAAAATGGCGGCAAATTTGAATTTTAGCGTGGCCTCGAAACATGGCCATTTTTTCTCGCTTTGAAGTAATATTGATTTTCATAAATATACAAAAACCTTGTTCTGTTCTGTGTCTTCGTGATTTTCTTTCCCTTTGAAGACAAACAATTTGAAAAAGAACATTTTTCCTCTTGTTTCGGTGAACGACGACTCACGTGGCTACGATCGCTTTTTGGAAAAACTGTGATAAAACGTTGGTATTTGAGAAGCACCGGAACTTTTTCCGTTTGGTGGTAAGATATTTTCTGAGACTTTTAATAATGTAGTTTTTATTTTTGAAAACGTCTATTAGCTAACTATTTTTCCTGAACAGAAAATGACATTTAACTACAACCCATTTTTACTGTACATATTTTCGGGGTATTTTATCAACGCGGGATGGCCAGCCAAGATTTTCATGTTGCTTCACTGAAAGATATGATGTTGTGTCTGCAATGGGAATTTCTGCTATAACGATGGAATTACTAAAGAAAAATCAACAAGTTTTTGGTATTTATATTAGTGGTGACGATCCCCAGGGCCGGAAAAGGCTAGAACATGTTCCTGACAATCGATATTAACAACCACGACTTTAATATGACATATTCAGCTAACAACGAACCTAACGAAAATAAAAATAAAATTGTTCGGATTTTGCTCAAATTGAAAACAGGAGGAACAGTCAGTGACCAACACTGTCCACATCGGTACAAAATGCGACCTTTTGAAGTCGACATATCTTCACGAGCAACCAGTAAAAGGTTGTACGTTTATCATATGGACTTTTTTGACTGCAAAAACGTCGCATCTTTCACCTCCTAAAAACCTTTTATCTTTTTCTTTACTTGCTTTCTTTATTACCTTGTTACAATACTCGATTTTCGAGTTCTGTGCACGTTGTTCAATGCGGTAAGAAATCCAAATGCGGGCCGAATTTGGTGGTGGTTCCTTGGGTATCTAGGGATCCCTTTCCTTTTGCGAACCCTCTGTTCTGGCTTGGAATTCGTTAGTTTGTATAGCAAAATTTGCATCTCTTAAATTTTAAAAACCCGATTTTAAATAAGCAATCAAGCAAACCTCATTATTAGACCTCTAGAGCATTTGCTTTGTTTAGAATATATGTGATATGCTTCCACAGTGCAGTGGCGAGCAAAAAGGACAGTCAAACAAAAGGCTTCAACTTAAAAGATTGTTTTATTACTGGGTTTTTTTTGACTCGTGAACTACGGAATCAAAAAACTCTTAAGACTACCAACATATCCTGACCATTTTATCTGAAAACATGCCACTGCATCAAGGTCTAGGGGGAGGGTACTGAGATGGTGGTAAGCATTTTGTCCAAGGTGGATGTTGCAGTTGGACCAAGTTGAGGGGGTGGTGATCTTTTAGACCAGGCTAGAGAGGTAGACATTGAGCAGCTATTCATACTAAGTAGTAGAAGGGTAGTTTATTTATCGTGACCAAGTTGGGTACTTCTTGCTATCACATGACCTAGCTAGCCACTTTTATACCGTGAAGACTGGGTACGAGTCCCTCAAATTTTGACGATGGTAACGCAAAATTCATATAGTCAGAAAGAGAACATCGAGTTATATAAAATCTCGAAGTTTGGTGTTAATCGGTTTAATATTGAATGACTAACAGCCGTGCAAAAATGCTAGAATTTACAAAGAAATGTATGGTTGTAGGGACATTTGTGAGCTTTTGTCCCTACAACCATACATTTCTTGGTAAAATCTAGCATGTTTGAACTGCTGTATCTCTTTCAATGTATATCCGATTAACATCAAACCTCGGGATTATATACAGCTCGATGTGCTCTTTCTGACTACATAAGTTTTGTGTTGCCATCATCAAAGTTTAAGGGACTCGTACCCAGTCTTCATGGTATGAAAGTGGCTAATGCTATGCTAGGCCTTATCCCAAGGACAGCTCCCCCCCCCCCCCCCCCCCCCACCCCCCCACCCCCACAGAATTTTTTCTAACAGTACCATCTCAACACAAACCTAGCTAACAACCATGGCATCAGACCATTTTTAATTAATAATAGTATAAAACAAGGAGGATGTACAACTATATGACAGCAAATATCAAGCAATGTAAGTGCAAGCATGAAGCATGACTCACCCGGATGACTCAGTATGGCAAAAATGAGCTTTTTAGATTATCATAGCCACTACTTTCAAATAAATGGCAATTAAGATTCTCTTAAGCATTTCCTACTTTATTCATATTCCAATCTGCTGAAATGTAGTTAGTGACTGATTTATTTAATTCTAGTGAGCACAAAGCAGGAGATGCTAAGCAAGCTTCTCAAAGACAAATCTCCAATGGTATTTTCTATTCTACAGATTATGTACATTTCAGGCTAGATTGTCACAAATTGTCAGTTGAAAATATAACAAAAGGCCCAAACAGGGCTTCTCAAATTCTTCTTGAAAGGCTATAGACCTCCGCCCCTCGCTCCCCCCCCCCCCCCCCCTTACTAGAGAGGTTAATCTTGTTGGTTTGTATAGCTTCAATGTGATTTATTCATTATCCATCTGTCAGTCTGGATTGAGCATTGAGATCCCACCAGAGAAAAGTCTGGCCATGAAATGTGAACTATGAATTCCCCTGGAACAGAATAAGGCATAAAAGATTGGTTCAACTGAATAGAAATGGAAAAAAAAGAAAACAAAAAACAAAAACAAAAACAAAAAAAAACAAAAAAAACAAAGAAAACAACAACAACAAAAAAAGAAAACAAACAAACAAAAAATCCAAACAGGCAAAAATGTTCAAAAACATGCATACAGCATGAAGTTCCTGCAAGAAACACTTTTCTTACAGAATGAAGAAACATGCACAACTAGCAATGCCCACCCAAAAAACATACATTCTTAACTATCCTGTGTCTTTGAAAAAAGTGGTTCAAATATACTGAATTGAAATATGGTAACCCAATTTGAATAACTTACAAATATTCTTGCCTGACTATAGCCTTGTGTATTCACAGGAAGGCTTGTCAGAAAAATACAATAGTTATTCAAATTGGCCTCCATATTTTGATTTGGCATTTAGCTCAGATAAACCCCAGAAATGCTTTAGTTCAAATTCTAGAGGCACCAAATATTGAAATTTAAAATGTTGAAATATGGCTGACCATTGGAGCAGTTCAGGAGGGTATAAGGGAGGTATGTGATTGCATACAAAATCTGGACATGGAGTGCACTAGCAGTATATCCCGGGGGGGGGACTCCATTGTAAAAGGATCGGGTATGCTCGTCGGAAATTTTCAAAAGTACCCCTAAAAGATACCGGAAGTCTTTTTAAAAGGGCGTGGCCGGACGATTTTTTAACCCCTAAGAGATACCAGCGATAACAAGCTAATGAACATTATTATTATGAACACAAAATTTGATGGTCGACACGCTTTTGTTGGGTAAATTTCTTCCATTTGAGAACAAAATATTAAGCGATGGGCTCTTTTGATATTCTCTTAGAGACCAGGAAATGCTAAAACTCTGAACTTCAATTTTAATACCCTAAAAGATACCAAATCGCTGATTTTTACCCCTAAGAGATACGACGAGCATACCCGATCCTTTTACAATAGAGTCCCCCCCCCCGGGCAGTATATTTCCTCAGAATTTCCTTACTCGCAAAACTAAATTGTTTATTTCAAAATTTGTCCTGATTCACACTGAAGTTATTAGTAGGTTTCTTTTTCATCCAGGAGGAAGCTTCAAGAAGGCATTTAAAACACCAGACACCTCACTTACAAGTCAAAATCTCGAGCTTCACAGCCACAGACTCTTAAAGCATCCATGTTTACGTTTTGGGTACACCAAAAACTACAATTTAAAGCTGGGGCATACATCAGTTCGGTGTGAAAGTTAGCTAGGCAAAAATCAAAACGACACGAAAACGATGGAAGGAAAGAACGTGCCTTCGAAATTGAGTGATCGTTAGCATCTTATAATTCCGCCCAAAAAATAGTTAGCTACACAACACTGGCAAAATTACTAGAAGATATAAATGCTACATACAATAAAGACTTACCTTCAGCTGGAAAAACTTCCGAAGCAGGGAAAAATTCCTCCTTTTTAGTGCCTTTCAGGGCGTGTTTACAAAATCTCCGCATCCTTCCGACACAGGGTCTTTAGAAACCCAATAAATATACCGTCTCTTTCATCAATTTCCAACTAAAAACTCACCGAAAAGTCCATTATGGACCAAATAACTGAACAACGAAAACCAACTTAAAAAACTACTTCTCAAAACAAGTGAAAATGCACTTTTTTACCGCCCATTTCAATGCCTTCTCCTTCAGTCTCGCATGTTCAAAGCCTCGATTTCATGACACTTGACCGAGTGAAAACTCGCGTCTCGGAGACTAGAACCTAATGTCCACTTTTTGATTCAACGAAACAGCCGTGGGCCGCCCCCCAAAACATCTGCCATACTACGGTCCTGTTTTGTCATTAAATCAATAATCTATTTAGCAAAACCTGAGGTGACTTCCTTTTTTCAAGCTTCAAGCTATTTTGGCTTCCTCCTTCCAGTTCTTTCTTCCAAAATATCTACACGCCTTAAAAATGAAGAAATCATTCACTTATAATATTGTTTGATCCATAAAAGTCTAACCCTACTTTAATGGTTCTCTGTCAGTAGTTTCTTTTCTATAGTGTTTTTAAATGCTTTACCTAATTTAATTAATTGCTTTGTATAGAATCCACAAATCCAAGAGCTTCCATTGTTCAAAGTGCAACATTTGTTTGGAGAAGAAAATGAAGAACAACCATAAATGCTTGGAAAACAGTGGCCATGACATGTGTGCAGTGTGTATGGAGGTAGTGAAGTCATTCCTTGTAGACACCTCAATCTGACAACTCCATATAATAAACTCTCTTCCTGTATATAATAAATGTTCCTGAGAATCTTTAGTATGTTAATAATAGCGAAGCGCAACCGTGACGTCACAACTCAGACAAACAAACCAAATTTTTCATCTCCTTGAGCCCGATTTCGGTATTTTGGATTTTAATGCTCATTTTTTAAAACATAAGCAACGTTTTCATAATAAAATGTAAGTTTCTCCATGTTCTATTCAGTACGATTTCAGATTCATAATGTTTGTCTGAGTCATGCATCTATTAAGCGGGCTATTTTTAGTATCGCTGCGCAACGCTATTTATAGCAGGATGAGAAGATAGTAAAGGTGTTTCACAGTAAAGTACACTTAGGTGCACGTACACATGTCCAGTATAATCCTGCTGAATGACACTGAATGATTTACTTTATCATATTCTCTCATTTCAGGGGGTGTTCTCTGGGTGCATTGTCCTTCCATGCAGTCATAAGCTACACAAGGGATGCTTGGAAGGCCTTATTCATCATGGAAGGTAAATTAAAGAATCTTTATTTAATATTATTGCATTAATATGAAGAGTCATCAATGGCCAGTCCCATTCTTAACTTACAATGGTTGTTGACATGGTAACATGTCTAATGGACCAGGGCCAGTCATTATTCCAGTAAACCTTATTTACTTGCCCCAGTGTTTTCCCAGTCCTCTTGGAAAATAAGATTCGTTTGAGTTGGACATTAAATTTTGTTTGTCTTACTAATGAAAGGATTTCAAGTAAAAATCCTCTCTCAAGAAGATTGTAAATACTCAGGAAACACCAAGGCAAGCAAATCCAAACACCAAGGCCACCCATATTTGCACGACAGCTCCCTAATTCTTTGTCTTTTTCCTTGGAAATCTGTACTTGCATGCAGCCCCAAGAGGACAATCATGTTGCCGTCCTTAAAATGCCAGTCAGTGGGCACAACATTCCCTACACAAAGTACCCTAAAATTCACTGATCTACAGTCTACATATTCACTGATCTACAGTCTACATATTCAGGGGCGTATCCAAGGGGGGGGGGTCCCAGGGTGCCCGTGACCCCCCTTTGAAAACAAAAAGATGATAGAAATAAAAGAATCTGACTGGAGAAAGATTGAGAAATTGGAAGTGTGACCCCCCCTTTGGTGGAAAATGGGAAGTGTGACCCCCCTTTGAAATATTCTGGATATGCCCCTGATATTTTAATAGTCATGGCTTATTGGACCATTCTTTTGTTGCAGGTTGAACTGTCCCAATTGCCGACAATCATTTGTTTTACAAAGTGGCAACAGTAGTGGATCCTTTAGCTTATTGGCATTTTTGTCAAGGACATTTTGTAGATCACCCAGACAAAGTGTTTCAACATAAAGCTACATGTACATATCTTTGTTAGCCTTGGGAAATTAACTGATTAAATATTTTTCAAATTAATGTCCAAGGAAAAAATTTTGTGTTTCTGGACAAAATGTCTGAGCACATTTTTGAACATATATGGAAATTCATCTCCATATAAATGGAATCAAATCTTCATAAAGTTACACATTACAAAATAATATCTGTAAATATTTTGCACCATGTGAACAAATGTACCAAAGTACAAAAATTCCTAACAGAAAGACTGAGTAACAATGTAATCACAACTTAGCCAACACATTTTTACTCACAATTTGTTTTTAATATTTTATGTGCAATCGAGGCTAAGAATAAGTTAAACAGAGAACTTGAAACTGGAATAATATAATTTTATATAACATAGTTTTAGCCACTTGAAACAATGGAAACATAAAACACAGTATTACCATTAATCTAGAATTCTGTTGTTTAGAATAAAATTCAAATTGACTGTACAATGCTAGTTACTGAATATGAATATTTAAATTCCTTAATAAGAAGTTAACAATATTATTTATCAACAGATCAAATTTCATGTCCTAAATATTTGCAACATAGAATGCTACCAACTATAAACATTTACAGTACTCTCAATACACAACCTATATATAATATTAACTACATGTATATATAGCTACTGACAGTATTTGCACAAACATTGACCCTTTCAAAATCGTCAAACCTAGATGCTGAGACCAAAATGGCTCCTGGCTACACTAGTAATATATGGATTTCATTTGTTCTATCTATGAATAAACACATCTGGAATACCAAGAATTTGTCTCAGTTGCTGTTTGAAATGTCCACACTATCCATGCACTTCTTTAAAAATCATCTAATCAACAGATTTCCCAATGTTCATCGCAGTCTCAGCTTCTATGTTTTGAAAGGGTCAATGTTTGTGCAATTAGCTCTACATGTATGTATCATTATGTATAGCATATCAAGTTTATGAATGGAAATATAATGTCATGTTTACCATTGAGATCGTCAGGAATTATTGCATCAAGTAATACACTGGCAGGCCATTAGCATAACAATAAATTATCAAGTTTATGAATGAGGAAAGAATGACGATGGGTTTTCCATAGCATTGAGATGATCAGGATCTATTGCAGCAAGTAGAGCACTACCAAGGTCATTAGCGTTTTCATGACTAAATGTTCGGTTACCAAGCATGTTGTCATGACTACCAACTGGCAATGAATCCAGTTCCAGGCTTCCTGATTCATACACAGTATCAGAGACACTGCAGTTGAATGACACAAAGGTCTGGGGCATTGCTGAATTATATACACAAGAATCTAGAAGTCTTTGGTTTGCAAGATTAAAATTTCCCATTGATGAAACTGGCAAGGAGTTTTCGGGTGTTGAAAATCCACTTGCGAAGTCAAGTTTATCAAAGTTTATGGCATCACCATGAGTTTCTGCCACTTTAGAAGTCGTTGTACTGTCCATCATGTTTGATGGATTACCTTTTGCATCAGTAGAGACTTTTGTTTTGCTGGGGTGTAAAGTAGATTTTTCTTTTTCTTTAGTGGCACTCATAGAATCAACACCTGTCATAACTGTGCTTCTGCTACTTCTAGCTTGCAGTGCAGTGCTTCGTCTGTCATTATTTCCTGTTTCACTTGATGGGGAGTTTTCATCACTTTTTTCTTTTTCTTCAGAATCAAGTGGATTTTCTGTCTGAGGTACTACACTGTCCTGATCTTTGCTTGTGGTTTGTGCGTTACTCTTCTTGGATTTCTTTCTGCTGGGTGCAGAAGATTTGGTAGCTTTACTTTCATTATTAGGCAAAGTCTGATTAGAAGAAAAAGAGAAATAACTGTCAGTAAAATGTGAGGATTGCTCTTCATAGCTAATTACAGAAGTGTATAAAAGGTAATTAAAACAATCATTACAACATTGATGTCACATTGTAAAGAGGCAAAACCAGTGTTTACAACCTGAAAAATTTCAAACTGCAATCAATGTAGCACTGTATCTGGTCCATTTCTTGCTTTCATGCTCAAAGAATATTATTTTTGAAAGTTAGCTATATTCTAACCGTATTCTCTTTGGGAGACTTTTTGGTAGCTCTCGTCTTTTTTGGCTTTATTTCTTTAGATTTATCCTCAGACTTCTTTTTACGTCTTTCCAGTTCTTTGCAAGGAAGATGTATAGTCAGGCAGACATGCTGATTGAACTTCTTGCCACATGTATCACACTGATAGGGTTTGTCATCTGAGTGGATGATCTCATGAGTACGTAGGTGATCTCGGCGCTTAAATGCCTTTCCACATACCTGTTAAACATTCAAGCAAGAGTACAATTCAGCAACTTGTTGCAATTTGTTAATCACTAGTATGAATTCTGGCCCAAAATTGCTTGACACGAAGTTGAATTACCACTTAATTATATCCATTTTGAAATTCTATTTCAATCAAAAAAGAGAGTTGTAATTAAAAAAGCCACATTTTTCCTTAGCAAAAACCTGAAGTGAAAATGTGAAAAAGTTTCAAGTAAAAAAATCCCACAGCTTCACTTGATTCTCTTATTTGATTGGCTAGTGATAAGGAAAAACTGTTTTGTGATTGGCTGAAAAAAAAGAGTGCAATTAAAGTAAGAAAAAGTTGCAATTTAGGAATTAATTGCACACTTTTTAACCAATCAGATTGTAGGATTTGTAAATGATTTCCAAATTGATATAATTATCACGTAAACTGTACATGTACAAGCACCCCTAAATCCCAGTCCATTGTTGGCCTACATATACAAGCTGGAGCACTGTGGTTTTGCAAACTAACAAACTATTGATGACTCTTAATATTAATGCACATAATTATTATATTAATTATCATAATTATTGCTGTATTTGTTGTAATTGTAGTCACACTGAGGATGAGGTCCGGTACCTCGAAACATGTCTGTGAACATTAAAAATGTCATAAAATTCATCCAAATCATCATCTTATTTCTAACATAATTATTAATATTCAATGGACAAAGTTGGAATAGCCTAATCTTTATGACACATGAAAATGAGGCTATTCCCACTTTGCCCTTTGAAAATCAATATGCACATTAATATCAAGAGTAATCAATAGGAATTGCTGGGGAATTATTAACAGAATAATTATAATCCATAGCTGTACAAGGTTGAAAATTTTGAAAATGCACAGAACATTTCTTTGCCATTGCTCAAAATATAACTAAACTTTGGTCAACACTCTAGTGTAAACATGACTTGAATATCCATATGCAAGTATAAACTGCACATTTCTATCCCTACCTTACAAGGGAATGGTTTCTCTTGAGAATGTGAGATCATGTGAATCTTCAAATGGTTAGACTTGAGAAATTTCTTAGGACACACTGTACATGGAAAAGGCATAAACCCAGAATGCCTGTTCTCATGATCTCTCAGACCTCCTCTATGAATAAAGCTTGCATCGCATTGCTGGCATTTGAAGGGTCTTTCTCCTGTGTGAGTCATGACATGGGTCTTCAAGGTACCTAGAGAACAGAGAAAGTCAGAAAACAAAGGTACAATGAAGGCATCCCAAATGTACATGTATATATGAGAAATATTTCAAATCATCTGCCTTCATATTGGCCAATGCTATGCTTTTCAATTTGTAGCGCAATCTGACAGTTCCAGAGGTCCAAAAATTGGACCAAAAAGTCATTTAGTGACTGGACATAAAGCAAAGATGTGGTGGAAAAAAACAGTGGGTAGTGTGGGCTGTCATTAGAGAGGGTGTCACTTGCCATTCCCACATGGAAACTGGGAGGGGTCGTCACTTTTTTTACCTTGTTTTATATGGGGCCAGCAGCAAACAAACTCCTTTAAATCCAGTTCTATCCTCCACCCCACCCACTTTACTTTATGACCAGTCCCCTATATTGGAGAGGGAAGGGGAGGGGAGAAGAGTATTTATATATATGCACACTCAGCATGTATTCTCAAGTATCTGAGTAAATAAATCCAATCCCTAATCTATTTATAGTATACTCAACAAAAGTACTAAAATAATTCCTTACCACTACTTCCAAATGACTTGTCACAATATTCACACTTATATTTCTTGATACCAGCATGTACTTTTAAGTGTCTCAGCAAATAATCTCTACATCTGAAGTGTTTGCCACAGACACGGCATTCAGTCTCTGGTTGCTTCTTCTTCTTCATAGGACAAGGTCTTTTTAGGTGTCTTTCATAGGAGCAAGTGTACTGAAACAGCTTTCCACAAACTGTGCAAGTGTGGTTTTGTTCAGTAAAGCTCCTTGAGAGATGGTTATGTAAAATCAGATTTGTTTTAAACTTCTTGTAGCATTCTTTGCATTCAAATTTTATATCTGTTGAGGTGCAATAACTCTATTTCAAAATTGTGAATTGTTATAATATTGTTATATTATTCTATTTTAACACTCACATCCATTGGTTCAGCTTCGCTTGTTGTTTACCCCAGCCCC